>OZ008368.1:50460332-50909731 GCA_963931995.1 Phaonia tiefii
ACTCCATAATGGTATGGGTATGTATTACGAAGAATGGAGTAGGTCCCTTTGGTTAAAATTTTAGGTATTATGAAAAAATAACAGTATCTCTCAATTCTGCAAAATTACATTGTGGAACAAACTGAAACTTTTTCGAAAATATTAAGGTTCTGACAAAAGATTCTGGTAGTGTAAGTACGGTGGCTGCGCTGGCCAGTACATTGTGGACTGTTGAACCAGTTTTTAAAGATTTTGGCCGAATATTTAGGGTCGTTGTCATGGTGAAAAATCACTCTTTCAGTAGCGACACAGTAGGAACACAAAAAAAATATTACAAGTTTCTAACAACGAAATCTGGTAGATGGGGTAAAACAATATATGTGTGTCGACGTTTGAAAGTTTACGTCTGAATTTTTTTAAGGGGGTGCAATTTTCAACCATTTGCACATTCATATGATGCATCAGCATAGGAAACCACATTTTAGGTATAGGATGTGTTCAGAGGCAACTCGGACCACGTACGAAATTAACCCTTAAATGGATTTTCAGTTTTGACTAATTCACGGCATTCAAGATGAGTTTTGAGATTTAGTTGTTAAGAAACTTATAGTACTATTTTATGAGGAATATTTTTGTAGTACCCTGTTTTACCCTTAGCCACAAATACCTAAAATTTTAACCAAAGGACCTACTCCATTCTTCGTAATACATACCCATACCATTATGGAGTCACCACCAGATTTCATGGTTTGTGTTGGTGACGCGTCACCGTTTGTGTTATTGCACTAGGGGTAGTAGTATTTGGATCTTTGGTCCAGCACCAAGCAAGGCTATTGAACTCGAACCTATAACATCAGATGTAAACAAGTTAAATATAAGAATATACCTGGTTAAGATGTCTACAGGCGGAATTTTTGAGAGAGTAGCTTCAAGGATGACTACACCCCTTTTGGTGCCACATTTCTGAAAAATACAATTTTTACTTTTGTATTTGAAGCTTAATAGAGTTAGTAGAGACTTCAGACGCTGTTTGGGTTTAGCCGGATTGAAATAGAATTTAAATTAATTTGGACCTTAGCTGCTATATTTGAATCACTCTTTACTATGACAATAGTTGAATTTCTTGATCGATACATGGAAATTAATTTCAAAATTTTTTATGCGTCACAATTTTTTAATATTGCAATTGATTTAACCGCAACTACTCGCTAGTTTGTTGGCAGTTCAATCGAATGTAAAACTATTTCTGATATTCGAATCATAAATATTATTCATTGTGGTAAAGTGCACTTTAGTAATCAGCTAACTGTTTCTGCAATATTTGAATTAACTCGGTCCTATATAAAGCCGCTAGTTTCCTCAGATCTTCACTGTAGTAATTTCTCAACAGTTTCACACTAAACTTGTGCAAGTAATCATGAATTTCTTAAACATTGTCTCTTTTGTGGCCGTTATCCTGGCCATATTCGCTGGACAAATTGATGCCTCAGATGAACCGGTAAGTTATATATAATTTAAAATTTATATGATTTGATGTATCAATTTGAATATTCTTTATCCTTTGAAACAGAGGAGAGTTGTCAGAAGTGCTCGCCCTGACCCCGTAGACTTTGGTTTACAAGGAGGTGTTGGCGGAGGTTTTGGCGGACATTTCAACGGATAAATCTACCACATATAAGTAGATTACTTCCTCTTTCATAACCCTATTATTTCTTGCAATAAAAAAATCCAATGTCAATGTATAAAATCAAACAGTTGCGAATGTGAATTTATTTAAAAAAATTATCAGCCAACTTACTTGGACTCACAAAGCTTTGTAGATATGTAGCATAGAGGAATTTAGGATAGAGTCATTTATTCTCTCAATATTTTTAACGTCATAGCTATGGTTGCAAGTGAACACTGTCTGGTGGAAAGCATGGGTTCAATAATACCAGATAGAGGCCATAGTACACAACGTCCAACTGAGGAACAACAACCGCATTTCGGGTTTTTGTGGCAAAGTATTTGCGTTAAATGCAATACCAGTGTATACTAACGATAAAAGTCAACAAAATACTGCAAAATACATTTACATTTCATAGTTCTATACGAAAACGAAATGAAAAAGCCAAGTTAACAGTTCTTGTAACTCCACCTGCTGTAATTTCATTTTCGTCGAATGTAATCTCATTTGCACAAACCTTCGACGGAGAGTGTGAATTGATTCGTCAAATGAGAGAATAAAATACTCTGTTTTAAATTCCTCCATGATATATATGTAGGTGCATTTTCCAAAGAACAATATCAATTTGGGTACCACTACTGTTGCCGTTTTTGTATCTGATTTGACTTTTACGTTATCTCCAGTGTAATATCTAATTTAAATCAGTGATGAATATATTTGCAATTCCTTTACATGCGTACATCGACTACAAAATGCTGCTGGCTCGACAACGGCACACGTCACTATCAGTCATGGGAATTGTGGTACAATTGTACCACTTTTGCTACACTTAAAAGTCTTGTGTTACGTTGGTACAATAAAGGTAGCTTTGGTACACTGAACGGAAAAGCATAGTCACAGGAATGAAATTTATGATCACCCCAACAACTTGTGTCATCGAAAGTGAGCTAACGTACATTTTCATTTCCGCTATGAAAATGTGTTCATCAACTGCAAATTATGCGTTAGTGTGGTGAAAGTATGGTTGTTGCTGCAATGAATTTGCTTCATTATTGCAACGAATTTGTTTCGTTGCTGCAATGAATTCGTTTCATTATTGCAACGATCACGTGTCGTTGTTGCAATAAATTTATTTCATTGCTGCAATGAATTTGTTTCAAAACAAGCGCCACCGAATTAAGGTTATCGATGCGTCACTTTGTTTGCTGTCGGGGTACTATGTGGTCTCCCCATAGTATCTTTGTCATCCTGCTTACTGCTTAATTGTTCCACTGGACTGTGTGTGCCGATTCCGCCCATTTATTCAACTCAGCCTTTGTCACCCCAAAGGGTTGCGCTTTCTCTAGGCTCACCGTTTGGAGTTTCCTGGCTTTCGTTGCTAGGACGACCGCTCGTTCGTTGCCGAATATTCTGCTATGACACGGCTCCTATATGATGTTGATTCTGCCGTGCATAGAATAATCGATTATCAGCTTCTTATAGTCAACGACCGCTCTAGATTTAACAATTTTCGATTATATTGCCTTGATTGCCATTTGGCTATCCGTGAAGATATTTGCTTCGGCTGGGTTTGTATTATCGCCGAGCCGTTTGATAGATTCCGTAATCGCCCGAACTTCCGCTTGAAAGTTTGTATTATGATCTGGGAGGCGTAGATGGGATTCGGTTGCGGGGTGTTCAATGAAGGATCGGTATCTTTCCCCATAGCTTTGAGCCATCCGTCTAGCAGCGAGTTCCATTTGGCATTTGTGCCAGAGTCCCATTCTGCCAGGCGTCTCTAGTTGGCGTTAAAATCACGCAATTCGCCTTAACCCTTAGCTCAGGTAATCGGCCAGATGCACTCGTATCGTGTAACCGACTAAACCCGCCATTATCCGTTGGCGTTTTGACGTAAGATCTCTTTTGATCCATTCACCTGTTGCCTGTAGTCGTTTTGGCGCATTGTTGGCCTCGTATTTGACTCTAATCTCGATTGGCTGGATACATAAAATAGTCTCCATGGCCCTTGTCGAGGTCAAAGCAGTATATAGAGACAACAACCAAAATCATTTATAATGGGGACCGAAGGTACTCTGGAGATGGAAAGAAGTTGTTTGCAAATGTTTTCTTGTGTGTTTTGCTTGCGATATTTTTCGAACACTTGCATAGTGACAAAATTCTCAATTCAGATGAGTTTTCGTTTGCATTTAGTTTGATGAATTTTTCAAAAGCAGCATTCAAAAAAACCGCTGATGAAGATCTGTGGCGTGGTCTGAAATAGCTATACGGTTTGCCAGGAATGATTTGCAAAACATCTTCTTTTTCAAAAACCTATATCTATCTCTATTTATAGAGATATAGAAAGGTCTTGAGCTTGAGTAAGAACATGTAATTTTTTAAGAAAAAAGTACTTATTTAAAAAAATACTTTTTTTAAGAAAAGGTAAATTTTGTAAGAAAATTTACTTTTTTTAATCAAACGTACTTCTTTAAGATAAGGTATTTTTTAAGAAAAGGTACATTGTTTAAGAATATGAATAGGTAGTTTTTGAGAAAATTTACTTGTTTTAAGAAAATGCAGTTATTTAAGAAATTTTCTTTTTTTTAACTTTTTTCACTTTGGGGATTCCAAATTTGCATTTGGTTCAAAACTACAAGATATACTAAATATTGGTCACCTAGAAAACTTCCCATTAAACAAGAAATTTCCCAACATATGAGAGACGTCTAGTTAGTCTAGAGACAAACCAACGCAAAAATACCCAATTTTGTTAATAATAGCGCGTATTATCGTAGCATAATAGTGTTACAGCAAAAGTTGTTTATTTTTTTTATTTAGCCCCCATCCCGCAACGTGCGATAAGGAACTTCGTTCCAAAAACCTCCAAATCTATGAGAGAAAGGGAAAGATAATCTTTGCATGTAGAATACATTTTTGCTTCCGAATATAAGTTTATTTTACTAAATGCACAAATATGATTTAAAGTGAATAGTATTTAAGAAATTTTTAACTGTGAACATGAACACACAAATAAGACAACTAAGGTTTTTTGATTCCTGAAACTAAAATATCTCAACTTTATAAGGCGGCTTAACACGATATCATATGTTGTCGAATACTTTTCCTGACCACTGTACGTGTAAAGCTTTGTGAGTTCAAGGAAGTCAGCTGATAGTTTTTTTAAATAAATTCAAATTTGATTGATTTTATATGTATATTGCCGTTGAATGTTGTTGTTGCAAGAAATTATGGCGTTATTAAAGTGTAAGTGATCTATCTATGTGCTAGATTTATCCGTTGAAATGTCCGCCAAAACCTCCGCCAACACCTCCTTGTAAACCAAAGTCTACGGGGTCAGGGCGAGCACTTCTGACAACTCTCCTCTGTTTCAAAGGATAAAGAATATTCAAATTGATGCATCAAATCATATAAATTATAAAGTATAACTTACCGGTTCATCTGAGGCATCAATTTGTCCAGCGAATATGGCCAGGATAACGGCCACAAAAGAGACAATGTTTAAGAAATTCATGATTACTTAATTGCAGTTTTTCTTAAGATGCACAAGTTTAGTGTGAAACTGTTGAGAAATTACTACAGTGAAGATCTGAGGAAACTAGCGGCTTTATATAGGACCGAGTTAATCTAAATGTTGTAGAAATAGTTCGCTGATTGCTAAAATGCACTTTGTCATTTACCACAATGAATAATATTTATGATTCGAATATCGGAAATAGTTTTATATTAGATGGAAATGCCAACAAACTAGCGAGTAGTTGCGGTTAAGTCAATTTCATTATTAAAAAATTGTGACGCATAAATTTTTAAATGAATTTCCATGTATTGATCAAGAAAATCAACATTTGCCATATTAAGGTCATTCAACAATAGCGCTAAGGTCCAAATCAATTTAAATTCTATTTCAATCAGGATAAATTTAAACTACGTCTGAAGTCTATATTAATTTAATTTTCTCTCTCAGTTTTATTTTTCCAGCTTCAAACAGAAATGTAAAAAATTTACATTTCTGAAAAGAGGCACCAAGAGGAGTGTGGCCATCATGCCGAATTTCAATCCCCAACTAAGTTTTCGTAAGAAGTAATCACTGGCAATGTCGGTAAAAGTCTATGGCAGTTAGACCCCTTTCACACTCGGCAAGTTGCTTGCGCAAGTCAGTTTTTCAACTTTCCGAGTACAAGCAAGTCTGTACCTCAAATTTATTCCCCTAACCCGACCTTACCTCTGTCATCAATAAACCAAGACATGGGCAAGAGACTTGCGCAAGTTACTTGCCGAGTGTGAAAGGGGTCTTATTGTGTTCACCAAACAGCTCAATCGTCCTTGTTAATCGAATATCGACCTAAGATATCTTTGTATGCGTTACACATTTTTCCATACCAAATGAGATATCTTTGGCGAAATGGTTAAACTACTTACGTGCATTTAGATTTTTTTTGGCGAACATCTTTTGGAAGCCCTTTCCATATGAATTTCTGGCAATTAATCAAATAAGTCAGAACTGTCTGGTGCATAACTTCCTGAAATATGGTTCACATTCTACAATAACTGCAGCTGGTGATAACTACGATCAGAGTGGGCATCATAGTTGTGTTAATCAAGAATTTCTTAAGAATTCTAAGTCGGGTTTTCCTTTTTAACAAATATATAATCCAGAACCTAACCTTCTTAACCAGAAACATAACCTTCGTATAAGACACATCTACTAAAAATAGCCCAACATTAGCCTGCATGCATGTATTGAAACAATAGTGAATTTTGTGCCCCTTGCCTGATCAACAACGTGCATGGAACCATCAAAACAGTTAATATTCGATATCAGTGGTTAATTGGTCACTGTTTAAGTCACGTATTTTATGTGGATTACTGCATCGATTTTTGGAAGTTTGTCCGGTCATTTTTTAAATCTTTCCCAGGTGTATTGCAATGTGTAGAAAGACTAGAGGCCGTCGGTGGTGCAATGGGTAGTGTGCGCGCCTCTTGTACTTGAGATCCTGGGTTCGATCCCTGCTCTGTCCACCTTAAAATTCTTTCGACGGCGGTCACCTCGCATAGTGACGGCGACACTATCGAGTATTTAGCCATGATAATGCTTCTCAAAAATACCGTTCGGAACCGGTGTAAAACTTTAGGTCCCAATCGGTGAGTATAAAACTGGAAAGCGCACAGCTCACTGGTTGTGAGAAGCTCTGCCCGATTCCTTCATGGAATGTAATGGGAAACCATTTTTTTTTTTTTTTTTTAGAAAGACTAAACAATGAATATTTATATCTGCAAAAATTGGGCGCACTGGAATATTGAAATTAAATCGATTTAAGATAAAATATGAATCAATATCTCCATTAACTAGACTGAACGGAATAGTTTCGTCACAAGAATGAAAATGTTCGTCGCCTCAACAACTTTTATTCTTAAAGAGAATGTTAAAACCTATCGGACACGATACCATGATCGTTACAAACGTTATCCACGTAAAAACTGCCCATAAGAATCTAACTACTTTATAATGCTTATACAGGGTGGAGCGCGGTATTTTGCTTATTTGGGAGTGACATAAAAAAATTATGAACCTTAGAAAAATGTATTTTATATTTTAATTATATGGAACAGTAAGGGAATTTTTAAATTACATGGTTTTAAATAGTGTATCTGGCAAATGTCGACCTTCGCTATCCACACACTGGTGCATACGTTTTCTGAAGATTTAATGAACTCTAACAAGCATGTCGACTGGTATTCCGCCAATTTCAGCCTCAATATTGTTAATTAGGTCTTCCAAGGTTTTGGGTCGGTTGATATATACTACCTTCGACTTCAGGTAACCCCAAAGGAAAAAATCGCATGGGGCTATGTCTGCACTGAAAGAACAACGCTTCGCCGCATGGATGAAACGTTTTCGTTGATGTTTTCACGTTGCTATAGTGAAAATTATCGTATATCCGACAATTTGGTAGTCGCTGCAACGAAAAATTTCATACTTCATTTCTTTGACAATGTTTCATTTCGTAGCTGCAACAATTTACTTTTCGTTCCTGCAACAATTTTATTTAATTTGAATTTTGAAGAAAAATTGGTTAAAAATTAAAATTAGTAAAGGCATGAGATTTACAGCCAAAGTCACGATGTCGAACGTTAACGTTCGCATGCATTCTAAGCGACAAACAGCTGATTTCGTAGTCAGTAACACTCATCAGAACGACAAGTCGAATGAAAATCTATGCGAACGAAACGTAAACATTTCAGTACAAAATCGGTAGCCACTAATTATTTTTGCTGTCATCTGTGCGAACACAAATGTCAAAAACACTCACTTGTGTTTTTGTTTTCGTGTAGTGCCACAAAAAAACACAATTGAATTTAAAATTCTTATAAAATATTCAACAAAATGGAAAGTAAATGGTAAGTAAACGATTAATCATTTATGTTTTATTAGAGTAATTTTTGTTTGTACATATGTATGTTTATCTATTTCAGCATAAAAAAGTCAACGTTGCTGCAGCTGCAAACATTTGTGAGATATCTGGAGGAGAATCCCGAGTTCGTTAGTGGCACGCCAGTCTTTGGAGGCTCAAAACTGTCCACAGAGGAGCAGTGAAAAAAATGGCAGTATTTAATTAAGAAGTTCATGTCAAATAAATAAAAAACAATAATAAACAAATAACAATAAAAACTAGCAAATAAATTCATCATTTATTGCAAACTTATATCAAAAACCCACCCTTAATTACAAAATTTTTGGTTTGTTTGCATATGATTCTTTTGTTTGTTTTGCATTACATTTTTCTGTCAGTTTTTTTCCAGCTGAGTGGTACAGAGATGTACTTTTTTGTAACTATTTAAAAAATTGTAGCGTTTTTTCACGAATATTTTTGTTTTGATATTAACCTTTTTTTTGGAATTTATGATCTGGTAGCTTTGTCATTTGACAATGGTTAAATGCTTTTGTTTACAACACGTAAGTCCATGCGAACGACAAGTCGAAAGATAGTGACTACCAATTTGAAGCGAAAGTGAGTGCATTGCTGTCGTTGGCTTAAGGGGCCCTTAGACCTGTGGATAAGTTGCAGCGACTTCAAGTTGACATCAACTTATCCATGGTGTAAGGTGAAGTTGGTGGTTTGTACAAACTAGTTGATGTAAAATCAAAGCGATTTTGATTTTTTGAAGTTGATATCAACTTATCCATCAGTGTAAGGGGGAGTTGCAACATCTTTCATACGCATTTCGATGAGAAACGTTCATAAGGAAACATTATCGGCAAAATGTAAATAAATGAACCAAAAAATACATAAATTAAACATGATCGGAAAAATATAAACTAAATAAATATGATTTGGAGTGTTATTTATAAATATTTAAAGAAAATAAAAATAGAGTTTTTTCGTAAAATTTGTGATATTTTCGCAGTGCGCTCACCACCTTGCATTTCGACATCTGACAAGAAAATGAAGTTGCCTCAACTAGTTTGAGAGTGTAAGGGCAAAATCGAAGTTGATGTCTAGTTATCGAAGTTGATGTGAACTTGGAGTCGAGTAACTTATCCACAGGTCTAAGGGCCCCTTTAGGCTTTCTTTCGACATCGTGACTTTGGCTGTTAAACTACTGATATTTGGTTTATCTCTTACTTTTTATAGTTTATATTTATTATTTATTTATTTATTTTGGAGGTTTGCCAACACTTTTCGTTGACGAAACTATTGCGTTATTGTGATGAAACGTATTTTGATGCGGGTAAAGAGAGAAAAGCTGGCGAAAATATGAGCGAGAGTAAAATAAAGGCCAGCAAGAGAAAATGGTGAGCGTGATTGGTGGGTCACGTACACATCTTAAATCAGTTCCTTTGCAACAACCGAAAGTGGTGGACATATTTCTCCGTCGGAATATTTTCAATAATTAGTTTATTCATAAGTACTTAGTAATAATCTTTATTGTGAAAAATAAATTGTGTGAATTTATGTGTTTGCTGTGATCGTGTGTGCAACTTGAGTATCTTATAAATCAAATAGTAAACAGAATGCAAGGAGCAACACGACAGCAAAGAAAATGACGCATCGATAGCAAAAAAACTACCCCGAAATATATAACTGAAGATGGGTGTGTGTGGTAACAAAATGTTGGTGTTTTCGTGTTTTACCCATAATTCGGTCGCGCTTGTTTCGGTATTCGTACTTGGATTCAGAAAAACCGAAAGCCATACAAACATTTTGCATGCAGCCGAAGTCAAAGGAACATAGTCTTTCAAGTAAGACGAACATAAAAAATAACAATCTAACGAACAAATCGAAATTTAACAAATTTGGTTAAAATAAATAAAAGAGCAGTTGAAGCAAATGCTTACAGAGCGATCACTGGCTTAATGATGGAGAGATTTATCGCTACAATTGAATGGTAGAACCCACAACACAACAACAATTGCATGATTTAAGAAAACAATGATGCGGTTCTATGTTAAAGGAGTAGAGATTATGTTCATGGTAAGTACAGACAGATATCTGCATATCTTAAATAGAAATTTTGATAATAAATTCCTCATATTTGTTTTTAATTGCAGGACCTGAATACGACGGCCACAAAAACACTCAACCCCCCGACTACCACAATCTTCTCCAGATTGCATTTGCAACGTGCATTTTAGCAATCAGATGACTATTTCTACAACATTTAGATTAACTCGGCCCTCTATATAAAGCCGCTAGTTTCCTCAGACCTTCACTGTAGTAATTTCTCAACAGTTTCACACTAAACTTGTGCATCGTAAGATAAGCTACAATTAACTAATCGTGCATTTTTTAAACATTTTCTCTTTTGTGGCCGTTATCCTGGCAATATTCGCTGGACAAATTGAAGCCTCAGATGAACCGGTAAGTTATACTTTATAATTTATGTGATTTGATGTATCAATTTGAATATTGTTTATCCTTTGAAATAGAGGAGAGTTATCAGAAGTGCTCGCCCTGACCCCATAGGCTTTGGTCTAAACGGAAATGTTGGCGGAGGTTTTGGCGGATAAATCTACCACATAGATAACTTACACTTTAATAACGCCATCACTTCTTGCAACAACAAAATTCAACGGCGATATACATATAAAATCAATCAAATTTGAATTTATTTAAAAAAACTATCAGCTGACTTCCTTGAACTCACAAAGCTTTACAGGTACAGTGGTCAGGAAAAGTATTCGACAACATATGATATCGTGTTAAGCCGCCGTATAAAGTTGGGATATTTTTGTTTCAGGAATCCAAAAACCTTAGTTGTCTTATTTGTGTGTTCATGGTCACAGTTAAAAATTTCTTAAATACTATTCACTTTAAATCATATTTGTACATTTAGTAAAATAAACTTATATTCGGAAGCAAAAATGTATTCCCTTTCTCTCATAGATTTGATGGTTTTTGGAACGAAGTTCCTTATCGCACGTTGCGGGATGGGGGCTAAATAAAAAAAATTAAACAACTTTTGCTGTAACACTATTATGCTACGATAATACCCACTATTATTAACAAAATTGGGTATTTTTGCGTTGGTTTGTCTCTAGACTAACTAGACGTCTCTCATATGTTGGGAAATTTCTTGTTTAATGGGAAGTTTTCTAGGTGCAGCCTGTAACCAATATTTAGTATATCTTGTAGTTTTGAACCCAATAAAATGTAAATTTGGAATCCCCAAAGTGAAAAAAGTTAAAAAAAGAAAATTTCTTAAATAAGTGCATTTTCTTAAAACAAGTAAATTTTCTCAAAAACTATACCTATTCATATTCTTAAACAAAGTACCTTTTCTTAAAAAATACCTTATCTTAAAGAAGTACGTTTGATTAAAACAAGTAAATTTTCTTACAAAAGTACCTTTTCTTAAAAAAAGTATTTTTTAAATAAGTACCTTTTCTTAAAAAAGGACATGTTCCTACAACAAGTTGCATTTTCTTAAAAAACTACCTTTTCTTTAAAGAGTACCTTTTTGTGAAACAAAATAACTTTTCTTGAGATAAGTACCTACTCTTAAAAATTTACCTATTCTTGAAAGGAGGAACAATTCAAAAAAAAGAAAAATTTTTTTTATTTCATTGTTCAAGCTCAAGACCTTTCTATATCTCTATGTATAGAGATAGATATAGGTTTTTGAAAAAGAAGATGTTTTGCAAATCATTCCTCATGATTACTGGCAAATCGTATAGCAATTTCAGACCTCGCCACAGATCTTCATCAGCGGTTTTTTTGAATGCTGCTTTTGAAAAATTCATCAAACTAAATGCAAACGAAAACTCATCTGAATTGAGAATTTTGTCACTATGCAAGTGTTTGAAAAATATCGCAAGCAAAACACACAAGAAAACATTTGCAAACAACTTCTTTCCATCTCCAGAGTACCTTCGGTCCCCATTATAAATGATTTTTGTTGTTGTCTCTATATACTGCTTTGACTACCTTAAAGTTCTTTCGGCGGCGGTCACCTCGCATAGTGACGGCGACACTGAGTGTAAAACTAGAACGGGCACAGCTCACTGGTTGTGAAAAGCTCTCCCCAATTCCTTCATGGGATGTAATAGGACACCACTTTTTTACGAAAGTAAGCTAGTAGATTTCTGGAAGGACCTCAATTATGCTGATGAAAGTAAATATAATCTGTTCGGATGTGACGGGAAGGTTTTAGTGTACCGAAAACCAAATACTGAGTTGGAAGAGCGAGATATGATACCAACTGTAAAACACGGTGGTGTCGGTGTTATGGTCTTGGGTGTATGGTGGTGTTAGGTGGGGGGAATTTAGTATTTATCGAAAGAATCATGGATCATCGGTACAATATAAACCTCCTCAGCTAAATTTACGTTCTAGTGCAGAAAAGTTAGGACTGGGGGCAAGTTTCACTTCTATCAATATAACGACCCTAAGCTTCTGTTGGCAATACAAAACTTTGGCTTCTTTATAATTGACCAAAATAAAAAATAAAGCCTCCACCACTATCGCCGGATGTGAACGCCATTGAACATCTTTGGGGGCTCCTAGAGAAAAAAAATCAGATCCCGTGAGTTTACACGCAAACATCAGATGAAAGAAATTTTACAAGAGGAATGGAACAAAGTTGACCCCGATTGCACCAAGAATATGGTAAAAACCAATGCCAGATCCAAGGCTGAGCTAGTAGAGGTTACCGCATTAGAACAGCTGATTTTGCTGTCTTATAACCCTATCTGTCAAATTAAGTGTATATTGTTATTGTACTTGTTTGTTTACTTTGTTTGGTCATATGTATTTGTGTTGAATTTGACATTTAGAGTCATAGAACAAAAACAAAATCCACGTTGTTGGTGCCCACAATTACAACAAATCCGACAGCGTTAACCTCTACTATATCAGCCTTGGCCAGATCGCTTGAAAGAGGTTAACCAACGAAAGGGAAAAGCTACTCGTGTTTAATCAAAGACTTTATATTTATAAGTATGATAAAGTAGATTTATGGTCAGTTTGTAAGTGGGTAGTTAACTATGGGATTACATAATCGTAATTGAAAGTTAATTAGAGGTCAACTGTGCATTTTGTTTTTCAGTGGCGAGTTAATGTAATGCGGCATTTACACCGACCAAGATTAGCGCTTTTCGAAGGTTAACTCCGTTAACCCACGCTAACACACACGGAAAGAATAATGCTTCGTCAAATGTATGAAACATTTTCGTTAAAGGTTTTTCATTGCTACATTGCTCTCGTATATCCGACGGTGACGCGTCATAACGCCCATGGGCGTTTTGTCACACCTAAAATGGACAAAAAGCCCACGGGCGTTATGTCGCACCTAAAATGGTGCGTTATATCCGACCATATCCGACAATTTGATAGTCAGTGCATCGAAAAATTTCATACATGATTTCTTTGACAATTTTTCATTTCGTCTTTTCATTCCTGCAACAATTTTATTTAATTTGAATTTTGTGGAAAAATGGGTTAAAAATTAAAACGAAGTAAGTGCATGAGATTTAAACTATTGATATTTGGTTTATCTCTTACTCTTTATAGTTGATTTTTATTATTTATTTACTTTGGAGGTTTACAGTGGATGAAACAATTTCGTTATTGCAACGAAACTAATTTTTTGAAAAGATAAAGAGAGAAAAACATTTAAAAAAATTGAGTGAGCGTAGAAAAGAGGCCAGCAAGAGAAAATAGTGAGCGTGAGTGCTGGGTCATGTAAACATCTAAAATCAGTTCCTTTGCAACAACCGAAAGTGGTAGACATATTTATTTCTCCGCCGGAATAATTTAAATAAATTTGCTAAAACAGACTAATTAGTTATACTTAGTAATAATCTTTTATTGTGACAAATAAATTGTGTGAATTTATGTGTTTGCTCTGATCGTTTGTGTAAATTGAGTGTCTATAAATCAAATAGATAAATAAACAGACGGGTGAAACACGTGCTCCATAATCTGATTCCCGACATCGACGTATGTAGTTATGCATATCAGAATAGCGCGTTTACGCTGGCTACGCCATGTCAGTGGAATGGATCAGAATGAACCACTACGAAAGGTATTCGAAGACGTACCCGAAGGCCAGAGCAGGGATCGAATCCAGGATCTTATGTACAAGAGGCGCGCACACTACCATTGCACCACTGACAGTCTCCAAAAACATACTTAATTTAATAGTTAGGCCGACAGGGCACGGAGTATAGCGTATAACTGGGCACAGCCAAGGGGCTAAAATGTGAACCCGGGCAATTCGGAAATACGTCTATTCACAAGGAAGATGAAAATCTCAGAGTATGAAGAGCCACGATTCCTGGAAAAGACGATTAAAATATCGGATAAGGTTAAATACTTAGGGGTAATATTAGATCGGAAACTGAATTGGAAACACCACACAGAGGACAGGACCAATAAGGCCTACAGATGCTGGTCGCTATACAGAAGGGCTATAGGCTCCAAATGGGGTATCAAACCGGATATAACACAGTGGTTCTACAGAAGCGTAATCAGGCCCGTACTAACATGTCCTTCTGTAGTATGGCGAACGGCAGTTGAGAGGAAATGTAACATCGTAATACTGCAGAGGGTTCAAAGAATGTGCTGAATTGGTATTAGTGGTGCAATAAGGACAGCCTCGACAAGGGCCATGGAGACTATTTTATGTATCCAGCCAATCGAGATTAGAGTCAAATACGAGGCCAACCTTGCGCCAAAACGACTACAGGCAACAGGTGAATGGATCAAAAGCGATCTTACGTCAAAACGCCAACGGATAATGGCGGGTTTAGTCGGTTACACGATACGAGTGCATCTGGCCGATTACCTGAGCTAAGGGTTAAGGCGAATTGCGTGATTTTAACGCCTACTAGAGACGCCTGGCAGAATGGGACTCTGGCACAAATGCCAAATGGAACTCGCTGCTAGACGGATGGCTCAAAGCTATGGGGAAAGATACCGATCCTTCATTGAACACCCCGCAACCGAATCCCATCTACGCCTCCCGGATCATAATACAAACTTTCAAGCGGAAGTTCGGGCGATTACGGAATGTATCAAATGGCTCGGCGATAATACAAACCCAGCCGAGGCAAATATCTTCACGGATATCTTCACGGATAGCCAAATGGCAATCAAGGCAATATAATCGAAAATTGTTAAATCTAGAGCGGTCCTTGACTATAAGAAGGCGATGAACGATTATTCTATGCACGGCAGACTCAACATCATATAGGAGCCGGGGCATAGTAGAATATTCGGCAACGAACGAGCGGTCGTCCTAGCAACGAAAGCCAGGAAACTCCAAACGGTGAGCCCAGAGAAAGCGAAACCCTATGGGGTAACGAAGGCTGAGTTGAATAAATGGGCGGATTCGGCACACACAGTCCAGTGGAACCAGGAATCAGTAGTACCCCGACAGCAAAGAATCCATTATTCGGTGGCGCTTGTTTTGAAACAAATTCATTGCAGCAATGAAATAAATTTTTTGCAACAACGACACGTGACCGTTGCAATAATGAAACGAATTCATTGCAGCAACGAAACAAATTCGTTGCAATAATGAAGCAAATTCATTGCAGCAACAACCATACTTTCACCACACTAACGCATAATTTGCAGTTGATGAACACATTTTCATAGCGGAAATGAAAATGTACGTTAGCTCACTTTTGTCATTGTTGGGGTGATTATAATTTGCATTCCTGTGACGATGCTTTTCCGTTCAGTGTACCAAAGCTACCTTTATTGTACCAACGTACCACAAGACATTTAAGTGTACCAAAACTGGTACAATTGTACCACAATTCCCATCACTGATAATGACGTGTGCCGACATCGGCCAGCAGCATTTTGTAGTCGGTGTGCGCATGCAAAGGAATTGCAAATATATTCATCACTGATTTAAATTAGATATTATACAGGAGTTCAATTAAAAGTCAACATTGCGAATCAGATACAAAGACGGCAACAGTAGTGTTGCCCAAATTGATGTTGTTCTTTGGCAAATGCACCTACACATCATAGAGATTTAAGATAGAGTATTTTATTCACTCATCTGACGTTTCATTTCATGCTGTATACCTTACTTTGAATGCGTAAGCGCTTCCACCCCTATGTTAATTCTGATTACAAAAGAGATTACTTTTATATGGAGATGGCCGGATTTTTGGACAGTCAGATCACAAACAGATCACAGATCTTTGCAAAAGTAATGTATATTGTGGTCAGGCGCGAAAATTCTGGCCGGCTTACAAAGTAGCTTATTTAACCAGTTCTAGTGGGCAAACGCACTACAGCTTCCATTATTATTTCATGCAATGTGGATTGGTTTGCCACTTTGTAGATTTCATACAATGGAGTTAGTGGGCAGCCTCGCTACACCGTGCATTACTTTTGAAGTAGATGTGGATTGATTGAACACTTTGTTGATTACAATTTATGACGTTGTGGATAGTCATGCTACAGCGCGCACTTTTACCACTTTTTTGATTACAATGCGTGGTGTTGTAGACAATCTTGGCATACTATTCATTACATTTGAAATACAATTTGTAGCATACAATTTACCATACAACTTTACACTTGCTCCCGTACTGCTACACAACTAAAACCACACTGAATCCTAATTCCAAATATGTAAATGCCCAAAAAAAATAAACAATAATTTCGCAAAAAATCCCTTCACATTAACGTCTGTTTCTTGCAAAAAATTGTTTGAAAATTTTTTTCTTTAGTTTGTTTTGCACGTTTTTTGTGTTACACACAAAATTAACGCAAAGGCAGCGAAGATTTCATCAGTCGAATGTACTGAAAGGAAAAAAGAAATAAGCAAAAGCAACCACATAACAATCTTCTTCATTTTGTTGCGTTTGCACACACAATATTCTCAAATGCTATGAAGAATTCATCAGTTAATTTTGCTTGGCACACATTAATATGAAAGCATCGATAAATTCAGCAAAGCAAAGTGATGTACACGACATGTCCAAAATACAGCGATAATTTCATCTAACACTTAACGAAATGTTGGGACAATTTTCCGGTGGGTCGTCGTAGGTTTGAGTAAAAATGAGATTACATTCGACGAAAATGAACTTACAGCAGGTGGAGTTACAAGAACTGTTGACTTGGCTTTTGACGTAGAATACGTCTTACCTTACGGTATGAGGAGTCATGTCAGGTTTTTATTGTTGTAATCTTTATTTCATTGAATTTGAGGAAACGGCTAGATGAATTTTTTTTAAATTTTTTTTGTAGGTAAATGAAGATGTTATCTTTCGTGTGATATACATTTCATATTGGTTGATATATTTCTAGTATTTTAATTTCTCAAATGAAAATTTGTTAAACACATACACTCAAACATATGTGTGGTGTTTGGTTGAGTGTTTTTGGTTGCTCAACATTGCTTAGGAACATGTATCTAGTAAAAAGTGAAACGAACAGCAAGCTAATGTTGCTTGGCAACATGTATCTAGTAAAAAGTGAAACAAACAGTAAGCTAACGTAATAAAGCTTTTTTGCGGAAGCTTCAATAAAGCTGTTGTAACATTAATTTTGAATTGTAAAGCGTAAAGCTTTCACACAACGCTCGAATGCTAATGCGAAGACTCGATAAAGTAAACCTTTTTTAATATTAGGGCGGCCCTCTCAACATTCGCAGAACTTATTTCAATAAAAATATTAATTAAAATACATAAATTAAATTAAGTTTAAAAAAATTGAACATAATATTTTTTTTTAAACGGACTTGAATCAAATGCCGTTGGTAAATATAAAAATTACAGCAGACAGTTGTCCGAGGCCTTCGGCCACGGACTGTCCCTGCAGGCTGTGTCAGAGACACGGCCATTAAGTTTAACGTAGAATACGCCATCCGATAAGACAGAAAACATATATAACAATAAATGATAAATAATATAAGCAAATGAATTTATTGTTATATATGTTTTCTGTCTTATCGGATGGCGTATTCTACGTTAAACTTAATGGCCAACTGTCTGCTGTAATTTTTTTTCATTTCGTTTTCGTATAGAACTATGAAATGTAAATGTATTTTGCAGTATTTTATTGACTTTTATCGTTAGTATACATTTGTATTGCATTTAACGCAACTACTTTGCTACAAAAACCGGAAATGAGGTTGTTGTTCCTCAGTTGGACGTTGTGTACTATTGCCTCTATCTGGTATTATTGAACCCATGCTTTCCACCACACAGTGTTCACTTGCAACCATAGCTATGACGTTAAAAATATTGAGAGAATAAATGACTCTATCCTAAATTCCTCTATGCTTCATATCTATTAAGCTTTGTGAGTCCAAGTAAGTTGGCTGATAATTTTTTTAAATAAATTCACATTCGCAACTGTTTGATTTTATACATTGACATTGGATTTTTTTATTGCAGGAAATAATAGGGTTATTAAGGAGGAGGTAATCTACTTATAACTATGTGGTAGATTTATCCGTTGAAATGTCCGCCAAAACCTGCGCCAACACCTCCCTTTAGACCAAAGTCTACGGGGTCAGGGCGAGCACTTCTGACAACTCTCCTCTGTTTCAAAGGATAAAGAATATTCAAATTGATACATCAAATAATATAAATTTTAAATTATATATAACTTACCGGTTCATCTGAGGCATCAATTTGTCCAGCGAATATGGCCAGGATAACGGCCACAAAAGAGACAATGTTTAAGAAATTCATGATTACTTGCACAAGTTTAGTGTGAAACTGTTGAGAAATTACTACAGTGAAGATCTGAGGAAACTAGCGGCTTTATATAGGACCGAGTTAATCTAAATGTTGTAGAAATAGTTCGCTGATTGCTAAAATGCACTTTGTCAGTTACCACAATGAATAATATTTATGATTCGTATATCGGAAATAGTTTTATATTAGATGGAAATGCCAACAAGCTAGCGAGTAGTTGCGGTTAAGTCAATTTCAATATTAAAAAATTGTGACGCATAAATTTTTAAATGAATTTCCATGTATTGATCAAGAAAATCAACATTTGTCATATTAAAGAGTCTTTCAACAATAGCGCTAAGGTCCAAATCAATTTAAATTCAATTTCAGTCAGCATAAATTTAAACTACGTCTGAAGTCTATATTAATTTAATTTTCTCTCTCAGTTTTATTTTTCCAGCTTCAAACAGAAATGTAAAAAATTAACTTTTCTGAAAAGAGGCACCAAGAGGAGTGTGGTCATCACGCCGAATTTCAATCCCCAACTAAGTTTTCGTAAGAAGTAATCACTGGCAATGTCGGTAAAAGTCTATGGCAGTTATCAATCGTCGTCGTCCTTGTTAATCGAATATCGACCTAAGATATGTATCTATGCGTTACACATTTTTCCGTACCAAATGATTTTTTTCGGAGTGAATCTTTTGGAAGCGAACACCAGCGATGGTAACTGCTACACAGTGTTCATTTTCAAAAAAAAAATAGTGGCAATTATCCTTTCCGACGAAACACCGCACCAAACTGTATAGTGGGTGTAATTTTCGCTGTGAATTCCTCATGGATTTTCGCTTATTAAGGAACCGATTTAATTGGAAATGGGCTTCGTCGCTCATAATTAAATTATGAATATAATCATGATATTCTTCTGCTTATTGCCGGAAATAAATTGCATAATCAAGTCGTTGCTGGTAAACTGTCGGTTTCAATTTTTGGACAAGCTGAATTTTGTATGGAAAGATTCTTATTGAATACAAAATTCTCTGCAGCGACCTTCGTGAGATACAAAGTTGTGTCGAACATCCCCTGGTTGATGTTTCTCCATCTTCTCGAATACTCTCCTGCGCACATTCGATATTGTTATCCGTGTCCACCGCGCGTCGGCTGCCGACTCCAGGAATGGGGTTTTCACAACAAAACATGTTATATTTCTGAATAGAGGGCCTGTTTTTTATTCCCTGGTAAACTAATTTTTGGTCCATTCTGTTTGGGGAGCTAAGTGATATTAAACCTGGGTTCCATGCAAAGTGTTCTTTAGCAGGAAATTAAACTCAGGTTTATACAAGGTGTTTCAAAAGAAGTCATCCGATGTTGTTTGTCTCTCATTTTTTTCTAAATGAAAAACTTCGATTCTGTTTTTTGATTATGTTTATTTGAACCTTTAGAATTTTATTGGTTAAGTGGAGAAGATGATATCGGTTAAACGGGCGCCGTCACAATTGATTATCATACGGGCTCGGTTTATGGCATTTTTCATCACTTCGGCGAGATCTTCGGGCGACAGATTCTGGCACTCGTGTCGAATGTTGACCTTGAGGACTTCCAGGGTCTCGGGCTAGTTCACGTAAACACGGGACTTCAAAAAATCCCACAAAAAAGGTCTGGAACGGTTAAATCG
The DNA here is from genome assembly GCA_963931995.1 of Phaonia tiefii. Lineage (NCBI taxonomy): Eukaryota > Metazoa > Arthropoda > Insecta > Diptera > Muscidae > Phaonia > Phaonia tiefii. The sequence goes on from OZ008368.1 coordinate 50,480,802, forward strand.
GGCGATCTTGCGGGCCAGTGCAAATAGCCAAAACGAGAGATTAGGCGTTGCTTCGTCCTGTTGGAACCACATGTCCTCCAGTCCTAATTCATCGAATTGCGGCAGAAAAAACTCGATTAACATGGCCCTATAGCGCGCACCGTCCACTGTTGTCGTTTGACCAGCGGCGTTATCGAAAAAAAATGGTCCGATGAACAGCGTGAACCATGCAGTCACTTTGAGCGGGTGTAATGGCTCCTCGTGTATCACTCGTGGATTTTCAGTGCCCCAGAAGCGATAGTTTTGCTTGTTCACGTACCCGCTAAGGTGGAAATGAGCCTCATCGCTCATTATGATTTTGGTGGAAAAATCGTCCACTTCGACCGCGAGATTGAGGATGGCTTGGGCGTAGGTTACACGCGTTTGGCGGTCGACAGGCAGCAGCTTATGCACGGACTGGACTTTGTATGGGAACATGCGCAGGTCTTTGACCAAAATTCGCCATAGGGACGACCGGCTGATGGCTAACGCGAGTCACGGCGTCTGGTCGATGTTTCCGGCGACAGCTCGACATCCTCGGCAACATCGGCGATATTTCCGGCAGAACGGGCGCTCCGGGGCCGGCCACTCCTGGTAACGTCTCGTGTGGTCCCATACTCTTCAAGGTTAGTGGCCAAACGACGCAGTGTTTGCGGAGTTGGTGTCGGACGGCTGGGGAATCGGCGACAGTATTCGCGCAGCGCCAACACCCCAAACGAATTGTTAGGCAAAAAAAAGTAGACACGATTATTCCGCGTTCTTGGGCAGTGTATCGCTCTATGGCTTGTTTACTTGTATTCTACATATGTCTAGTCCACAAATGTCAAAACAGATTTGACTGTGGCTGCCATTTGCAAAAATAAGAGCATCTTCCAATAGGGTGGTCACTTTTGAAATACCCTGTAGTATCATTTTAACACTAAACACTTCGTACAATGTGCCTCTAAAGTATTTTTTATGGTTTATTCGTTTGAGCCAATTCTCTATCTCTGTACATACGGACGGTAGCTCCATCGGTTGAATTCATGGCCACACCCTTTGTTGGATTCAACGGCACCGTTAGAGCCAAAGCGCCATCTGGCAACCATATCGCACAGGCTGCCACTAATGGCCAGTTTTTCAGTCAGTGGTGATCTTCGTTGCTTAGTTAAATTATTTTTAAACATCCAATTGTGTTTTTTAGTCATTGTTTAACTATGATTTAACCACCCAATGTCGGTTGGTTAACTTATAGTCAGACCCATATTATTTTGACAATCAAATTACTGACTGTCAAAGTGAGAAATGAAGATTGTATAAAATACACGTTTCAGATTTGCGTATTTGTCCACATACGTTGAATCTAGATCGTTAAATTGTTGCTCCTATGTATATAGTTTTTTACACATTTTTGTTAAAATTACTTCGATTTTATGCATCTATTTCTTATTTTACATAATTCCATTTTGTTTGTTCCCCTTTGTTGTTTTGGTATTTATCCCAAAACACACGCTTTTTCCAATAAGAATACAAGGGTTGCCATAATAGTTGACAATATGGCGACTTACATTAACACACCACTGAAAAACAAAATGCAAAGTTAACCTCTAATTAACTTAGAATTAAGATTAAGTAATCCGATAGTTAACTACCCACTTAAAAACTGGCCATAAGGCAACATTTTTGACTGGTTATTTAAATTGATAATCAGTTGATTTTGATTTATGTTTGATCTGACTTTAAATACGAAAAGAGTTTTGCAGTACTTTGTCAAATAATCTTACTACCATGTGGCAACAGTGGCAAATACTACGAAAAATAACCGGTATTCATACATTTATCGGCTAATCGTTACAATGCATCAAACTGATGTCATTTGCAAAACAAATATTTAATGAAATTGGAAAATATTTGAGCAAAAATAAAGTTCGAACTGCACTACGAGTTAAATGATGCATTTTTATTGTTATTTCAACTAGGATGGTGATTATAATTGTTCACATTAACAATTAAAGAAACTATGTGTTTGTTGTTCTTTTTGTTTTCTGCCAAAATCATATGGCCACTTGATCGCAGCTTAAATGCCCAACTTTGGCTGTTTAAGTAGCAATCAACTATTAACCTAAAAAATGAATTCTGAGTTTAAATTATGTTTGATCGTTGATCAAAGATGATTGACCAGTCAAAAATTGGGCCTAAGTGCTGTGTTGTCGTTTCGTAACACAAGGTCTACACGTGAGGTGAGATATAAGATTTTTTTTATCAGCAAATGTCAAATTCAATCGCAGAGTATTATCTTACTTGTGGCCTGTAATTTGGTGTATTATAATAAATATTATGAGACGGTTGTTATGAGAAATCTCAACACAACTATCTTAGAAGATGAGAAGTCAAAATGGCGGATTTAAAGCCAATAAAAGGCCAAACCTTTTGTTGACGTCCATTTTCCATTTAACATTTATATGAACATTTAATTTTTTAAATTTACAATTTTTTGTAACACGTTTTACAAATGTATATAGCATCCGTATTCACTTGGGAGCATGGAGCCACCAAACAAAACCAAAATGCCTGCTGATGTTGGCTACAACACCTTCTGCTATCAACGGTTCTAAATATATCTTGCAAGGTATATTTTTTTGGGTTCAAACGTTACAATTATTGATTTCAGATCCATTTAGAAAATAGCCCATTGAACAAGGATTTTCCCAATGCATGTGAGATATCTAGTTATTTCCTTCATGAACAACAACACTCACCCCAGCGGTGAGTGTATAAAAGGCGGAACATCTTAGTCCTCGGGGTGATTCTGTCTGCGGATGTTGAAGAGCCAACAAAGCCTTAGTAGTGAAGTAGGGATCTAGTTCAGACGTCGACATCATAGTAATCCCTAGCTAGTCGCCCTCCCACTAACTATTTTTGCCCTGGTTCAATCCAGAGTTTTCCTGCCAGTGTGGCCTTGAACTTGGTATCTGCATTTTCCCTGGTTGCCTTTTGTTTTCCCTGGTTTAAGCCAGAGTTTCCCTGCTAGTGGGGTTTAGACATTATTATCTACCTCTATCGCTGGTTCAAGCCACAGATACCCTGCCTGTGGGGTTTTTAACTTTGTACCTGTCTTTTCCCCGATTGCCTTTTATTCTCCTGGTGCGAGCTAGAAATTCCCTGCCTGTGATCACCCGACATTATTGCCCATCTACCCCGCTGGTTCAAGTCCTTGCCTGAGGGCTATTGAACTTAGTACCTGCCTGTTCCCTGGTTGCTTATTGTTTTCCCTGGTGCGAGCCAGAAATTACCTGACTGTGGGGCCTCGACCTTGTTGCCTCCCTCATACGCTGGTTCAAACCTCAGATTCCATGCCTGTGGGATTTTGAACTTTGTACCTACCTTTTCCGTGGTTGCTTTTGTTTTCCCCTGATGCAAACCAGAGATTCTCGCCTGTGGGGTGTCGACATTGGTGCCTACAATTCCCCGGGTTCATGTCATAGATTCTCTGCCTGTTGGGTCTCGACCTTGGTCCCTACAGTATTCCCAGTGCTAAGCCTGAATTTCTCTGCCTGAGAGGTATCGCCCGTAGTATAGTCAGACGTTCCATACGTCTTTGCCAAAGTCTAGTTTACAAAGTTTGCCTAACAGTCAATAAATCCTTGTTATCTAAGTTGCATTTCACTAGCAGTTCCGAGCGCCAATTCTGTCATTAACCTCTGCCACCGGTACCACACTTCTACTAGCCGCAAATGCCTTCAGAACCCCACCGCCATCTTGCGACTCCACGCTCAGCTGCAATATTAATGTTATCCTTGAACATTAAAATGTATGAAATAAAATGTATCTATTCCAGAATATTGCTAGTGTTGTACTCTTTCTCTCGGGGTATAAACGGTATGTTATGAACCCCTGGCGACCACTAGGTATAGCCCTACTCCAAAGGGCCTTAGGCAGAGTAGATTACAAATAACATAAGATTGTTCAACATTCGTATTACCGATACATCCAAGAGTCTTCAGAAAAACCGAACGTACGAGTATTTCGATATTTGTTGCTATTTATATGCAAAAATGGCTTGAATACAAATTACTACAGTTCCGATGGAGTAGATAATAATAGGGTTCACCTTTTTAATATTTTGGCAGCATTCACTAAACGGTGACACTATCCAGTAATTAGTGGTGACGCGTCATAACGCCCAGGGACATAACGCCCATGGGCGTTATGTCCCTGGGCGTTATGACGCGTCACCGTAATTAGTTGCAAAATGACTTATCTAAATCTCAATCAGAAATCCCTAAAAAGCCTTACTTACTGTTAATGGGCAAATTAACATAATGTAATTTGAATGCCTTCTTATTTGGTTTACTGTAAATAACAGCGCGATGAATGATATACCTGAATTACACATGCAACCACATACACATTCGCCAAACCAGAATTATGTATTTATATCTCTCCACTATTGGATTCATATCTCTCCGCTATTCTAGTGTGTTCTACTCACTTCCAGAGGGCCATAAATATTGGCAGCATTTCTACAAGTGAGGAGGTAACCAAATATAGCGATTTGGTTGAGTGATCCTTTGGTACCAGCGACTTGATTTGTATCAACCTTGCCAGTGGTTCCACCAACCGTTTTTGCTGGGTTGACACCAGTTTTGCCCGTGGTACCAACTCCAGTGATTCCTATCGTCACACCTCCCGAATTCCTGATTTCCACGGGACCACCGAAGCGGCAACTTATACCTTTTCTCACATGGCTTCCGACACCATTTCCCATATGGCCACCGTTTGCCATTATCTCAGTTATTTGAAAACTATGATATGAAAATACGAAATGTGAAAACTAAAACAATTTTATGTGATTTTCACACAGAAATCATTTCAAATACATCACTTGTACTCGAACTAGGGTAGCAGACAAACAAATGTGAACAAACTTTGACATAAGAGAAAAACTCACTCAAGCTCGCTCACTCAAGAAAAAAGTTCAAATAAGCTGAGCTAGTGCTTCTACTATTTATTTGTACCATGAGCGAGGTTTCACTTCAATAATAACCATTGCACCACCGACGGCCAAATGCACCTACATACATACTTGAAAAGCTTTGTGAGTGGAAGGAAGTCAGCTGATCCTGCTTTTAAATAAACTCAAATTTGCATCTGCTTGATTTTATAAGTATATTGACGTAGAATTTTGTTTTTGCCAGATATAATATCGTAATTAAAGAGTAAGTGATCTATATGGTAGATTTATCCGTTAAAATGTCCGCCAAAACCTGCGCCAACATTTCCCTTTAGACCAAAGTCTACGGGGTCAGGGCGAGCACTTCTGATAACTCTCCTCTGTTCCAAAGGATAAAGAATATTCAAATTGATACATCAAATCACATAAATTATAAAGTATAACTTACCGGTTCATCTGAGGCATCAATTTGTCCAGCGAATATGGCCAGGATAACGGCCACAAAAGAGAAAATGTTTAAGACATTCATGATTAGTTAATTGGAGCTTCTCTTACGATGCACAAGTTTAGTGTGAAACTGTTGAGAAATTACTACAGTGAAGATCTGAGGAAACCAGCGGCTTTATATAGGGCCGGGTTAATCTAAATAATGTAGAAATAGTTAGCTGATTGCTAAAATGCACTTTGTTGTTTACCACAATGAATAATATTTATGATTCGAATATCGGAAATAGTTTTACATTAGATTGAAATGCCAACAAACTAGCGAGTAGTTGCTGTTAAGTTAATTTCAATACAAAAAAATTGCGACGCATAAATTTTTAAATGAATTTCCATGTATTGATCAAGAAAATCAACATTTGTCATATTAAAGAGTCATTCAACAATTGCGCTAAGGTCCAAATCTATTTAAATTCTATTTCAATCAGGCAAAACTCAAAATTTAATTTTCTTTTTGTTTTATTTTTCCAGCTTCAAATAGAAGCGTAAAAATTTACTTTTTCAAAAATGAGGCACCGAAATGGGTGCGGTCATCGCGCCTGTTTTCAAAACCCAACTATGTTTTTGCAAGCAGCAATCACTGTCAATGTCAGTAAAGATCTATGGCAGTTATCGTATTGACCGACCAGGGCGCAAGCAAACGGACATAACCCAATCGTCCTTGTTAATCGAATATCGACCTAAGATATGTATCTATGTGTGCGTTACACATTTCTCCATACCAAGTGAGATATCTTTGGCGAAAAGGATAAACTACTTATGTGCATTTACAATTTTGTTGGAGATGAATCTTTTGGAAGCGCTTTTCATATGAATTTCTGATATTTAATCAGCTAAGTCAGCACACTCTGGTATATAACTTCCAGAAATATGGGTCAAATTAAACAATAACTGCATGTGGTAGTAATTACGACCACAGTGATGATCGTGGTATCGTTAAGCAAGAATTTACTAAGAGTTCTAAGTCCTTTTTCCCTTTTTGACACATATGTATATTACCCCGTCCCCATGGGTGACGATTTAATAAAGACCAGTGTGTCTGCCATACAGCCCGGTCTCCATTTCTTATAATATGTGGTTTCATGTGAACGCGTGCCTATTGAGTGGTCGGCCTGGTATTCCGGGCTGGTAACTCGCCGGACGGGGGATCTTCCCACTCGCCAGATACTACAACGATCGGACGCTGAACAATATTTACACACCAGATTTCCTAAAGGATTTCACGACATTCAAATAAAATCTGAAAAGGACCCCAAATAATAGTTCATGTTGCCAAATCCAAAACAAAAATCTGTCATTAATCAACCGAACGCCGAGTCCATCGTTTTTACTATTCGCCCTGTTGACAGGTGGGATTGCCTGTTCTACCCTCCTTTTGGAAAGGCATGACACTGTTTATCTCACATATACCTTTATGCCGCCGAAGCCGATTTTTGAGCCTCTTGCCGCTCGGCCACCTTAGAGTCCAAACAGAACCAGACACGCTTCAGATGACGATGAAAAAAATCTCTAGCGTCTAAACGAAATGGAAGAGAGAGCGTCTGGCGACTGCGGTTGATTTTTTCCCTTTGCGTCGTATACATTTGCGGCTCCTTTCTGGAATTTGTTTGAAAGTTTGGAATAATAATATTATAGTTGAATATGAATTAAATTGTTTTTACTGCACAATAAATTCTCTCAATAGAGAGATTTCGTGAGAGTGCCGCCAAGAAATTAGAAAAGATTCTATTCTAGCGGCGAGTCATAAGACGCAGCGGATTTTCGTGACGATTTTTCCCTGCTATAAGAAACCTATGTAGAAAAAACGTCGTCGTCTGTAGGGTGTTTGGTTATGTTTAGACTATTATTCCATAGAAATCGGCGCACCGGCGGCGGTGTTGTTCTGCGGCGTATAATATTTTGTTTAATATTTCGTATAAGCTATCAATTAATGGCACGGTCCTGATTTACAACACACGTTGCAACCACGACAAGCAAAAACTACAAACTTGAAACTATACACAATCAAAATATTTCCTAATAACAGTCACAGTAATTTCCCAAGGATTAAGTTACGAAGTTAAACGACAATTTGAATATTGCATAACAACAGTGAGGCGAAATTCCACACGCTACAACACCAACAGCCAATCGCATTCCCAAACAGTTTACAGCACACATTCTACCTAGAACAACAGCTGGTCAAATTTCCTAAGAATTGAACACAACACAGCAGCAACCGGATCAATAGCCGTCATATATAGGTAACCTCCCTCTATATTATGTACTCTTCAACAAAAAATGCTGAGCATCAATAACATCAGGAGTACTGCATCGTTAAAAGCTAATGATGGCGCGGAGATAAAATCAGCAGATCAGCAAGTGCAGCGGATTTCAGAACTGGTTGCTCGTGTGCGGGTTGAGGCAGCCGAATTAGCTGTAACCGTATTTAGGGGTTGTCACAACCACACCACCTCATTAGATGTTGTCTCGACCTCATTAAAAGTTGTCGCAACCTCATTAGTGGTTGTCGCAACCGCATTAAATGTTGTCGCAACCTCATTAGAGATTGTCGCAACCTCATTAGAGATTGTCGCAACCTCATTAAAGATTGTCGCAATCGCAATAAACGTTGTCACGACCTCATTAAATTGTCGCAACCTCATTGTGGCCGTCGGTGGTGCAATGGTAGTGTGCGCGGCTCTTGTACATGAGATGTTGGGTTCGAACCCGGCTCGGACCACCTTCAAATTTTCTTTCGGCGGCGGTCACCTCGCATAGTGACGGCGACACTATCGAGTATCTAGCCATGAAAAAGCTTCTCAAATTACCGTTCGGAATCGGTGTAAAACTGTAGGTCCCAATCAGTGAGTGAAAACTTCTCCCCAGTCCCTTCATGGGATGTAATGGGAAACAATTTATTTATTTTTTTAACCTCATTAGAGGTTGAAAATTACAAAGCGAGAAACTAATGTCTTTTATATACGGTAATCTTTAGGGTAACACATTTGTTATACCTGGCACTTCCGACTTTTTTGAAGTCCCAGCTATAATGGGCCACCGCACAAATTCTGACGTGTTGTATCAGTTGATTTACCTATACCGTTTTATACACAGACAATTGCAGCATATCTCCATCTACCGACAGTGAAAAACTACAAAAATGTTGATATCTGCTAGGGCATCTTCTGCAAAATAAGACGTTTTAATACAAAAACCATAATTACAGTATTTTTACTTACCTTTCGTAATAGCCACACACAAAATCTTGAGATTCCCACGACAGCAACAATTTCTAACGAAGTACTCCAGTACTCCAATGAACGTGCAACAGTCCTATTGAATTGGATATTTTTAGAAGAAAAATATGGACTTGGATCGGCCATATAGAAGTACTTAGGCACCTAACAACAGATATTGCTAGAGCGGCATTTGAATGGATCCCGCAGGGCTGTCGAAGGCCAGGAAGATCTCCAAATACATGGAAGGGGTGCCTGGCGTAGGATTGCAAACAAAATTGCCTTGTTGTCGTTTTATAACTCTCACTGAAGTTTCTCACACATTCATTGACGTTTATTCAACACTGTGACAATTATTACCAATAAAAAAAAATCCAATGAGTGTTCGAACTCACGGGCGATGTGTTAACACCTTTTTGCTATACGGTACCTTTTCGATTTCTATGAACACATTCGTAAATGTTACATTGGAAAATAAAAGACAGCGTTCAATCATATGATGACGTTACAGTTAAATAATATTAATACTTAAAATTATTTAAAGACCCAGTGCAAGCACATGTGTCATTATTTTCTTGCTCAATACTTTTTGTTTTATTCCCCCAAAAGTCAAAGAATGCAGAGCAACAGACACTTGTATATACATACATTGTTATATTCGTACATACGCTACACAAGTTCACAAAATTGTCGTTGCTCTCTCTCTTGCTATCTCATTTTTATAAACGTATAATACGTCATTACTCTCTTTGCTCTGAGAGTGCTCCGCACCCACATTTTATTGGACTTACCTTTCACTATAATAAAACAAAATGAAAAAAATTAAACAGAAGTGCTAATGATTTCATTATTTTCTTGCTTAATACTTTTTATTTATTTTATATTAAACCCACAAAAAACAAAGAGAATGCAAAGCAACAGACAAATGTACATACATACATTGTTATGTTTGTACATAAGCTACATACGTTGCTGTCTTGCTATCTCATTTTTATATATGTACGTATTAAATGTCTGCACAATTCCATTTGTATATGCAGAGTACACGTGCACTGACGACGTAAGAACATTTATTCGTAGTGTCGCCACAAAAAAGTTACACATTTTTAGGAACAACAAATTCTGCGAATAACTTCTTGTTGTTACTCTGCTGTGGCTGCTGCCAGCGAGTACACATTCCTCTCTGGCTCTCATTCAAGCTTACTCAGAGCGATCATGTCGAGTATGTTGCGATAGCGAAACTGCACTATGTACTACATGTACAACGTTCAGTTTTAAAAATAGTAAGAACAGTTGCTCTGCATTCTATTTCTTTTTATCGGCTTTTTTAATTAGTTTGTTTATTTTAATTAGTTATTTTAATTCGTTTTTTGAAAAAATATAATACTTGTGTTTGAAATCAAAAAGAAAAAGTATTAAAAAAATCGTTATCGTTTCATTTTTAAAAAAGTTTTTTTTTGGTAAAAAATGAACATGTGAAATAACTTTACATTACCATACAAAGTATGTACCTACATATTTAAAAAAAAATATATACGTACATACATATATTTTTTTTATGAATATAACAGCAAATTCCAATATTGCTTATTGAAAATCGAAAGAGCTGAAAATCTTAATCCATAAATAACATATGTACATATATGTACATACAAATACACATTTTAATACCAGTAAAATTCTAACTCGACTAAAAAAGTCTTTAATGATGACTCATTATAATACATTCAGCTTTGCTTCGCACACACAGATGTATGTATGTATGTAACAGAGAAATACTCGAGGTACCACGTGAAGTGAACAAAATTCATACAGTACTGGTGCTCTAGTATTTACATTTTTATATGTTCTCTTTTTTCGGAACACATTTTGCTGCGGCTAATTACTTGTTGGTATTTGACAAACAACTGTTCTCTTCGCTTCACTACTTGCGCTCTGAGAGTGAGAGGAAGTATGTACTAGAATCGACGACGAATTTCATACATGCAGTGAATAGTTATTCGATGCAGCCCTCTAGTACGTATAACCACGTCACTATTATCTTTGCTATGCATAAGACAAAACCGAAGATCGACATAAAACACTTTTTTAATATTACTCCAAATTAAAACACTTAAATCTCGGCTCGCCGATATCGGATCGCCTTAATTTTTGGCCTAAACTCTTCGTCGAAACCCGCACTAGCTTTATTTACTGTTACGGTTTGTGTTCGTGTGTTTTGAATTTGAAAGCATCGGCCCACCAAATAAAATGCTTGTTGATGTGGGCTACAACACCTACTACTATCACCTGTTCTAAATACATCTTGCAAGGGATGAAATGTTATAAATATTGCTTTCAGCTTCACCTTGAAAATGCCCCATTGAACGAGAAATTTCCTAAGGCATGTGTGATATCTTTTAATTTCCTTTATCAATGATAGCAGTAACACAAAGTTTTCAACAGCTGACCATCAGCTGATGTTAAAACTTACGATAACTAGCGCTACCAGCGGTGACTATATAAAGGGCGGTGAAACTTAGTACTTGGAGCGATTCTGTCTGCAGGCTTTGAAGAGCGCACATAGCCTGAGTAGTGAATTATACGCCCCGCCTGTGGGATTTACTTCAAACGCAGGCATTTTAGTAATCCCTAGCTAGCCACCGTCAGACTAACTACATTTTTCTTGGTTCACGCCAGAGTTTCCTTGCCTGTAGGGTCTTGAACTCGGTACCAGTTTTTTCCCTGCTTGCCCTTTGTTTCCCCTTGTGCCTGAATACAATTTGTTGATGTCAAATGCAGCCTTCGAATCCATAAAGCTGCAACATTGACGAAGGACGGCCGTGTTAGCTCGGACATTGTCAACTGAAAATATATGAATATATGGTTTCCCATTCAGCCAGTAAGCTGTGCGCTTTCTAGATTTGTACTCACTGATTGGCACCTACAATTTTACACCGGTTCCGAACGGTATTTTGAGAAGCCTTTTCATGGCTAAATACTCGATAGTGTAGCCGGCACTATGCGAGGATACCGCCGTCGAAAGAAATTTTAAGTGGTCAGAGCAGGGATCAAACCCAGGATCACATGTACATGAGACGATTACACTAACCATTGCACCACCGATGCACAGTTGCGCCCGTAGGCAAACGAAGTTGCAAAAATCAAAATTTTAATGTGCGCCTACGAAATTTTAAATAAACACATCGTATAGGAAACTTTTCAACGATCTCAAATATGCTACTCTTAATAATATCAAGTTTTTAGTTACGAAGACAAGACCGTTCAAAAAATACACCATTTTTAGTTAATGTGGTGCGATTTCGGGTGTAATATCACGAACACTAGGTAACGAATCATCTTTTTTTCCTATTGATTGATGTATTAGGGGTGTTTTTTTCGTAACTTATATAAGTTAATATAAAGTGTTACGAAAGAAACGCATAGCCGTTAAACATTATCAACTTGGCATCACCTGATATTGATTAGTTTATATTTGTCAGTCCATTCCGAAACTTGAAATTTCGTTAATATTCAAAATTTGCAATTTAAAATTCGTAAACTTCTTTGTTTACCAACAAAAACAAATGACATAAAATAACGAAACTTATTTCGTAAAAAATAGTGGCGGGAAAGAGAACGTAATACACTAAAGATTAAGGAAATGAATAGCCCACATGTCTGTATCTACCGATGATCAGCACAACAGTTGTAACTGGCACTTGTCTTAAACAAAACTATCATATACCTCTTTATCCTGCAATCAATAGAAATTGTTCGCAAACGAAACGAACATTAAAAAATGCTGTTTATATAAAATGAAAAATATTTTGCAAAATTAGCTGAAATTAATATATATGTTGTATAAACAAGGGGCTGTGCCTCATCCATTTCAAGGAGAACATTTAGATTTTCTACCAGTGCCAAAATATACAGATTTACTTTGTAATATATCCTGTGCTTTAGAAAACTCATCCGTTATTGAAGATTCTGGTATCCCCAGTTGCGTGGGAGGCTAGAAGAAGGCACATCACATAGTCGTTATCCACCCTTGTTTCAACGAAGAGTCATCTGGGTCTTAGGGGTCTTCACTGGTTGATGTTTTCTTGTTGATTGAGACATTCGTTGTGGGACATCATCCACGTCGACAAGAGTCTGTTCGGTAGTTGAGTTTTCCTGAGCTTGTTTTGTTTCCTACTTCCTCCTTTACAAACTGTTATTTTCTACTGGAAAAATCCTTTTCCATGTTTGGAATCTACCGTCGCGTTTATACCTTCTTTGGCAACTATTAAGCATGAAAATTCTGAAACCATAATTTAGGACTTCGGGCATTTGATGAATCCATCTACCTCCTCAAACGACCATACCGTGTATTTACTAAAAAGAAAACATTAAAATTATTTTGGAAAAATTTTATTCTTTGTTTTGTTTGAAAAATTACTTACCATTTCTCTAGACATAATAATTTTTAGAATGTCATGAAAATACGAAAAAAGGGAATGACGTACATTTTATGTTCCGTACAATAAAATTGGTAACACTTTTATCGGGGTTATTCTCAACTTCTAAAATTATAGATGTTAACGTGCAAGTTATCATTTTGTATGAGTTAACTTGTATAAGTTACGAAAAAAAACGCCCCTATTTATTAAATGTATAATAATAAAAAGAAATGTACTGTTTTCTTTTATGTTTCTCTAGGTAAATCACTATTTAAAAACTATTCCTCTTTTCACTATTTTTCAACTTTGACGGGAAATAAAAAAATATTATATTTCTTTACAGTTGTTGTAATTTCCTTTAAGGCTGTAAGAGCTCATGTTTTCTCCGGTTAGTGAAAACAATGTAAATGCCGCGGGTGGGATTCGAACTCACATTCGCTGGACGATCGTTTCGATGTTTGTCAAGCATCATCTTCAGCAGCGTCTAGCCCGTTAAGCCACTGCGGTGTGTATTCACACTAGTCACTAACCGAAGACATTTATTATTGATTGTGCAGAGTGATTGTTGTCGCTACTTACACATTGCTTTCCTACTTACACGCACTGATGCAGAAGTTTTGAAAGTTCTATTTCTAGAACGAACTATTTTAATTGTAGTTGTCTCGTTCGAATTTGGTTTGGTTTTTTTTTACCTCTGCCATATTTTCAAAATATGTTCTTTGATTATTCCTGTACATAATTCAAAAGGTTTTATCTGCCCGTACGTGCCCGTTTAGCTTCTACAGGTAAAAAAGTTTAAAAAGACATGGTTGCAGTAATTTTGTATGGCGTGCATCCCTTACATGTTTTGACTGACAGTTAGTTTGATTTAATAGTTTGAAAATTGGTTGTATACCTGAGAGCCTCTGGCAAAGTCTGCTCCCAATATTCTGTTACAGACACAGGATGCACAAAAAACTACTCATTGAAATTAGCAGGTACGCACCTCACTTCAAAATTACTTTGGCGTACAAATGGTCAAGAGCAATATTGACTTATGGTCCCTACAGGTCGGCACAAATCTTATGCATGCCATATGTATGCAGTTAACAGGTACATTTTTACGCATGGTAGCATGAGCCTATATCTTGCAAAATAAGCATAATGCATGGATTAGTCTACGACTGAAAGTTGGCACAACAAGTACGGCGTTGAACAATTTAAAATTATTTGAACTGTTTAGAAAGTTAACGACACCAAAACGTTTTTCGCGGAAGCTGCTTTAGAAGAACTCGATAGCTTATACGTAAATACTGAGAGAAGCAAAAGTATAAAATATAATCTCTGCATGATATATGCAAAAATTAAGGCAAAATGTGTGAAATGCAATCCAACCATTCACAACTTCAACTCCAAATACGAGGACTGGCTTAATGAAGACACCATCCTGGATATAGTGGCAGTAGATAAACCCACCACATCAACCAGAGGAGCAAAAGGAAGGCAAACAAAAAGTATGGAGGAATGTTCAATTTTCACAAGAAAGAGGAAACTTGCCGATGCCTCCAATGAGTTGACCACGAAGCATTTGTCGGACGCGCTGTCTATTAAATATACAAAGGATAGTGAAACAGTTAGGTCGCAGATTACAAAATCTGTTGCTGATGCAAGCCCACGGCGACTAAAAAGGATTAAGGAAAGCATTCCCACAACCACAAACGCACACATTAAAAAGAATGGTTGCGAAGAAGCCTTGGCCCTGTTTTTGGACTTAGAACTTTCCAAAGACCAATATGAGAAACTAGGGGCATTTTTAATGCGTCACGGGGCTGACGTTTTACCCGGATACAAGCATATTACGCAAGCCAAAATAAATTCACGACCACTGCATACGGAGTTTACGGAAGTCTCTGCAAAAGCCAATTTGCAGAATGTTATGGGCCATACAACAAGACGGTTGTTGGAGAGTCTTCCTGAAAATGAGGTGGAAATTCTTCCTGAGAAACTGACATTGATCAGCAAATGGGGCTGCGATGGATCATCCGAACAAAGCGTTTATAAGCAAAGGATATCTTAAGATGACGCTACAATATTTGATGGAAATAGGTTTATGGCATCTGTTGTTCCTTTGCGGCTTAAATCTGATGTTTCCCTACACTGGAAAAATTTATTTGCCGACCAATAATGTTTCAGTTTGCAAAGGAACCGGCAGAACTCATAAGGATCACGGTGAAGAACATTGAATTCAAGAACCTTTTAGACATTGTTGTCGTTGCTTATCTTTGTAGAACAAGCTCGAATGGCGGAGAGTTATCTTTACTGAGGTGAATTCCTGCTACTGGTTTAGCGAGCTGGTACGTTGTTACAATGCATACTTTCAGGCGCAGCACTAACCGCCTGTTATTTACATACTGTTAGTAGAGTCATTAACAGCAAGCAAAAGCTTTTACTTATTCGTAACAATATAATTGAGTACCAGTCGTTGGCAATTGGAGAGCTTTCTGAAGAAGCACAGGAGTCTCTTAACAAATTTTATAAAAAATATAGATTGCAGACCACATTCAAAGCATCAAGGGTAAGGCAAAATGAGGACGGACCTCTTCAACATGTTGGCAGCATAATTATACTTTAGAAACGATTAGTCTGGAATATCAGATATACCTTCTGTTACGAATTGTGGTGAAATTTTACAGAAAATTGAAAAAATAAATTTAAACAAAAATAATTTTTTTTTTAAATTTGTTTGATAATAATTTTGAAACATAAAACCCTAAATATAAAATAAAAACAATCTAAAAATTTAAAAAATAATTTTTGTTACTTACCATAACATTGATTTTTCTAGAAATTTTAACTTTGATAACCCAGAAGTAAGCACCTATAAAGCCTAGCACCCTTACCCAACACTTATTTCACAAGCTGAAATAAAGGTTCAAAAGATATGATTTTTGCAACGCCACTGTGCGTTGCGTCGGTTGCAGACAAACAAATGTGAACATACTTTGACATCACTCAGGCTCACTCAAGAAAATAGTTCAAATACGCTGGGCTAGTCCTTCTACCATTTGTTTGTACCATTAGCGAGGAGGTTCTAAATTGCATTTAAATTGATGTCCATAGCAACAGCGGAAATCATAAGCCCACCTTTTTAAATTGTACCAAACTCTTCAAGAAATTGTACCTAACTCTATCAAATTAAATTTAATTAAAAATTATTGTCTTTTGTTTGAACTTCGATGTAATAGCATCGTATTTCTTTCACGTCGGGACACATGCACTTTGTCAATATACGCAGGATTTGCTGTGCCCGAAGAAAAAATGAGCGCAAAAGAAGAAAATGTATATATACTGATACTTTGGCTAGTTTTCGAGATATCTGAACATATTTCGAAATATCCGGATGAGCTCATGCGCGTTTTCGATATTTCCGAAACTTTAGGGCAGTCGGTGGCGCTAAGGTAGTGTGCGCGTGTGAAAATGTGGGTTCGATCTCTAATCTTACATTTTCGAGTTATGCATTTGTATCTTCGTCGGTGGTGCAATGGTTAGTGTGCGCGGCTCTTGTACATGAGATCCTGGGTTCGAACCCGGCTCTGACCACCTTCAAAAAAAATTTCTTTCGGCGGCGGTCACCTCGCATAGTGACGGCGACACTATCGAGTATCTAGCCATGAAAAAGCTTCTCAAATTACCGTTCGGAATCGGCGTAAAACTGTAGGTCCCAATCACTGAGTGAAAACTGGAAAGCGCACAGCTCAGTGATTGTGAGAAGTTCTCCCCAGTCCCTTCATGGGATGTAATGGGAAACCATTTATTTATTTTTTTATTTGTATCTTAGGGTATGCCGTATTCTAATAGAGGCAACACTTTTAACTGAAAACGTACCAAAACTACCTTTATTGTACCAACGTACCACAAGAGTTTTCAGTTTACCCAAAGTGGTACAATTGTACCACAAATCCCATCACTGATAGTGACGTGTACCGATGTCGCGCAAGCAGTACTTTGTAGTCGATGCATGCGTGCATGGGAATTGAAACAGTGTCCATCACGTAGTTACAGTAGATATTACCCTAGAGATCAAGCAAAAGTCAAAATTGCGAATTAGGTGCAAAAAAGTTACCAATAGTGGTCTCCAAATTGATGTTGTTCTTTGGCAAATGCACCTACTTAAATACCTGTAAAGCGTTATGAGTGCAAGGAAGTCAGCTGATCCTGCTTTTAAATAAACTCAAATTTGCATCTGCTTGATTTTATACGTATATTGACGTAGAATTTTGTTTTTGCCAGATATAATATCGTTATTAAGGAGTTGGTAGATTTATCCGTTCAAATGTCCGTCAAAACCTGCGCCAACATTTCCCGGGCCAAAGAAGGGGGGAAGGGTGCCAAAGAAGGGGGGACTTCTGATAACTCTCCTCTGTTTCAAAGGATAAAGAATATTCAAATTGATACATCAAATCACATAAATTATAAAGTATAACTTACCGGTTCATCTGAGGCATCAATTTGTCCAGCGAATATGGCCAGGATAACGACCACAAAAGAGAAAATGTTTAAGAAATTCATGATAAGTTAATTGGAGCTTCTCTTAAGATGCACAAGTTTAGTGTGAAACTGTTGAGAAATTACTACAGTGAAGATCTGAGGAAACTAGCGGCTTTATATAGAGGACCGAGTTAATCTAAATGATGTCAAAATAGTTATCTGATTGCTAAAATGCACTTTGTCGTTTACCACAATGAATACAATTTATGATTCGAATATCAGAAATAGTTTTACATTCGATTGAAATGCCTACAAACTAGCGAGTAGTTGCGGTTAAGTTAATTTCAATACTAAAGATTGCGACGCATAAATTTTTAAATGATTTTCCATGTATTGATCAAGAAAATCAACGCTTGTCATATTAAAGAGTCATTCAACAATAGCGCTAAGGTTCAAATCAATTTAAATTCTATTTCAATCAGTCTAAACTCAAACTGCGTCAATATTAATTTAATGCACCGAAATGGGTGCGGTCATCGCGCCTGTTTTCAAAACCCAACTATGTTTTAGCAAGCAGCAATCACTGACAATGTCAGTAAAGATCTATGGCAGTTATCGTATTGACCGACCAGGGCGCAAGACAAACGGACATAACCCAATCGTCCTTGTTAATCGAATATCGACCTAAGATATGTATCTATGTGTGCGTTACACATTTTTCCTTTGGCGAAAAGGATAAACTACTTATGTGCATTTATAATTTTGTTACTTTTTACCTTTCTTGATAATTTTACAAACTCATGAGGTCAGACGTCTTACACATATTAAGTAAACAAACAAATTTCAACATATTCTGCCAACTGGCTCTATCCTTCGCCTTTTCTCGCCAGTTGGTAACACCAGTGATACGGAGGGATTCTTCTACTTGGTCTTTCCAGCGGAGTCTTTGTCGTCCTCTTTTCCTGCTTCGATCGGGTACGTTATCAAAAACCTTTCGCGCTGGCTCATCTTCATCCATTCTGATAACATGGCCTAGCCAACGCCACTGGCCCACATTGATTCGTCTAGCTATGTCCACGTCAGAATAGAGATTATATAGCTCCGCGTTCCAGCGACGTCGGTACTCGCCATTTTCTATAACAGGACCATATATTTTACGGAGAATTTTTCTCTCGAAAACTCCCAGGTGTTTTCATCCGCTTGCGATATCCAAAGTTTCGGAGCTATATGTCAAGACAGGTAATATGAGGGTCTGATATAGCTGGACTTTTGTCCATCGAGAGAGGGCTTAGTTCCTAAACTGCTTGGTGAGCCCAAAATAACATCTAGTTGCAAGCACAATTCTCCTAATTATCCCCAGGCTGATGCTGGTGTCCTTATTCACGGCGGATCCAAGGTAAACAAATTCATCTATCACTTCAAAATTAAATCGGTTGTCAATGTTCACGTGCGGACCAAGTCAAGAGGTTTCTCTAGTCGTTGACACCATCAATTTTGTCTTGCCCTAATTAACAGCAAGACCCACCTTCGGTGATTCCTTTTCGATGCTTGAAAATACTGCAGTAACTTCTCGCAAATTTCGCCCAATGATGTCTATGTCGTCAGCATACGCCAGCAACATATGGCTTTTCGTGTTAATGGTCTTGTTCGTATTTACTGCAGCCTTTCTCATTATTATCTCCATTAAGATGTTGAAGAGATTGCACGAAAGTATGTCGTCTTGTCTAAGTCCTCGCTTGGTACAGAATGGTTCAGTGAGGTCTTTCCCCACTTTCACTGCTGATTTAGTGTTGGTCAGCGTCATTCTACAGAAGGGAATCAGTTTTGCCGGAATACCAAGTTCAGTCATAGCTTCGTACAGTTTTCCCCGTATGGGGCTATCGAAAGCAGCTTTGTAATCGACAAAAAGGTGGTATGTATCGATTTGCTTTTCGTGGGTATTTTCCAGGATTTGGCGTAGCGTGAATATTTTGTCAGTTGTGGACTTTCCTGGTCTATATTTTTTTTTCAATAATTTCAATAATTGGGTTTAGTCATTCACATAATACGCTCGACAAGACCTTGTACGCGATGGATAAAAGACTGATACCGCGATAGTTGGAACAAACACACGGAACACCCTTTTTGAATACAGGACATAATACACTGAGACTCCAATCGTCGGGCATAGATTACCCCAGCCATATACCTCATATCAGTTGATACATGTGGGCTATCAGTCCTTCGCCACCTGCCTTAAACAGTTCAGCGGGTAGGCCATCCGCACATGCTGAGCACACACTGCTTCTCAGTCACTACATTCCCATTCTCGTCCTTGCAGGAGGGCAGCCCATTATTAGGACCGTTATTCGATCTTCTTACCCTCTGGGAAACTTCCGGGATTCACCTTTCATCCTGCACATTTCGGTTCTTTCACTCTCTCACACTGCCATTTTTTTCGCCTAAATTGTTAGTTTTCCTCCCTTCTCAGCTTCTTGTACCGCTCACTCGCAGCACGAGTTGTAACTGACCGTTTCGTTTTCATACGTGCAGCGTCTCTTTCATCAGTTGCAATGCGACATTTTTCGTCGTACCATGGCTTATCCTTCTGCGGTTTTTGATAGCCAAGTTCAGTTCTTGCTGCGGTTTCCAAAGAATGGGAGATGTGCTTCCACTGCGCATCTGGGTCTTCGGGAGGGGGGTATTCTGCTCTAGCAGGAGAGAGAGTTTCTGTCGATAGGACATTGATATCGCCGGTATTTGTAGCTTGTCAATATCCAGCTTTTCCCGTGTTCAGCTTCGTATGTTTTTTGCCCTCCTCAGTCCTGTGCGAACTTTCGCAGCTACCAGTTAATGATCCGAGTCGATATTGGCACCTCGAATCACACGTACATCCATTACACTAGAAGAGTGCCTGCCATCTATGACCAAGTGATCAATCTGGTTCTTCGTCCGTTGATCAGGAGATATCCAGGTCGCCTTATGAATGTCCTTATGCTGGAATCGTGTGCTACCAACTACCATGTTCTTTGCAGCGGCGAAGTCTATCAGTCTTATTCCATTATCGGAGGTGGTATCATGTAGACTATGATTACCGATGGTTGGTCGAAAGACACTTTCCTTTCCTAATTTGGCATTAAAATCGCCTAGAATAATCTTAATGTCGTGGTCAGGGCAGCTTTCATATACTTCCTCCAGGCGCTCATAAAATGTTTCTTTGACCTCATCATCTTTATCCTCTGTCGGTGCGTGCACACAAATTAACGAGATGTTGAAATATTTCGCTTTGATGCGAATTGTGGCTATGCGGTCACTCGCTGGGTTGAACCTTGAAACTAGGTGTCGCAGTCTCTTGCCAACAATAAATCCGCACCCAAATTCGTGCTTACGCTCATGGCAACTGTAGCAAATGTCGAAGTTTTTCTTTCGGGTGCAACCACATCCTGTCCATTGCATTTCCTGGATCGCTGTGATGTCAGATTTATATTTTCCGAGAACATCTGCCAGTTGAAAAGTGGCACCAGTCCTGTATAACGTTCGAACATTCCAGGTACATATCCTTAAATCATGGTCCTTATAACGTTTGCGAGGGTCGTCAACAGTTGGGGGGTTTCTTTGTTCATTAATTTTATAGTGTACTTTCATTGCCAATATAACGGTGGCGGGAGGCAACCCCAGCCCACCGTGGTTTGCATTTTACCTACTGCAGGATGATTATGTTTCAGCCGCCCATTATGGATCAGACGCTGATCAGAATGCAGTGTGTCGAAACTAGATTTTGGTTTCTTCAATTTTGATCCGCCGTTGGCAAGGGGTGTTGGCTCATCCGCCTTTAAAGGACAGAAGAATATGTCCACTACTTCGAAGAGCTTCAGCGACAGGGTCACGTAATAATCCTGGGACGTATCAGTGATCGCATTGCCACTCAGGTTGCTCATTCGTTGCGGTTTCTCAATTTAGCTAGCTTACGGAGGTTTCCGATAAGCCATTGCACAGGACATACTGCGTGTAAGTAGTGAGCTGCTTGGACTGCCCAATGAAGGAATCATTTATGGCCACTCCCAAGTGAATGGCTATCAGAAACTTTCCACCTCCACGGACAGTCCCATGTCCCATTTTGTTGGTGAGCATCTTTTGGAAGCGGTTTTCATATGAATTTCTAATACTTAATCGAATAAGTCAGAACACTCTGGTATATCACTTCCTGAAATATGGGTCAATTTAAACAATAACTGCATCTGGTGGTAATTACGACCACAGTGATCATCGTGGTATAGTGAAGCGAGAATTTACTAAGAGTTCTAAGTCCTTGACACATATGTATGTATATAACCCCGCCCCCATGGGTGACGATTTAATAAAAACCAGTGTGTCTGCCATAAAGCCCGGTCTCCATTTGTTATAATATGGGTGTTTCTTGAATGGCCTAGTTTGTCCTTCAATATAATTTAATTTATGATTTTATCGAGGCAGAATCACAAAGATAAAGATTTGATTTAACACAAGCACTTGAACTTGGTTAGAATGGAGAAGTAAAACGAAAAGACGTGTGTACATCAATGGTTTATGAGCTTCTGTTTTCTTTATTGATAAACTTGGTCTTAAATACTGAATTATAATTAAGGTGAACATTGAATTTCTTAACCTACGGTGTTCTTATTGTATACACTCACACTCACTTATGTGTTGCTTCCGTGTTCAAGTTACAAAATATCAAAGAAGCAATGTTGCAATATTAATAGGTTACTTGAAGTCAAGCAAATTATTAGCTGTGGTTTCATATTCACTGTGCCAAGTAGTATTATTAATTGTTTTCGATATAAATGAACTAAGTAATATAAATTTTATGAATGAACAAATGCATAACAGAAAAGAATTGATATGTAAATGTGAATATATGAACATGCTCCCTGCGGTTGGGCTATGCTCAACCAGAAATTATACTGAACCCACTCTCTCCAACAATAGCTGACATAGTGCTGGACAAATTATTAGACTCTCTCTCCAACAATAGCTGACATAGTGCTGGACAAATTATTAGACGACACATTCACAGACTTACGGAAACTTAATATAAAACCCAAAGTGCTGGTTAAATATGTTGATGATATTTTGCCATTTTAGAACACTTGAACAAATACTATAATAAAATACAATTCACCATAGAAAAAGAAATAGACGAAACCATTGCATTCCTGGACTTGAAGATACACAGACAATCAACAACTTTAATTACAGACTGGTATTCAAAACCGACAGCATCCGGACGAATGATGAATTGTTACTCCACACAACCGCAAAATCAAAAGTTAAACACAGCCTACAATTTCATTAAAACAGTTTTCGATAACAGTCATGAACAATTCCACAACAAAAAGTACAAAATCATAACTAAAATTCTCCACAAAAACAACTATCCACAATATATCATAAAACACTTAATACAAAAATATAACAATAGGACAACAAACACTACAACCCAACTTACGGAAAATCGAAACGAAAACACATCATATAAATTATAATTTCACTAGTCCGAGACTTTAAAAAAATATAACTTTATTTGTTGAAGATGAGAATACAACTAAATTTCGTTTTACATTATTTTCTTATTGATAATTTACAATTTTGTTTTATGCTAACTAAGCTATTCCAAAGAATTGATTTGTGTTCGACTTATGTTAACTTAAACTATTCCGTGGAATTACTTCGTCAGCGTCTGCAGTCAGTTACTTCCGTTTAAATTAGGTTGCTCGTGTCAACATTCTGTAGTTGCATGCGTTGCACATTTGTGGGGTGAATGTTTTAATGTTTTTGTTATTAACATATATAAGCGTCAAATACATACCATCGCTAACAGATAACAAATTACTGAAAAACATTTTCAATAACCCTGCAAACATTTTCGATCGCGGAGGAATAATCTGCGAATCGTGTGGAAGATGAACTTAATCGCGGCGATCATCATCTGCGATGCATCGGCGAATGTTGAGACGTGAGAAAATGTCCGGTGAAATGCGAATCGCCTTGTTGATTTACAAGCGAATCGCCTGGCTGATTTGCAAGCGAATCCCCTTGTTGATTTACAAGCCAATCGCCTTGCACTTTCCCTCTTACTTCGTTTACGGATTGTATTATTGTACATGTTACTGTATGTTGTTAAAATTTTTAAAGTATTTATTAATCACCCTTGCCACAACACAATAGAAAAGAAACTTGCCACAACACAAGATCACAACATTCTCTGATCACTTCAAAAACTTAAATGACAATTTTTCAACTTTTGTTTGTTTTGATCTTCTTAATAATATCCCGTTATAATAAATCGCCGCAATGAATCGCGGATTCTTCTGCCCAAGCGATGACAATAACAATATATTACAACTAGGGTATTCATCATCTGCCTAAGCGATGAATTTGTATTGATCGCTAGGAAGAATCGCTGATTCTTCGCAAAATCATCTGCCTAAGCGAAGAATTTGTATTGATCGCGCCAGGAAGAATCGCGGACTCTTCGCATAATCATCTGCCTAAGCGTTCATTCCATTCTGATCACCAGGAAGAATCGCCGATTCTTCGCAAAATCATCTGCCTAAGCGATGAATTTGAATTGATCACCAGGAAGAATCGCTGATTCTTCGCAAAATCATCTGCAAAGAGATGAATTTGTAATGATCGCCAGGAAGAATCACAGATTCTTCGCAAAATCATCTCCCCAACTGAATTGCTTTTTAATGGTCGCCAGGAAGAATCGCGTATTCTTCGCGCAGCATATTAATCTTCCAAAACTCGTCCAAATGTTTGCAGGGAATGACATTAAAATTGCACACAAACCCAACAATACCCTACAGAACGTATTCTCCAAAACAAAAACCCGGATACACAAAAACCACCAACACAATGTAGTATATGAAATTTCTTGCACTGGCAACACTGATAAAACATGTGGGCAAATATATATTGGCACCACTAAAAGATCATTGGAAACTAGAATGACAGAACACAAAGCAGACATCAGGAACCGGAGAATGAGCACTGCACTCTCACAACATATGATGGAGAACAATCCCACACCAGACATAGAAAACGTCAGAATTATAGACAGAGAGAAGAACACTAACAGGAGATATACACTAGAGCAGGGCTTCCCAAAGTGTGCGCCGCGGCGCCCTGGTGCGCCGTATAAAGTAAAGAGGGGCGTCGTTAGTCGATTCTCTATCATTCGCCGAAACCACAAATAAGTTTTTATAAGCAAAATCAAACTCAAAAACAATATGTACTGTCTAAGAAATTATGATCTTTTATCGAAAATAGTGCAGAAAAAGCCGACAATGCTGCAATTTTTTATCATTTTAGTTTTAGCATATTTTTTTTACAAATTGGACTTTTTTAGCATATTTTTTTGGCAGCTTTTGGCAACATCGACATATATAACTAACTATATACTCGTCGCCGTCGTTCACTCGCCGAAAAGTACCTACGCGCTTGAAACCCGTTGATACCCTACCCTTCCCACGTCTTTACCCACACGCGACTGCTTGCTCGCAATGTCTGTTCACTTGCAAGTCAGTAGTCCAGTTACAAAGCAAAAACACGCACATTCTGAAACTATCAGTTGTGGAATTAGTCAGAAACTGCAGCTGTGGATAAAAAAAATGAGTGAAGGCAACGGTCAAGATTGCTTCCCGCAATTGTATGAATATGCGGTATATAATGAACTGGTTGTCTCACAAGACCTGATGGCCATTTTCACGGAACACCTTTCGAAGCTCACAGAATGGTTTTCAAAGTACTTTGCAGAAAAATTTGCGTGGATCCAAGATCCTTTCCGTGCACAAGCTCCGTCAGGATTCACAACACAAGAGCAAGAGAGCCTCATTGAACTCTCTTGCGACAAAATGAGTATCCAAATTTAACTTCAAAGGCTTTAAACGTTTTCATTCCGTTTTTATGTGATAATTTTTAGCTGCAAACAAGAGCAACTATCGCTCAAAGATCAATGTGGAGCATGAAATGAGAGTAGCAGTCTCAAGTTTTATTCTCCGCTTTGAAAAACTGTGGGGAAATTATCAATATCCCGTCACATTGATTTGACTGGGTACTATCGTATTTTATTATTTTTTAAATCTTTTTTGTTGTTCTCTGTTTCAATGCTGAATTCTTATAAATATAATAAAACTCAATTTCATATTGTGGATGAAAATAACAATAAGTATATATATATTTTTTAATTTCCTGTCTTTGTTCCTTAAGTTACTGAGACTGTAAATTCTGAGGAACCTACGTGTTGGCAAGTCGCTGCTATTGAAGTTTGTTGACCTAAGTTTCTTCTTCGGCATTGTTGCTTCTGCTAGGTTGTCGCAATGATGACTCCGATTGCGAGAAGAAGGGCGGCGTAAGCTACTACTGCATGGTATCTTTTTATGTTGGTCAATTGTTGAGGCAGATCAGTGAGTACTTGTTGGATGTCTGATATGTTTTGTATGTGATCGATGTATTTTTTGAGATGAATTCTGCTGACTTCTTCTTCGGTGTGGTAATTAATTTCACTCAAGTTGGCAGTAGCAGTGTATGATGTGTGTAGGGATGTTGAATAGATTTCGTGTCCCTGAATGAGCATAGATTTGTATTTGAGTGTGCAGTCTGGGCTTATTTTTATGAGTCCAGTGCCCTGTAAGTTGAGTCGAATGTTTTCTTGGCTGCACACAGCGGTTATTGGAGTTGAGTGCGGTATAGTGTACATCCATTGATTGTTGTGGTTCAATTGGATGAGTGATGTGTTTTCTAAAAACGGCGTTACGTTGCAATTGGTACGAGTGACATTGTTCAGTAACGAAATTTCACATAGGCACTTGGCTGCATCTGAATTGAATTTAGACTGCATACTTGTGCATAAGACTTCATCTTCTGTTCTGATGTGCAGGCTGCCCATTGTTGTTCAGTCAACGCGTAATATTCATCTCGGTGAGCATTTATGGCGATGATTTGACTGCATGGCTGGATAGCTACCACCGTGTTGTGGAGAGGAGCTGGTATCGGGTGCAGCTTAAAAAGCTCCAACGTCTCTGGATCACATAGAGAAATTGTTATATGGAAAATTACGTGATTGTTTGCAATTCCTCCCTTCACGTTCATGATTTTGTAGAGCTGGAACAGGTTGTCCTGGTTGACTGGTAGTTGTAGTGCTGATGGCAAATGATTTCTCACTTGTATCAGCTCTGTTTGAAGTTGTGATCGTGACAGCAATTGTGGGTTGATTTTGCCATGATGAGGGTCAGATAGTGCCGTAACTATTGCGGTTTGTATTCAATGCAGTCTTGCTGACATCAACGACAATTGTGTAGATAGTAGAACAAAACTCTGGAACAACTTAAGTTGATGATTTTCTTGGTCGTTGTTGTGTAACCTGAAGTCAAGTTTGTTTACTTGGTTGTCGAGGTTGTCGAAATTGTTCTTGATCTGGAATTCATCTTGTTTAAAAATGTTGAGGGTTGAATCTATAAATGAGGTCTGGTTTTTCAACAGCTGCTTTAGGTAGTTTTCGTCTTCCTTTACCTGTTCGATGGTGTTTGACATTTGTTCAGCATAGGTTGAATCCAATACCCCAAACAGTGAGTTGGCAATATTTCCCACGATATTTACAGCACCACGTATATTTCTTTTGATTTTGAGTAAAACGTTTCCATCTTTAAGGTCCGAAAAGCCAAGGTTGAGATTTTGGAGAACATCTATGCATGTTGTCTTCTGAGACACGAGGGTGCATAGATGTTCTAGAGATGCAGTCCCACTTGTAAAGGTATGCACTTCTTGCCAATATGGTTGTAAAGGTATGAAATTCTTGCCAATAATATATTATGATTTTCCATTCTGATCGTGAAATACGTGTTGTGCCGATGCCTTCAAAATGTATGCCTATGTTGGGTTGAAACTTGGTTACTTCTATTTTATTTGCATTGCAGATTAACGGAAGTGCAAATAGTGCAACGAGCATTGTCATCATTATACTGGAGGTAACTGTCTTTCGTTTTTTGCTTGGACGCTCGTCTGATGAAGCTGGCGAAGTTTGTCCCCTTCCTCAGCCGTGTCGAATGGCTGTTCCTTGCTAGTGGTGTCTTCTTTGAGTCTCGGCAGTGGTGCTAAGTATTGAATGGCTCTTTCAAGTACCCCGGAGGATGTTTTCACGTCTGCAACTCGTACTATGTTGTCATTTCCTCTGTAGGTTTTTATGACTCGCCCTAGAGGCCACTGCATGACTGGAACATTATCTTCTTTGATGATGACAATAAACCCTGGTTCAAGATTCTTTGACTGCTTTTGCTATTCGGAAAGGACTCCGATTAGGAAATGTCCTGGGGTGAGCGCACCTATGTCATTTGGATCGTCAGACATTGGAGAAATGGGCCCTGAATTCAGTATTGCCTCGATTTCTATGATTAATGTCTCAAGTTCCTCATAGGTTAGGGAAGCACTTGCTGCGCTTCTTACCAGCAGATGCTTGGGTGATTTGACGGCCGATTCCCAGAGGCCACCAAAGTGTGGCGCTCTTGGCGGGATGAAGTTGAACTGGATCCCCTTGTTGCTGCAGGCGTTCGTAATGGCTTCTTGCGCAGTAGGGGTGTGCATGATGTCCGACAGTTCTGGTAGCTTATTTTTTGCTCCAACGAAATTAGTTGCGTTGTCACAATATAACCTCTCACAGTGGCCGCGACGTCCAATGAATCTTTTAAGAGCCCCTATGAATTCCTCCGTTGTGAGGTCACTCACTAATTCTAAGTGAGCAGCCTTTGTTGCCAAACAGCAGAAGACTTCAATGTAGGCTTTATGTGGTCGTTTTCCTCGCAGCTTGTAGTGGAGTGTTAGAGGACCACAGTAGTTAACTGCGGTATTGATGAATGGTCGTGCTGGTGTTACCCGTGTTGAAGGCAGGTTTCCCATGATTTGGTTCAATAGTACTGGCTTAGCTCTACTACATCTTATGCAACGGTGAACGGTAGCTCGAGCCATAATTTTTCCCTTCAGTGGCCAAAATCGCTGTCGTACTATTCCCAGCAAAGTTTGTGCTCCACAATGCTTATTCTCTTGATGGACCATTTCAAAGATCAGTTTTGAAATTGGGTCATTATAGGGAATTAGCAATTGATGTTTTGAATCGAATGGCAACGATGATTCTTCAAGACGACCTCCGACGCGTAGCAAGTCGAAGTTGTCCAGGAATGATGATAAATTGCGCAAATTATTTATTCCACGCAATTCCCGATATATTTTTTAACTGGTCTATCTCTTCCTTGAAATCCGACTCTTGTATATGCCTGACTATGTCCTTGTGTGTAGTTAAGCCGCTCAGAGGGTTTCATTTTTAAAAAGATCTGGCACTGAAATAGTTTGTGAGTTCCATCGTTGCATAGCGTGCATGCAGTATTACCTTGGTTTGTTGAAGCTGCTGAAGCGCATGACTTGGCTGATACTTTTTCCTTTTGACCCATGGCTTCCATTGAGTGAAGCGTGTCTCTAGAAATTCTAGGAATTGGCTCACATGCTGCAATTCCTTTGGATTTTCTATTGTTTTCTCATATTACCCGTGAAGACCTCGGTCGAACTTCTTGATGAGAAGATGAAGCAGCATTGGCCTGCATGAAGAAGTGTCTACCCCTACATTCTTGAGGGAATGCAGGCACTCTTGAGTGACGTCATGTAGCTGTTTTATGGAGGCAGCTGAAGTACCAGATGACGGCTGATCAATTAGTTGCAGAATCAGTGTTGACACCAGCACCCGCTTGTTGTTAAACCTATCTTGTAATATTTTCCAGGCTGTCTCGTAATTCTCGGTTGTGGCGGAAAGATGACTGATGAGTTTTTCAGCCTCACCGGTTACGTTGGCCTTGAGATACCATATCTTTTGCACAGCGGGAATGTTTTGATTGATTACCAACTGTGAAAATAGGTCAGCGAACCCAGGCCATTTTAAGTAGTCCCCGTTGAATTTCGGGATCGTAAATTTGGGAAGTGGCAATACGTTTGTTTGTGCACACTCTGCCCTGTACTGTGCTGCAAGCACCATTGTATGTTTAAAATTTTTTATCACCATTGCTTCCAGATCCGTGTAAGAACCCATGTCATATCCTTCCTCTAGTGGGTTGACACAGTTTTCCCAAATTGAAAAATGTAGATCCTGGATTTGTTCCCACAGCTTTTCTTTTAATTTCATATTTGTTGCTGTTGGGTCCGTTGTGATGACGCGTCTTAAAGACGCTATCATTACGTTTTGTCTTCTAATAGATAAGGCAGTTTGCGACGCTCTTGCGACTGGAGTGGGCCTTAGTGAAGACAGCGTCTGCTGTTGAATTGGTGGTATCTGTTGATGAGTTACAGTTGACTGAGCGGCGGCTTGATCTTGCTGTTGCTGATCTTCTGCTTCTTGAATGGTCGATCGTGTCGTTTCTGTGGCGGTTGTACCTTGTGGCTTGTCAATCGGCGCTTGCATCATTGCCAATTCGAACTCGTGCCTGTATTTTTCCACGAGGTCCGCTATGTCAGTATAGTAATTGCTGATGAAATATTCGTGCTCTTCTGTTGGCTTCTCAAGACAACGTATTTTGTTGTCAGTTGTCTCGAAATCCGCCCATGCACTATCCAATCTCCCCAGGTGCTCCTTATAGTAGCCGAGCGTTTTCCTGGACGGGGAGTCCTTTTTATAATTTCTTATGATCCCTTGGATGACTTCACCAGTTTTGCGTTGAGATTCAGCCAACATGTCCATATTGACTTTTTGTCCTTCCATTTCCGAAGCTATCCCGCTGCGCAGTTGTATTTACTGATCCGTTGATTGGTTCCCTGATGGACTTGTGTTGTTGCGCCCTATTTAGAGGACACCAATGTTTCTGATGAATTTGTCCAGCACTCCAAGAGTTGATCTCTATATGTTGCAGAGACAAAATTCCTTTGCAGTTGCTGATGACTGTGAGGCCAAATATCCTTACGAAATTGTCCAGCAGATCATACCGTTGATCCTGATAAAAGTTGCAGGATCTAACGTTATTCGGTTGGTTCCGTGTTGCTACTGAGCCCTATGCTAAGGACTCGGGGTCACCAAAGTTTCTTGAATGGACTAGTTTGCCCTTCAATATAATTTAATTTATGATTTATCGAGGCAGAATCACCAAGATAAAGATTTGATTTAACACAAGTACTTGAACTTGGTAAAAATGGAGAAGTAAAACGAAAAGACGTGTTTACATCAATGGTTTATGAGCCTCTGTTTTCTTTATTGATAAACTTGGTCTTAAATACTAAATTATAATTAAGGTGAACATTGAATTTCTTAACCTACGGTGTTCTTATTGTATACACTCACACTCACTTATGTGTTGCTTCCGCGTTCAAGTTACAAAATATCAAAGACGCAATGTTGCAATATTAATAGGTTACTTGAAGTCAAGCAAATTATTAGCTGTGGTTTCATATTCACTGTGCCAAGTAGTATTATTAATTGTTTTCGATATAAATGACCTAAGTAATCTAAATTTTATGAATGAACAAATGCATCACAGAAAAGAATTGATATGTAAATGTGAATTGGGCGGCCTATTGAGTGGGCGGCCTGGTATGCCATGCGTATGCAGGGTGGTAATTCGCCGGACGGGGGGATCTGCCCACTTGCCAGATACTACAACGGTCGGACGCTGAACAATATTTACTTACTTACTTACTTATCCGGTCTCGGACAACCCCGGGGGTCAGGGACCTTACAAAACGAAGATAACATATTTCGCCAACCAGTTCGATCTTTTGCTTTATTTCTCCAGTTGGCAATACCAAGTGTACGCAGGGATTCGTCAACCTGATCCCTCCAGCGGAGTCTTGGTCTTCCTATTTTTCGTCTTCCTTCGAGTACGGTTTCGAAAACCCTTCGCGCTGGTTCATCTTCATCCATTCTACTGACATGGCCTAGCCAGCGCAATCGCGTTATCTTGATCCGCTTAACTATGTCAATATTAGGATAAAGCTCATGATTCATGCTTCGCCGATACTCGCCGTTGAGCACTATAGGGCCATACATTTTTCGGAGTATTTTTCTCTCGAAGACTCCTACAGATGTTTCGTCTGCTTGCGATAGGACCCAGGATTCTGCGCCATAAAGCAAGACAGGTTGAATGAGAGTCTGGTACAGCTGGACTTTTGTTACTCGAGAGAGGGCTTTATCTCTAAAGTGCTTGCTTAGCCCAAAATAACATCTATTCGCAAGCACAATTCTCCGCTTGATCTCAAGACTGACGTTGTTGTTTTTGTTCACGGATTTTCTAAAGGATTTCACGACATACAAATAAAATCTGAAAAGGACCCCGAATAATAGTTCATGTTGCTAAATCCAAAATAAAAATGTGTCATTAATCTGGAGGACACAATTGCGTTCGCGCAAACTTAGTTTTCGCCCTGTTGACAGGTGGTATTGCCTGTTCTACCCACCCTTTGGAAAGTCATATCGGCTTCTGCATGACTCTGTTTATCTCACATATACCTTTTGAGCCTCTTGCCGCTCGGCCGCCTTATTCCGTAGAAATCGGCGCAGCGGCGGCGGCGTTGTTCTGCGGCGTATAATATTTTGCTTAATATTCCGTATAATCTAGCAATTAATGGCATTGTCCTGATTTACAACACACGTTGCAACCACAATAAGCAAAGACTACAACTATAAACTACACACAATCAAAATATTTCCTAATACCAGTCACAGTAATTTCCCAAGGATTAATTTACGAAGTTAAACGACAATTTGAATATTGCATAACAACAGTCAGGCGAAATTCCACACGCTACAACACCAACAGCCAATCGCATTCCCAAACAGTTTACAGCACACATTCTAACCAGAACAACAGCTGGTCAAATTTCCTAAGAATTTTTTTTTTTTTTTTTTTTATCAAACCAACACTCAGGGGATGCCCCCTATAAATGCAGTGCATTGTGTTGGCGAAGGAAAATTGAGGTAGTAGAGGGTGGAAAGAGGGAGTAGTGACTGTTGACATTTGCCTTGAATGTTTGTATGTCACAATTGGTGGGAAATACACTAGCCGGAAGTTTATTCCACATACGGACTGTACGGCTGAAGAACGAATTTTCTCTATAGTGTGTAGTGCGGTCAATCGGCCATTCGATAAAAAACGGATGAGAGTTCCTGGAAAGCCGCGTACTTCGGCTAAATATCCTCACGTCCGGCATAAGTTGACGGATGTCCGAGGAACACATACCGTGGAAATATCGATAGAAAAGTGACACGCAACCCACATTTCGACGATGCTCAAGGGAGGCAATAGAGTTGGATACCCTACTGTCCCCTATTAACACCGTCGCTCTCTTCTGGACACGGTCGAGAAGCTCCAAAGAAGTCCTAGGAGCACCTGCCCATATATGGGAGTTATACTCCATCTTTGGCCTGATGTAGGTGGTGTAGATATTGAGAAGATCAGAGGGAGTGAAGTATTTCTTGCACCGCTTTAAAAAGCCTAGACACTTGAATGCATCTTTCGACACTTCAAATACATGTTTTGCCCAACGGACATCACATTGTATTTTCATGCCCAGAACATCAAGAGCGTCTGATTCATCAATATCCACACCGTCCATAGACAATGACGACACACCTGGGTCAGCAATACGTTTATGCGACAACAAACAACACTGGGTCTTACCCGCATTAAAATCTACTCTATTCTTTCGACCCCATTCAACAATGGATACCAGATCGCGGTCGAGTGTTTCATTCATCGTCCGGCGTTTGACTTCAATCTCTTGAAGACTTGGCCTACGATCGAATGAATAAGAATGGCAGAGATTACTGTCATCGGCAAAAGAGTAGATTGGATTGACAGTCTGACCCAGGAGATCGTCAATGAAAATAAGAAAAAGAGAAGGAGAAAGAACAGAGCCCTGTGGTACACCTGCAGTCAATTTATGCTCGTCGGATGAAACCCCATCTACAACAACTCGTATAGTGCGATCTCTGAGAAAACTCGATATAAATCGAGTGAAGTTATCACCGACACCAAAAGCAGCGAGCTTTGACAAGAGTGCATCGTGCCATACTCTGTCAAAGGCCTTGGAAATATCAAGAGCCACTACCTTACTCTCACCAAGCCGGTGGATGGATCGACTCCACTGTTCCGAAAGGAACGCCATCAGGTCTCCAGTAGATCTCATTCTACGGAAACCATACTGCCGATCGTTAAGAAGGTCATTGGACTCAAGATACTTCACTAGATGGTGGTTAACCATGCTCTCCATAACCTTCGAGAGCGTAGAACAAATTGCAATTGGGCGGTAATTTGCAGGGTTACTTGCATCACCTTTTTTAGGGATTGGCTGGACATTAGCAACCTTCCAACGCGCAGGGAAGACTCCGGCACGGTATGCAAGGTTGAAAAGATTGCGCAGTGGACACGCCAGTGTCGAAGAGCACCTACTCAAGACCAGTGCAGATATGCCATCCGGGCCCGGGGATTTACCTACGACGAGATTCGCAAGAACCTTTTTAACTCCTCGCGTTCGAAAAAATATCTTGGGCATGGAACAAGATACGTGATTGATCACGGGGAGTGGTTGATTGCTATCCGGCAAGGAAGAGTTCCTTGCAAACATTTCAGCCAAGAGGTTAGCTTTATCAACCGGTTCAGTGAATGTTATGTCATCTTTAAGAAGAGTTGGGATAGAGGAAGAACTATCCTTTATTCTTCTTGCAAATGACCAAAAGTTCTTACTTCCTCTAGGGAAAGAAAGGACTTTAGCACGAATACGCTGTTCGTGAAGAAACTTTTCGCGTCGAAGTACTTTGGCACACTTGGATCTTGCCTGTTTGCGTAGCAGTTCAGTATCAACGTTTTTATTAGAACGCCAGTCTCTGAACGCGTCCTCTTTGGATCTGACAGCATTCTTGCATGTCTGGTTACACCAACTTTTTTCCGATGGTTTAACCGAAATAATTTTCGTCGGAATGAATGAATTCATACCAATCAAAATTATCTTCTCGATCATTTCAGCAGCAGCATCTATGTCATTGTCCAGAAAACAAAGCTTCCAGTTAAAATGCTGATAAAAGTTGTTGAGCTCTGCCCAACGTGCCTCTTCGTAGATAAAAATTTTTCGCTTCGGGACTGTGTTTGAAGCGAGACGAAGAGCTGAATACGAAAAGGACGCTGAAATGATACAGTGATCCGAATTACCCAGAGGTGCAAGCGTGTTAACTTCGTACTTTTCAGGGTGCGAAGTTAAGAAGAGGTCAAGTAAATTTTGGTTGTGCCCTTGAACACACGGAATGTGCGTCGGTTCATTCACCAATTGCGTTAAGTTGTTATGAGCGGCGAAGAGCTCAGCGTATTGGCCCTCCGTAGTTGTATGGCTCGAATGCGTTAACCAGGAGGAATTATGGACATTGAAATCACCAGCAACAACGATTTCACTGTCTGGATAATTCCCCAATATCTCAGAAATGGAATCGGAAAGGGTGTCAAAGCCATTAAAGGATGTCTCCCTTCCCGCATTAGGACTTCTATAAAGAAATCCGAAATGTAGGACATGTGTTCCAATCTTGAATTTTAACCAAAGAGAGTTAAATTCTGGATCTTGTGAGTCGAAATGTCGCTGACTCTGAAACACTATGCCATTTTTTACATAAACCACAAGGCCTCTGTGGGAAATAAAAAGGGATAGAGTGTGGTACCCAGGAACGTGAAAATCCTGTGGATCAGAATCCTCGCGCACCTGGGTTTCACATAGAGCAAGAACATCAGGCCGATGAATATTAATATGAGAGTACACACCGAAAAAATTCGTTCTCAACCCTCGTATGTTACCATAATGTATAACAAAATTACACACCATTGCGACACACAAACACACAGAACAAATTCACAGCAGTAAACACAAACAGTGAGTCCCCCGCCTTCCCGCTGATATCCACACAATGCTTAGTGTTATGCCTTAAGCACTGAGCAGCAACGAGAAGACGAAGAAAACACAGTCTATGCTGTACCGGTTAGGGGAGGGAGCGGGGGACAACAAATGCACCACACAGAGAGGGGCATAAAAGCCCTTCGCGTGGTTGACGTAAACAGCCTAGTTGATGTTATTGTTTCCTTATTTGTTGTTGTTTCATTATGGTTTGGTTTGGTTTGTGTTGATGTCGCTGTGTCAAACATGTTGCGTTGGGAACGGAGTGGTGTCGCGAGCATTAGGTGTCGATTATTGTTGTTGTTCTTGTTGGTTTATGTTATTGCACTTGTGTACTGATCGTTTTGTTTTATTTGCTTGCACTTTGATATTGTAATAATGTTTTGGTTTTGCATTATGTTTTCACGATTTTAAAATTTGTGATTCATGACAACGACGCGGACTGGATATTATGGTTTAACATTAAACATTGAACGGGACGCGGAGCACAACCAAAAACACGTCTGTACGGGACGGCTGTCAAACACGTCTGTACGGGACGGCTGTCACAGCAGCAACCGGGTCAATTTTCTAATAACTAGGAATAGCCGTCATATATAGGTAACCTCCCTCCATATTATGTACTCTTCAACAAAATATCCTGAGCAGCAATAACATCACGAGTACTGCATCGTTAAAAGCTAATGATGGCACGGAGATAAAATCAGCAGATCAGCAAGTGCAGCGATGGCGTGAATTCAACGGATGATGAAGTCTCGCAACATATTTCAACGGAACCCCCGTCTGCTAAATGCAATAGACAAAAAATGGTGACTCTTATTCTTCAGCGGATTTCGCCTATGATGGAGCAAGTTGTGCGGAAGGAACAGGCGGGTTTCAGACCTCGTTGTTCGAACACACTCGGAGAAAAATTCAGTGGAAGTCGCCGAATTAACTGTAACCGCATCTAGAGGTTGTCACAACCACACCACCTCATTATATGTTGTCGCAACCTCATAAGAGGTAGTTGCAACCTCATTAGAAGTTGCTGCAACCTCATTAGTGGTTGTCGCAACCGCATTAAAGGTTGTCGCAACCTCATTAGACATTGTCGCAACCTCATTAGATATTGTCGCAACCTCATTAGAGATTGTCGCAACCTCATTAGAGACTAATGCAACCTCATTAGATATTGTCGCAACCCTGTTAAAGATTGTCGCAACCTCATTAAAGATTGTCGCAGTCGCAATAAACGTTGTCGCGACCTCATTAGGTTGTCGCAACGTCATTAGAGGTTGAAAATTACAAAGCGTGAAACTAATGTCATTTATATACGGTAATCTTTAGGGTAACACATTTGTTATACCTGCCACATCCGACTTTTTTGAAGTCCCAGCCATAATGGCCCACCGCACCAATTCTGACGTGTTGTATCTGTTTATTTAAACACAGACAATTGCATCATATCTCCAACGACCGAATTGTGTTGTGGTAACCGAATTAAAAATTAAATGAATTGTACCTACAGAATTCATGACAGATTCGGTTACAGCAACCGAATTGTCGCCAACTTCTGTCGTTGCAACCAACTGAAGGCTAAATTCGATTATTGCAGCCGAATTGATACCAAATTCGGTTGTTCCAACTGAATTGATGCCACATG
Source organism: Phaonia tiefii (assembly GCA_963931995.1). Taxonomy (NCBI): domain Eukaryota; kingdom Metazoa; phylum Arthropoda; class Insecta; order Diptera; family Muscidae; genus Phaonia; species Phaonia tiefii. The sequence goes on from OZ008368.1 coordinate 50,517,921, forward strand.
CGGTTATTCCATCCGAATTTGGTACCAATTACGGATGTTGCAACCGAAATTTTCGAAAATTTTGTTGACAGACATTTAGATAACCGAATCAATTATGAAGCGAGGTAGTTCCAACCGAATTTCAGTTGTGGAGACTAAATTCGGACGTGACAACCTCAATTCGGTTGCGGAAATCGCAATTCGGTGGCAACGGCCACACTTACGGCTGCTACAACCCCTCTTCAAACAATTAATTCTCTCAGTGCACACTCCGTATAATTATAGAACAATCAGTTGAACTACACTCGCCTCTGTGTCTGCTTTTCGTAGACTTCGAACAAGCGTTTGATTGTGTACATCGCAATTTCAATGTGGTTCACCTTGAACAAGAAAAGGATAACGGGCAAGATAGTGTCCATGATTCGTGAACTGTACAGAGATGCAGTGTATAAAGTTCGTTTTAATATGGGAAGAAAATCCAACCTTTCACCACATCTGCGGGAGCCAGTCAAGAATGTGTCTTGTCCCGTACATTATTTCTTCTACTTTTGGAGGAGGTAATGGTGGCAATTACTGCAGATGCGCCGTTCAGCATTCTGTGGAGTATGTATGAACATCTACATACATGATGTCGACTACGCAGATGGCTTACGGCCCACACATTTGATGACATCGAGTTAAAGTTAAACAGACTCTCCGTAAAAGCAACAAAAAATAGAATTAAGGATAAATATAAAGAAGACAAAGCTACTGCGTATTCGAACAGAAGGAAATACTCCACCAACAGTTAAAATAAATGGTTTCCCATTACATCCCATGAAGGGACTGAGGAGAACTTCTCACAGTCACTGAGCTGTGCGCTTTCCAGTTTTCACTCACTGATTGATTGGGACCTACAGTTTTACACCGATTCCGAACGGTAATTTGAGAAGCTTATTCATGGCTAGATACTCGATAGTGTCACCGTCACTATGCGAGGTGACCGCCGCCGAAAGAAAATTTGAAGGTGGTCAGAGCCGGGTTCAAACCCAGGATCTCATGTACAAGAGCCGCGCACACTAACCATTGCACCACCGACGGCCACACCAACAGTTGATGGTTCATTAATTAAAGACGTGGATTCAGTCAACTACTTGGGATCAAAGATTACCAAGGATTGTGGCTCCGCATCAGATATTTGTGATCCTATAAATAAGGTCCGTGTTGCATTCCTAAACCTGCACAAAATATGGCGCGATAGTAAAATTTCGGAAAGACGAAATTGCGAATTTTCAATTGCAGTGTGAAGTCTGTACTGTTACTTGGAGCTTGACGAAGCTAACAATGAAGAAGTTTCAAAGTACTCTGGAAAAGTACATGCAACGGTTATATTGAATTGGATAGACGTAGAAGAAAGTGGACTTCGAGCGGCCATATATTTAGGTACCCAACAACAGATATTGCTAGAGCGGCACTTGAATGGATCCCGCAGGGGTGTCTGGAGTAGGAATACAAACAAACTCGTAACGTTGTCGTTTTCTAACTCGCATTGAAGTTTCTCAAGAACTGAATACAGGTGGCTTTAGTGAATAAATGCAATTTATTCATAAGATTTCTAATAAAATAAGCAAATTTTGAATAAAATCGCACAAACTAGTTACGTTACCCTATTGAAAGCCACGTATAGGTAAGAAATGTTTTAAGAATATATAAATATGGCTGTCAGTGTTGAAATGATAGTGTGCGTGGCTCTTGTACAAGAGAACGTGGGTTCGATTCCCGCTTTGACGACCTTACATATCTTTGGCGATGATCACCTCGCTAAGTGACGGCAACACTATTGAGCATTTAACCATGAACAAGCTTCTCTAAAACCACTGGTGGGGGGAAGCTCACCCCTCCTGCTCTGGGGTGTAGTGAAAAGGAAACAATAAGTGTGTTTTTTTACCCCGCTAATGCTAATTATAGCTTAGTTTGTACGGGACAGCTAAGCGATATTAAGTGGCATTTCAATTTCCCACTTAAATTCCGACTTGAGCAATGACAATGTTGCCACATGTTCAATTTCAAGAAATGGCAACAAAAAGTTATCTTAGATAAATTTTGTTATCATTTCTTGTGAATGAAAATGTTATCAAGGAGAGACACAAAAGCAGACATTTTCTAAATTTACACATTTTAAGTTCATTAAAATTATTTTATTTAATGGAAGACCACGTATACTTTTATATCTCTAAATTTGAAGGATAGCATTTTATTTGCGATTGAAAATAAAATTGGAACTAAATTGTTCACAACAACGCGCGGTCAATTTTATACATATTGAAAATGGTGACATTATCTATCAGGTATAGTCGTTTAAACAGGTGATGTAATGTTTTCCATGTCATTTTTCGTTTAACTTGTCAAAATCATATGTATTTTGATTTTATACTTGTGTGTATTATTGTATTGTTGGTACATATTTGTGTAGAGTTTGACAACTGAAACGAATGAACGTAAATAAAATATCTGTTGTTGTTGCTTACAACTACAACAACATGTGCAGCTACCATGTATTTGTTGGCACTGTGTTGGCACGTGTTGCCATATCGAGTTTTTTTCACCCCTTACAGCAAATGTTGCCACATTTCGTAGTATTAAGTGTGGATCGTTTTATTTGGAAAGTCGAAAGTGGCGATAGCTTAATGGAATAAAAAAACAGCCTTAATATAAAACATAATAGAGAAATATGTTTGGAAAAATGTTCGTGAGTTGCATTTTGAACGATATGGCAGCAACGAATGTTTGTTTATATTAAGAGTGTTTTTAATTTCCTGCGACCCGCTTCAAATCGCTTAGCTCCCCATACAAAGTGGTCGAAATATTAGTTTAGCAGGGAATAAAAAAACATACCTATGATTTTCAAAGTAAAATTCATACTCCGAATTCAAATATACATTTCAGGATAAATTTGTTGAGTATATATGAGGCTCTACGAAATAACCCCCAAACGAGGAATGAAATAACCCCTAAATATTTTCATACATTTTTGGGTGTTACTTCATATGAAATAACTACCAAATTTCTTGGGGTTTATTTCTTTTTTCTCCGGGCATATTTCGTTTTCCAATTAGGGCTTCTAAATTAAGATATAAACCCCAATGAAATATCACCCACCAATATTTTAAATTCGGGGGTTATTTCATTTCGTTTATAATTTGGTTATTGTTTCATTTCCCTTCTTCATTGGGGGTTATTTCTTTATTTTGTTAGTTGTTATTTCATATGACATAACTCCCAAATGATGGGGGGTTATTTCGTTTTTGATTTGGAGTTTATTTCATTTTTATTTGGTTGTTATTTCGTTGGGAGTTATTTCATTTTCTTGGGGGCTTATTTCATTGGGGATTATTTCATTTCTCGATTGGGGGTTATTTCACTCGGGGGTTATTTCGTAGAGCCGTATTTTAAAGTATACGGCTGCACTGGAATATTTCCTGTACTTTCGGATGATACCAAATGGGCTTTCAGAGTTACCACATAGTCCAAAATAAAATGCCGTATTAGACCTGTTTTTTTTTTATCACCTGCTAAACTAATTTTACGACGTCTTTGAATAGGAAGGTAAGGGATTTTAACCGGCTGCCCACATAGGGTAACTTCAGTGGAGAGTATGGAATATCTAACATTCCCTAAATGATTTTAAAAGAATAAATTAGTTTAGCTCATTTGTTAGTGTTTTCAAAAGTCATACATATTAAATTGTTGTAATTTTTAATTCAGCCTTTTAAGAAATAGCTGAATTTCGCTCATAATATCTAGGGTATTTTTATTTACGTTGGAAAATTGCCCAAAAATTAACTCTGCGGTGTTTTTAGTTTCGCCGTTGAAAATATGCTCTGTTGCAAAAGCATATAAAGGTTTTTTTTTACAACTTTGTTGGAGTTTGAAATGCGCTAAAACTACCTTTATTGTACCAACGTACAACAAGAGTTTTCAATGTACCCAAATTAGTACAATTGTACCACAATTCCCATCGCAGATAGTGACGTGTACCGATGTCAATCAAGCAGTACTTTGTAGTCGATGCATGCGTGCATGGGAATTGAAACAATGTCCATCACGTAGTTACAGTAGATATTACCCTAGAGATCAAGCAAAAGTCAAAATTGCGAATTAGGTACAAACAAGTTACCAATAGTGGTCTCCAAATTGATGTTGTTCTTTGGCAAATGCACCTACTTAAATACCTGTAAAGCTTTATGAGTGCAAGGAAGTCAGCTGATCCTACTTCTAAATAAACTCAAATTTGCATCTGCTTGATTTTATACGTATATTGACGTAGAATTTTGTTTTTGCCAGATATAATATCGTTATTAAGGAGTAAGTGATCTATATGGTAGATTTATCCGTTAAAATGTCCGCCAAAACCTGCGCCAACATTTCCCTTTAGACCAAAGTCTACGGGGTCCGCGCGAGCACTTCTGATGACTCTCCTCTGTTTCAAAGGATAAACAATATTCAAATTGATACATCAAATCACATAAATTATAAAGTGTAACTTACCGGTTCATCTGAGGCATCAATTTGTCCAGCGAATATGACCAGGATAACGGCCACAAAAGAGAAAATGTTTAAGAAATTCATGATTAGTTACTTGTAGCTTCTATTACGATGCACAAGTTTAGTGTGAAACTGTTGAGAAATTACTACAGTGAAGATCTGAGGAAACTAGCGGCTTTATATAGAGGACCCAGTTAATCTAAATGATGTCAAAGTAGTTATCTGATTGCTAAAATGCACTTTGTCGTTTACCACAATGAATACAATTTATGATTCGAATATCAGAAATAGTTTTACATTCGATTTAACGGCCAACAAACTAGCGAGTAGTTGCGGTTAAGTTAATTTCAATACAAAAAAATTGCGACGCATAAATTTTTAAATGAATTTCCACGTATTGATCAAGAAAATCTGGATTTGTCATATTAAAGAGGCATTCAACAATAGCGATAAGGTCCAAATCTATTTAAATTCTATTTCAATCAGGCTAAACTCAAACTGCGTCTATATTAATTTATTTTCCTCTCTCTGTTTTATTTTTCCAGCTTCAAATAGAAACGTAAAAATTGACTTTTTCAAAAATGAGGCACCGAAGTGGGTGCGGTCATCGCGCCTGTTTTCAAAACCCAACTATGTGTTAGCAAGCAGCAATCACTGACAATTTCAGTAAAGATCTATGGCAGTTATCGTATTGACCGACCAGGGCGCAAGACAAACGGACATAACCCAATCGTCCTTGTTAATCGAATATCGACCTAAGATATGTATCTATGTGTGCGTTACACATTTCTCCATACCAAGTGAGATATCTTTGGCGAAAAGGATAAACTACTTATGTGCATTTACAATTTTGTTGGAGATGAATCTTTTGGAAGCGCTTTTCATATGAATTTCTGATATTTAATCAGCTAAGTCAGCACACTCTGGTATATAACTTCCTGAAATATGGGTCAAATTAAACAATAACTGCATCTGGTAGTAATTACGACCACAGTGATCATCGTGGTATCGTTAAGCAAGAATTTACTAAGAGTTCTAAGTCCTTTTTCCCTTTTGGACACATATGTACACGATTTAATAACCCAATAAACATTTTTGTTGGATATCAACTTGAGGTACATTTGAGGTCAAATACCTTTCTCAAATCTCCAACGTTAATTCTCAAATGCACCTCAACAGTCCGATTATAGTATTCTCAACTTAAAAGGCACATTTTTTATGTGGTGATTTTCTTAGTTATCAAATTCAGAAATTTGTGATTCTCAACTTGATATCAAAGTAATTTCTCCAATCGGTATCAAATGGAAGATACGGAATTGCCATATTAAAAAAAATTTATTTATATATATTTAAGAAATAAAAACAATGTACATACTACTTTTTTTTTTTGAATTTTTTATTTTAAAGTGTTATTTATTATATGTGCGATTCTCCAGAACCTTTAACTTGAGCTAATTGGAAAATGAAGTTTCAAATTGATAGCAAAACTGTGCCATGATATTTTCTATGTTTGTTTTCTGATGTAGAAATGTTTTCTGATGTAGAACATTAAAACATTCAATGGGCATATTTTTTTATAAAAAAAAAATGTTTTTCAGTAAGGTGAATAATTTTTTCAAATTTCATGAATAATGCATAGGATTTCTAGATTGCGCTGTCTTTCAAGGACAGCCTTCGTGTGAACTTCTGTGACTTCTACAACTCGTAAATTTCAACTAATGTGTAATTTGCGGTTAATATTTGTTAAGTTTACATCGTAAGCCTTTTGTCCCGCCTTTGTTGATTAGGTTTTTCCTTTTTTGCAATTTCAACTTGTTCTCTTTTCTTTCGTTTAACTTCATTGTCGTCCATTTTTCTAAGTATCACTGCGTAGAATCGAGTGCTTGAAAAAACAACAAAAACAACAACATAAAAACCAAAACGTACAACGTAAAAATTCTGGACCTTAACTCAAATCGAATTCAAGTTGAAAAAATGTTTGGTCTCAAGTGGAGAAAAGTGTTGGATATCCAATTGAGAATTAAAATATTTCTCAAAGATTGGAAAAATTTTAATTCTCAACTTGATATCAACTTGAATGCAAATAAGGACAAAAATGTTTCACGTCAAGTTGAGAATTACATTGGAAATCAACTTGAGAACTAAGCTTTTCTCCAACATTGGAGAAATAAGTTTTCAATGCATATTGGGAATGAGCAATGTGTCTGTCATACAGCCCGGTCTCCATTTGTTATAATATGTGGTTGCGTGTGAACGCGTGCCTCTTGAGTGGTCGGCCTGGTATGCCATGCATATGCCGGGCTGGCAACACGGTGGACGGGGGGATCTTCCCACTTGCCAGATACTACAACGATCGGACGCTGAACAATATTTACACACCAGACTTCCTAAAGGATTTCACGACATTCAAATAAAATCTGAAAAGGACCCCGAATAATAGTTCATGTTGCCAAATCCAAAACAAAAATCTGTCATTAATCAACCGAACGCCGAGTCCATCGTTTTTACTATTCGCCCTGTTGACAGGTGGGATTGCCTGTTCTACCCTCCTTTTAGAAAGGCATGACACTGTTTATCTCACATATACCTTTATGCCGCCGAAGCCGTTTTTTGAGCCTCTTGCCGCGCGGCCACCTTAGAGTCCAAACAGAACCAGACAGGCTTCAGATGACGATGAAAAAAATCTCTAGCGTCTAAACGAAATGGAAGAGAGAGCGTCTGGCGACTGCGGTTGATTTTTTCCCTCTGCGTCGTATACATTTGCGGTTCCTTTCTGGAATTTGTTTGAAAGTTTGGAATAATAATATTATAGTTGAATATGAATTAAATTGTTTTTACTGCATTTAAAAATGTATTCACTTTTATTGTATTGTGTTTAACAATAAATTATTTTGAACCCTTTTCTTTAATTTAAAAATATAACAATTTCTTACAAAGTACTCCAGCAACGAACGTGCAACAGTCCTACTGAATTGGCTATTTGTAGAAGAAAAAATGGACTTAGATCGGCCATATAGAAGTACTTAGGCACCTAACAACAGATATTGCTAGAGCGGCACTTGAATGGAATCCGCAGGGTTGTTGAAGACCAGGAAGATCACCAAATACATGGAAGGAGTGCCTGAAGTAGGAATACCCAAAAACTCGTCTTGTTGTCGTATTATAGCTCTCATTGAAGTTTCTCATACATTCATTGACGTTTATTCAACACTATGGGAATTTTTACATACAAAAAAGTTTCATTTCCCGGGTTGCGTTATTCGAACAAATACTTTAATTTTACCAGGTGTATGTGTTCCACACTTTCAAATTTAAATGTATTTTGATTTGAAATTTTTTAGTTACTGTTATTGTTTGTATTCGATTGTGTTGAATTTGAAAACGTCGCCCCACCAAACAAAAACAAAATGCCTGTTGATGTTGGCTACAACACCTACTGCTATCACCTGTTCTAAATACATTTTGCAAGGTATGTGTTTTTTGGGATAAAATGTTATAGATATTACTTTCAGCTCCATCTTCAAAATGCCCCACTGAACGAGAAATTTCCTAAAGCATGTGTGATATCTAGTTATTTCCTTTATCAATGATAGCAGTAACGCGAAGTTTTCAACAGCTGACCATCTGCTGATGTTAAAACTTACGATAACTAGCGCTACCAGCGGTGAGTGTATAAAGGGCGGTGAAACTTAGTACTTGGGGCGATTCTGTCTGCAGGCTTTGAAGAGCCCACATAGCCTGAGTAGTGAATTATACGCCCCGCCTGTGGGATTTACTTCAAACGCAGGCATTTTAGTAATCCCTAGCTAGCCACTGTCAGACTAACTACATTTTTCTTGGTTCACGCCAGAGTTTCCTTGCCTGTAGGGTCTTGAACTTCGTACCTGACTTTCTCCTGGTTGCCCGTTGTTTCCCCTTGTGCGAACTAGATATTGCCTGCCTGTGTGATCTCGACCTTGTTGCCGACATCTACCGCTGGTTCAAGCCACAGATGCCATGCCTGTGGTGTTTTGTACTTGGTACGTGTCCTTTCCTTGATTGCCCTCTGTGTCCACTGGCGCGAGCCAGAAATTCCCTGCCTGTGGTGTCTCGACCTTACTGCCTACCTACCCCGCTGCCTTTTTCCTGGTTGTATCTTCATTCTCCAGTTGCAAACCCGAGATTCCTTGCCTGTGTGGTCTGAAGCTTCTGGCCTACCTCCTCCGCCGGTTTATGCTAGAGATTCCCCGTCTAGGGGATTTTGAACTTTGTACCTGCCTTTTCCGTGGTTGTCTTTGTTTCCCCTGGCGTAAGCCAGAGATGCTCGCATGTGTTGTGTCGACATTGGTGCCTACCTTTTCCCGGATTCAAGTCTGAGATTCCCCGCCTGTGGGGTCTCAACCTACAGTATTCCCCACTCTAAGCCAGAGTCTCTCTCCCGGAGAGGAATCGCTCGTAGTATAGTCAGACGTTCCGTACTTGTTTGTCAAACTCCCGTGTACAAAGTTTCCCTAACTATTATTAAACTAATATTAATCTAAGGTGCATTTCACTAGCAGTTCCGACATCTGCCCGAACCTTGGACCACGACAACTGCAACGACCCATCGACTACACCTACGATTCAGCGCCGCTTCTGTCAATGACCTTTGCCACCGGTAACACTTTGCCAGATTCATCGTCTACTAGCCGCCAATGCCTACAGAACCCCACCGCCATCTTGCGACTCCACGCTAAGACATTTGCTGCAATATTATTGTTTTATTCTTGAACATTAAAATGTATGAAATAAAATTTATCTATATCATACATGCGTTTTTTTAATTTGCATTGGATTTTAATTTGCATTACTTTATCCAATGCAAATGCAAAAGAATTACCATTGTTCGAAATGACAATTAAAAAATTTTGAATTTGCATTTACTCCAGCTAAGGAAATGCAGGTTGTGGAATTATTTTGAATTTATTTGACTGCTGGCAATTCTGTTTGTATAGTATTTTATATGTAGAGGTTTGTGGTTTCGATAGGTTTTGCCTCGTAGTACTTTCAAAGTCATAAACCTGTACTGTGTAAAATATTTGAAAACCAAAATTTCCAGATATGAAGGCAATGCTTTCAAAATAAGTACAATTGCCAATGGTATTGAAAGTTTTTTGAATTTGCATTTGGACAGGAAATTCAAATTAAACAACAAATTATAATTATCATATAAGTAATTTGCCACATGTATGATCTATATCCAGAATATTGCTAGTATTGTACTCGTTCTCTCGAGGTACAAACGGTATGTAACGAACTCCCCCTGGCGAGTATAGCCCAGCTTCAAAGGGGTAAACTCGTCGCTACAACCTTAGGCAGAGTAGATTACAAATAACATAAGAATGTTCAACATTTGTATGTCTTTTTCATCCAAGAGTCTTCAAAGAACCGAACGGACAGGTATTCCCATGTTTGTCGCTACTTATACGCAATGATGGCTTAAATAAAAATTACTACGGTCGACGATGGAGTACACCTTTTTAATATTTTGGCAGCATTCACCACACGGTCACACTATCCAATAATTAGTTGTAAAAAAGCTTGTCTAAATCCAAATCAGAAACCTCTAAAAAGGAGAAAGCTGTCAGATCACTGAGGTTGAGAAGGCCACTTCAATTCATTCATGAGACTACAAGTGAAAGAGAGAACTCAATGTGATGATCTTTGATGTCAATTTATTGATGTCAACTGCAGCCTTGTAATCCATAATTCCGAGGAAGCTCCAACATTGACGAAGGACGGCCGTGTTAGCTCGGACATTGTCTTAGAAAAAACAATATAGTCCAAACACGTGATGCCGTATGATACGCAGTGAATGAATCATAATAGTTATCAGGGGCCAAATTTATCTTGGTAAAATTATTGTTATCTGGTTTCCCAGTTGGACATAAATGTCGGAAAATAATTTGCGAAAACTCAGCTTAGATTCAGAAAGAAAGGCATTTTCAGACAAGGCGCTTAAACACATGAAACTTTTAATGGAGTCATTATGCTTGTAACTCTGTATTAAAAACAAAATTTTCTATAACATCCCATTAAGGGATTGGGGAGAGCTTTTTACAACCAGCGAGCTCTGTGCGTTCTAGTTTTCTACTCGCTGATTCCGAACGGTATTTTTGAGAAGCTTTTTCATGGCTAAAGACTCGGTAGTATCGCCGTCACTAAGCGTAGCAGCCGTCGCCAAAGAAATGTAAGGTCACCAAAGCAGGGATCGAACCCACGGTCTCATGTACAAGAGCCACGCCCACTACCATTGCTCAACTGACAGCCATAGTTATATATTGTTACAATATTTCTTACCTTTACGTGGCTTTTACTAAGCTGACGTAACTTGTTTGTGCGATTTTATTCAAAATTTGCTTATTTTATTAGAACTCTTATGAATAAATTGCGTCTATCCATTTAACCACGTGACAGTATAGCTCAAGCTGCTGCACCAATAGTGGTGCAGTGGTTCCACCAACCGCTTTTGCTGGACTGACACCAGTTTTGCCCGTGGTACTAACGCCAGTCTTTCCTATGCTCACAACTCCCTAGCCAGTGATTCCCACGGGACCACCGACACTTTTTCCCAAGCGGCAACCGACACCTTTTCTCACATGGTCTCCGACACCATTTCCCACATGGTCACCTTTTCCAACTACCTCAGTTATTTTTGCAGCGGAAAGCGAGGTCCAAGTTGACCTACACTGAAAAACTTTTCAATTTTCTAATACAAAAAAAATATATTTTTTTAATTGTATAATGATTATTTGTTGTTGGACTAGTATTCAATTCTGACCGTGTACGCTTGAGTATGAACTTTCATACATGAACATATGGATAAACAAAATGGGTCTTAAAAAAAATCAAAAAAGAGATTTATATGAACTTTGTTATATACACATCCATTTATATGTATGTAATACATGGTACAAATATAATGGTAAATGCAGTATGACAATAAACCAAAAACAACAGGCATTTTGTTTTTGCTCAGTGTATGTATTGTGTCAAAAAAAGGTCTGCAAAGAACCATCAAACATACTTATTGCTTGTTGTTCATTTTTCTTCCATCTAGTACTTGTATCTGTTTCGCTTTCTTTGGATTGAGTGCGTATGGAATATTTCTCTTTTAGATATCGATGGAATAGGTAATGGATAGTGAAAGTACCACGTATCAAAAATACTTGTCTGATTACATACACAACACACAGATACATATATCGGTATTCTTCTTATCTGTGCTTGGAATATGAGGAGAGCGTGTATTTACTTACCTCAGACATTTTTATTTTCTTTTTTCTTAAAATTTGTCACAGATAAAACACCATCACTTTTTGTAAAAAGAATGGAAAAAGTATGAGAACATCATCAACGCAAAGCGTACGATCTGGAATATCCATATTAAATGGATATATCCATTTAAAAAAGAGGTACAACACTTACTTCACTGAGTGGAACAGATAAAGAGAAAAAAGCATCCACTACACAGGGTCCATCATGAAGAGAGCCAGCTTAAAAGTGTGTGTGTAGGGCTGAGTGTATTTTGAGTACACTGGGAGAAATTTCGTGCTACCAGTGTTGCCAGAAGTGACGAATTATCGTCATTTTGACGATTTTTGGTCACAAAAACATAAAATGACGATTTGACGATTTCAGCTTCTGGAATGACGATTTTTAGTCTATTCCAAAATTGAAATTATTGGTAACGCAAGAGCGACAGCTATATATATTTCAACATTAACTTTAACCCATCAAGGGATATTGGGTAGAAAAATTCCCCACAAATGGAACTATTTCTGAAATAATAGAATTATCTAGATTTCATTTTTGTAGGCGGACTGAGGAAGTATAGAACTATTAAAAACTTACGATATTAATGTATAAAACATACCGTGTCAATAATATACATATGTATGTAAATACCCTAAATATTATCTGTGTGACGTTTAATCAAATTCACACAATTGAATCGGTGGTCAGCCAATTAGGGGTTAATGAAAATTATTCATGAAGGACAAGAACTGCATCGACTCTTCTTTTTTACCCTATAAAATATAAATTTACAATTCCTGTTCACATTTCTTTCAGAAATTTTAAATAATTTAATTTTAATTGTCAGAAAAATAGAAAAACGTTTTCCAACACATACCCATTTTTGAATTAAGCCGCCAACGTTCTGCGTCTTGACGCCATGGAAATAAAAAGAATTCTAATTTTTGTCGTTTACGCCAGAAGCGTCGTCCAATGCCAGCTTTTCTTTTTCTTCCATAAGAATTCGTGTAAAAATTTGCACCGCCTACGTTATCGCTCCGATTGTGTTCGTACACATATTTGTCAACTCTGTTCGTCGTTTGACCAATAGTTGAAGAGATTTCGGAATAGAGTTTAAATAAAGATATATGAATTTTAAAAATATAACTATAACATATTGATTTAATTGCTTTATTTTACTGTTTTCCCCCCACAAAAATATTGAAATTTGGTACAGCAATTGCAGTTTTTAATGTTGACGATTTTTTGACGATTTCGAAAAATAATTTTGACGATTTAACGATTTCTGCACCTCCAATTTGACGATTTGTGGTCGACTTTATCTGGCAACACTGCGTGCTACATATGTGTAATATTTTTATATAAACACAAATGAGTTCCTATGCATAAAAATTTAACGCAAGTATGAGTAAATTTTTGATTGTAGGAAAATATGAATGCGTGTATGTTTGAATACATATGTTAATTTATGAATATTGCAGTTTAAGTTAAATCAGTTGAAGAAAATAATTAAATTATCTTCACAAATAATTATTTTCTTCAAACATTTTACGAATATACATATTTAAATTACAATACATATATATATTTAAATTACATATTTAAAATAAAAAACTTACAAAAACAAAAAAAAAACAGCAGACAGTTGTCCGAGGCCTTCGGCCACGGACTGTCCCTGCAGGCTGTGTCAGAGACACGGCCATTAAGTTTAACGTAGAATACGCCATCCGGTAAGACAGAAAACATATATACATTGTTGATGTTGCGCCTACAAATTAATTAACATTTTTAATAAAAATATATATAAACAAGGGAACACAAAACTTACCTGAGTATTTATTTCTCTGCATAACAACCACTCGTGACTTTCTTGTATTTCGTGTAGGTGCCATTTTGATTAGTAGTTTTCATTTTAATTTACTAAACGTCAACTGTCAGCTGCTGTCAAACAGCATTAAGCAGCATTGTTATTTTGCTTACTTGGCAGCACTTTCATTTAACATAAAAATGTATGAATTAATTTTTTCATATATTTTTTATAATTATATATCCATGTTAAATTCAAATTCACATTTAACATTTTGTTTCACTTAAATACATAAGTAAATATACGAAATTTCAATATTTCATCAATCAAAATAACAGCCGAAGGTTTGTGTCCACACTGAAAGAGCAGCATAGTTTGTGTTCACGCTACAAACTCAAACACTCAACCAAACACCACACATATGTTTGAGTGTATGTGTTTAAACAATTTTCATTTGAGAAATTTAAATATTAGGAAGATATCAATATGAAATGTATATCAAACGAAAGATAACATCTTCATTTACCTAGAAAAAAATTTTTAAAAAAATGTATCTCGCCGTTTCCTCATAATCAATGAAATAAAGATTACAACAATAACAATCTGACATGACTCCCTATACCGTAAGGTGAGACGTATTCTACGCCAAAAGTTTTTCTCACTCTACTTTCCACAATAACCAAAAATATTCCAAGTGTACGGAAAATATTTTGTTTTCTCATTAAAGCTAGAGAGCTGGCATACAAAATTAATGTATTTTGTTTTTGTTTTTACAAACACATTGCGGGACCAACCTGCTTTATTGAAAGCTATCATACGACTGAATGAAAATTATAGTTTTTAGGTCTCTGCACAGAGTTTCGTTAACAGTCGTGTTGTGTACGTGTAAAAAGCCGATCGCGTTCGGCCCCTGGCATGGTACAAAGAAATGGTAAGAAAGAAAGCACTAGCAGAGCTGATTTGAACTTTTTCTGGACTGAGTGTGAGTAAGTTTTTCTCTTATGTCAAAGTTTGTTTACATTGGTTGTGTGCAACCCCCGTTCGCCAGCAACTGCTGTTTTTGAAATATTTCTCTGCAAAAATTACATAGAAACGTTTTAATTTTGACACTTAAACACTTTCAATATATCAAATAACACCCAAACATTTTCTAAATGGCACTTTTTGCAAATTTGTTATCATTTTTCTATCAGCTGACTTGACACAACACAGGCACTGAGCAAAAACAAAATGCCTGTTGTTTTTGGATTGTTGTATTTGTTGTCGTACTGCATCTACCATTATATTTTTACCATGGGCCCCTGGGGGAATAGCATGATGACCACTGCACCAGGGTCGCCAGTTTTTTTTTTTTTTGGCGAAATCCCCGAATTGATATTTTTAATCCCATAAAATCCCCAAAGTTTTAAAGGAAGTTCGAGAAAGTTTTAAGTTTTAACATAAAAATTTATTTAGAATTCAGTTTAACAAAACGAAAACTTAAATATTTAAAAATTTAAACACAATAATTAATTATTATTATATTATAAATATTATATTATTATTATTTTAATAATAATTAGTTATAACAAAAAGAATATGGCAAATGAGATCTGGATTTTGATCTGGACATTGGTTAAAAGGCATTAAGGCTTAGTATATCAAATACTTCAGCCTCATAATTTTCAGATTCATCTGCATCATTATTTGTTTTGTACATAGTTTTAGTATATCTCGCCATTTCTTCTCCACTGCTTCTATTCTTTTCAGCAACGCCAAATATGAAAAATGTTTGTTACTCGTTTTATTGTTGTCATCACATACAGCCTTGCCAGTAAAACATTCTGATATTTTCAGTTACTGACAAGTGCATAGAGTAAATCATACTAGAGAGAATATTTCGCTCACCTGACGTTTCCTTTCACACTCTACGTGATGCGGTCGGTGTGATAGAGATATGTTTGACGAAAAGTGGCATACACCAGGTGGAATTACAATAACTTCTGGCTATAATTTATCATGTCGTTTTGGTGCAAAGCTGTGAAATTTAAACGTGTTTTACACTTTTTTATTGACTGGTATTGTTAGCATATATTTGTGTTGTATTTAACACAATAATTATAACACACAAAACGAAGACAGTTGTTGTTATTTTTTGTTTTGAACCATTGCCTGTATCTGGTATTATTGAAGCAATTGTCGTCAACATCCAACGTTCATATCACACCAGGCCAAATGTCATTAAGTTGCTGAGAGAAATGTTAAGTCTAGTATAGTAATTAGTCTACGGACAAGTGTATGCAATTCTTTTTGCTGATAACATTTAGCAATAGCGATTTGCAAGTGTTTACTAGCAACGCAAAAAAAAACAGTATAGACTTGCCGCATTAACTTTATTCTCTTTGTTTTTGCAATCACACATACGCAAAACCAAATATTATTTTTGTGTGTATGCTTGCTCTGATTTAGGTAGTGCCAGATCAAAACTTTCAAACAATGATACCAATGAAGCGCTTTTAATAAATACATCTTAAATTTTCATCCCCAAAAAATCCCCGGATCCCCACACCAAAAAAGCAATCCCCTGTTTTGGAAAAAAATCCCCAATTTGGGGATAAATCCCCTAAACTGGCAATACTGCACTGCACTACAATGAGAGCCAGAGAAAGAGATGGATGATACGCTGTTGTGTTCTACTCTTTGTTGTATTTGTACCGATAATATCAGGTTCTTACTTGTTTTATCTGTTTGTACAAGTAAAATGAATGGAACGCTGCAGGCCTTTAGTGTCAAACTCAGCTGATTTAAAAATATCGATATTTTGAAAATGTTTAAATGTGAAAATTATAATGGTTTTATGTGATGTTCACACAGAAATCATTTCAAATACAGCACTTTTATTCGAATATCGGTTGCAGACAAACAAAAGTGAATAAACTTTGACATAAGAGAAAAACTCACTCAAGAAAAAACCCAGTAGGAGCAGTTTACTATTACGTGTTCGCATTCGTTTAGTATACAAACTAGGCCGTGGTACTGTGATCTTCAATATATTTACGTTTGGTAGCGAATGGATGCTTGTGTGGATACGAACAATATAGCATACAAAGTATATGGAAATGTTTACAAATAATCTTCGTGTTTTGTCTTCGTATCTGATATAACTACAACCTTTACCTACATTGTTTATTGTAATGTGTACAATTTCAATACAATTCTGAAGAAAATGTATGGATGAATTGCATAGAAATTGCATCAGTTTGAAGAGTAGTCCTTATTGCTGAAGAGAGAAAATATTCCATATATTCCGAGGAGTATAGAACCACCCAAATTAATAAAAAAAATAGAAGTTTGGGTTTCTTATTAATAATTTCTCATATTTTTGTATGCATATTAAAATTTAATGTTATGCTTCGTCAATGTACACTTTTTCAGTAAACAAAGTATGTGAAGATGTATGAAGTGGAACTAGAGACGAAATTTGTCATCTTCGTAACTACAAAGATGTGTGGAGTTTTTTTTCTCATACAAAATCTCTGTATACTTTCCGAAGTATTTGGGTAAAGTTCTATTGGGAAGTTCAAATACGCTGGGTTACTGCTTCCACTGTACAATGAGCGAGGTTCTACTTCAATAAGTTTGCAACAACAACGAATTTAAATTGAATTGCACAGCAACAGCGGAAAAGGCATTATCTTAAGCCCCACGAAGAAACTTACAGTGACCAGTGATGGCACTACAACCATTTTAATCTTCGAAAAATTGTACCCAACTGTACCAATTACAATTTAATTAAAAATTATTGTCTTTTGTTTGAACTTCTATGTCAAGCATCGTATCTATTTCACGTTGGCGACATATGCACTTTGCCAACATACGCAGGATTTTCTGTGACCGAAGAAAAATAAGCGCAAAAGCAAAAAAATTATATATATTAGTCGAGTTTTGGTTACAAGCAAGCGATCATCGCTTGATAAGTTGTAAATAACGGTTATTTAGCGATAACTGATTGTATTCAAATGTATTAAAAGGGTAGAAACCGGTAAAAGATTTCGAAACAAAATTTGTTTAAACTTAGCGAAATTGATTTGCGTCGCTAAGTTCTCTCTAAGTCTTCGCCAAATGCTTCATACAAAACAAGCGATTATATAAGCAAGCGGTGTGACCAAAACACACTTAGTGATACTTTGGCTAGTTTTCGAGATATCTGAATATATTTCGAGATACTCCGAAACTTTGGGGCCGTCGGTGGCGCTATGGTAGTGCGCGCGGCTCTTGTATATGAGAATGTGGTTTGGATCCCAAATCTAACCACCTTCAATTTCCGAGTTATGGGGGTAATCTGAATTTATCTCCCATGCTAAGACCCCTTTCACACTCGGCAAGTTACTTGCGCAAGTCAGTTTTTCAACTTTCCGAGTACAAGCAAGTCTGTACTCAAAATGTATTCCCCTATCCCGACCTTAGACCCCTTTCACACTCGGCAAGTTACTTGCGCAAGTCTCTGGCCCAAGTCTTGGTTTGTTGATGACAGAGGTAAGGTTGGGTTAGGGAAATAAATTTGAGGTACAGACTTGCTTGGACTCGAAAGTTGAAAAACTGACTTGCGCAAGTAACTTGCCGAGTGTGAAAGGTGTCTTACCTCTGTCATCAACAAACCAAGACTTTGGCAAGAGACTTGCGCAAGTAATTTGCCGAGTGTGAAAGGGGTCTAATTGAGACAACACTGTAAACTGAAAACAGTGTACCCAAAGTGGTACTATTGTACCACAAATCCCATCACTGAGAGTGACGTGTACCAATGTCGCGCAAGTTAAGTAATAAGATTGAAACACAATTTTGTAATTAACAACAAAATGAAACTTGAACTTTATTGATCAGTGATTGGATAACGACTGACACTGGATTTTCTCAGTCCAATGAAAGTACTTACATCTAGCGGTAAATAATTAGAAATTAAAATGAGAAATGCAGAACAAGGAAAAATTATAAAATATAATGACTAAGGAAAAACGTAATCTACGAGGAAGTCTAAGAAAACTTCCCCAAGAAACAATGGGTCTAAAATCAAAACCTGGCTCCCGCCGGGAGACATACTAATTCACAAAGATATTAATACTAGGAAATGTGACAACATTAACTCGTTTGTAGCCAGTGCCAACAAATGCATGGTAGCAACAGGTGTTGTTGTGCTTATAGGCAACAACAACACACATTTTGTGTTTGTCCATTCGTTTCAGTTGCCAAACTCTACACAAATGTATACCAACAATACAAGAATACAAAAAAGGAAAACCAAAATAAATATGAGATTGTCAAGTGAAACTAAGAATTACATGGGAAAAAATTAAATCACCTGTCTAAACGCCTGTACCTGATAGATAATTCAACCATGCTCAACATGTATAATATTTACCACACGTTGTGTGAAAAATTTAATTCCAATTTTAATTTGATTGGAAATTAAAAACCGATCCTTCAAATCTGGAGATACTAAAATATACGTAGTTTTCTATAAAATACAACAATTTAAATCAACTTACCATGTAAGCCATTTTGCAAATTTAAGTTTTTGAGTCTGTCCTTTGTGATACAATTTTCATTCACAAGAAATAACAGTTCCCAGCGCTTTCCTATTGCCCCTTTACAGCACTAAAGAGCAATAGACGGCTTTTTCACCCTCTCCTCCACATTCGGTTTCCAAGACAGTTCTCTGTCGAGAATTATTCCCAGGTACTTGACCTTTTCCGTCAACTGTAATTGCACCCCATTAACTGACGGCAGTTCAAATGCGGGTATTTTATATTTCCGAGAGAACAGGATAAGCTCGGTTTTAAGTGGATTAAGGGATAGTCCGTTGTTAGCGGTCCAGTTCGAAATTAGACTAAGTAGGCTGGTTGTACGAATGCTAAGTTAATTGAGTTTTCTACCCGTACAGATGATACCAATATGATCGGCATAGGCAAAGACCCTGTCCAATTCAAGAAGCAGTTCATTGACAGAAGTAAACCATAATAGTGGAGACAGAACTCCCCCTGCGGTGTCCGCCTGGTAACGTTCCTAGCAATTGTAACACCACCCCATTCAGCTTTGACGGATCTATCCAATTAGGCGTGTCACTAAGCTGTAGACTCCTAGATTCTGAAACGACCTAAGAATCGCCGAAGGTTGAATGTTACTTAAGGCTCCCTCGATGTCCAGGAAGGGCCCTAGAGCGAAGACCTTATTCTCAAGAGAGTTTTCTATTATGCTGACTATAGAGTGGAGAGCCGTCTCAGTTGACCTGCCCTTGATATAGGCATGCTGAGATTTGGATCATGATTAGATAGTAGATTCTGTGGAAGATTACTTGGAACGTGAATGTCCAGTAACCTTTCAAATGTCTTAAGAACAAAGGATGATAGACTGATTGGTCTAAAGCATAGTTGCCCAAGGTAGTAGTGTCGGTGAGAGTGACGAAATAACACTGGAAGAAAACAATTTGCTATTCATTTTATTTAGTCGTCACCGAGATTGCGACGAAAGCACATGTGTGGCGGGTGTTGTAATTTTTTTTCTGTTTCTTTGTTTAACAAAAGGGAAATGTAAAATTAATGAATGTATTTTAGTAATACTCTTGATGAATGTATTTATTTTAGTAATACTCTTGATGAATGAATTTTAAACATCTCAGAAATATTATTATCTTTTCCGTGCAGCTTCAAATTCAACTCATTCAACATGTTACAAATGTCTGTTAAAAATGCCATGTCTAAAATAAATTGATAATCTTTTAAATATTCTTTTTTGGTTATTTCGATATTTTCAGCTTCTAAAAATTCAAATACTTCATTTCTAATACTGTTACCTCGGCTTAACCAACGTACCTCATTAAACATTAATAGACCGTGGTGAGAAGAATTTGTATTTTTTAGTACATGTACAAATTTTCTATGAGTACAAATTTTCTATGAGTCAGTGAGTTATGGCCGCCCCTTTATCCTATTAATTATCCGCTCAGTAGCCTTCATGACCGGATGCTTGGATATGAATTTAGAAGCAAGAGCAGCCTGGTGTATTATACAATGCGCGGTATAAACCTCAATTTAATTTTTTTCATCTGGCCTACAAATCCATCACGTTTGTCTGTCATAGTGTTCGCACCATCCGTACACACTCCGGCTAATTTGTTAGAATCAACAACGGAAAGAAGTTTTTCGTTGACGACATCGAACAATAATTTGCCGGTTACATTGCCATAAAATGTTTCAACAGAATATATTGTCTCGAAAACATTGTAATCTGAATCAACGCATCGAATGCAGATTACAAGTTGACAAAGGTTATTAATATCGGTGCTCTCATCAATACAGAACGAAAAAATTCGCAATTTTTTAATTTTTCCCTTAATAGCACCCAAATAAAGAGAACGCCGGGTTATACTATTGCGGGACAAAGGTAATTTTCAATAAAATTAGTTTTATAATGAAGTTTTCCAAAAATTTTACTCAATATATTTTTGACAAATGGCCCATCTGAAAATGGCCTTCCCTTTTTTACAATATCTAAACTTATTAAGTTAGATAAACCCATTTTTAAATTCTCCTCCAACATATCTTCATCATTTTCTTTATTTCTTTCTTGATTTACCCATTCCTTCAACTTTTCAATAAAAATGTTGTTATAAATTTTAAATTGTTTTTCTTTTTCTTCCTCCTGCAAATAATTCATGTCTTTGTGAACATCTTCAAAATGTTTTTTTAAATTATATTTCTTAGTTTTTTTAAATGTCTTATGACAAATAAGACATTGCATGTCATCAAAAGCATTTTGTAATATAAAATACTTTTCGGCTGACATCATTAATATATCGCAATAATTTCAATTTATGTGTTCACTGACAGCAGCCTCGATGACGATTAAAATGTAAAATAAGACACAGAAGTTCTGCAAGTGTAGTTTGTAATGGTGGATTTTATATGAAATCTTAATTTTTGATTGTTTAATTAGCTGCCGAGAACATTTCCACTAACCTGTTAAATTCGTACGGATTGTAAATGTTTCTTTTTCGACCTTGCGTTTTTGTACGGTAACCATAATGTACCATCACTGGTATTTCATTTTATATGGTCATTGTTACGGTGTTATGCCTTTTCGCTCTCCACACTTGTGATGCTGTGAGATACCATGTATCCCATGTATGTTTTTTCATACGGTACCTGTTAGGTGATCACAAGCATAGGCTTGAACTTACCTTCTCTTATACCAAAACTCCAGCTATGAGCGTACTCTAGCGGTTTATTCCTACCAACAGAGGTTTGTTCATTGCTAAGAACTGAAATATATTTCTATGTAATCGTGACTGCGGTGAGCATACAGCAACCTAAGATAAAGACAGTGCATTAAAATTAAAAGTGAACAGTGTGTAACCTATAAAAGTCTTGGTATTTTTTTTTAAAGTAAAGTGTTCGCTGAAATATCAGGTAAAATTCAATAGGAATAGTGAGAATTTTTGAAATCTAAGTGAGTTTTCTTATAGTCATCATCATCATCACCGCCAAAACCTCAAAGAAGTATTTATTTTTGGAAAAGTGATTGCAGGGCCCATATAAAGTTTTTTTTGTCCGCTTGTGTCCCTAAGGAAGAAAGGGTTCGTGACAGTGAAGGTAAGCTAACCTACAAAAAAAAAGGATAAACTAAAAAGTTGGTTTAGAGGTGTTTTTTTTAAACATCCAGATAAATGCAGTCTCTCGAGTCCTCATTGTGATAGCACCACTTGTGTACGCACATTACCGCGAGGTTTCATCAATTCGGCCGAGAGACTTAACCTTTGGGAACCTCCGCATCAAATTCATACCATAAATTCAAAGTTGCATGTTCTTGAAAGAATTGGCGGCAACGTTGGTGTTGCGAACTCTTTATCCTGGGGACTACCCCCACATCCATCAATCCTATGTACAGTAAAGAGGGCTTATAAAAGTGGAAGAGAGATCCGAAGGCTAGGATTCCAAACGCCATATCTAACCTACAAAGTTTAAGTTAAAATTTTCTACTTATAATATTTCAGTATTTAAAGTTGTTTTTTTTTTGTAAGAAAATTTCATACCTAACCTTGAAATTGGCTACAATGTTTTCACCTAATGAAATACATTTATGCAAATTTTCCTAATATCTTAAACAATAAATTAAAAATTAAAATTTTCCTAAGGTAATAGTTCAATAAGCTAGTAATTTAACATCAGCTTATGTATCTATCCTAAATGGAGTAAAAAAAGGGAAGAAAAAAAGAAAATTAAATTCTTGTCAACTTTTACATAAAACCTTTAAAAAAAAATCTTAGCAACATGTATCGCAACAGATTCACTAAATATCTAAACATTTAGTGCCTGCAAACATCATCAAACTACGCTGGAAGGCCTTTCTGCATCGTTGGATGAAGGACACCGAAGGAAAATTGTAAGTTGACAGACATTATAATTTCGATATTTGTGCATAAACACGGAATAAATTTTATTGCATGCAATTTCTTTTTTTGTTTTTGTGCAATAAGATCTTTCCCTCTCTCTATTTACCATTCATGTCATATTGTGTACTTTCTTTTGCTTCTTACTTCCACACTTACTTATTTATGTACATACATACGTAATATAATTTTTTTCTTGCGATTATGTTTTGATTATTTTTTTTGAATTGTAATAAAGCAGAATAGTTGAAGATGAAATAGACTTCTTGATAATGTAAAACTCAAGGCCGTAGGTATAAAGGTTTGCAAATGGGGGTTTTTCGTAAATACTGCCATAGATTAGCCTGACGGATGGGAGGATTTTGAGGCTTAGAGCTTGTCCATCAGAGCTCTCAAATACGTGTTTATTTTTTTTCTTGAATATGTGTAATTCGTGTGTTAAAGTTAATTTGGTTTCTTATAAAGGGCATAAAGCGCGCGTGATATCTTTATGTTGTAAATGGTCCCATTCGTTCAAAGGAACAAAAACCCGGCCCACTTCTCCTACACTAGCTAGCTTGCTGAGCACGCGCGTACCGTTCTTAAAAGCGAAATATAAGGAAACAAGAGTTTTTTTGCTTTGTTTTTATTGTTATCTTGCCGTGTCTGGGTCTGGTATGATCTGGTATCCGAAAGATATTATTTTTTGTTAAATCCAATATTACAAGTTTGTCTCTCCCACTCAATATGCTGATTTCCTATTGGATGATTGACGATCAAACAAAAGAGCGTAAGTATACGTGTGAGTTTAATTTGCTGATATCAGCCACTACTGGGCATCTTTGGTCTAAAGTCCTTTGGTTTGACATGAGAGCATTTGCCCGCTTTCGGGACGATAACCACTATGGTTTGCTTCCAAATTCTAGGAGTGACTCCCAGCATAAGGCAGCCCCTGAAGATTGCCTCCAACCAACTATAAGATAGGTATAGTGCCTCCTGTAGTTGCGCGGGAATTATCCCATCAGGTCCGCCTGATTTATAGGTCTTAAAGCATCTAATGGCCCATATCAGATTTTGTTCTGCTCACTATTGAGCGAACATTTTCTAAGCTAGGTGAGTTTCCGCCTAGCTCTTCTGGCTGATGACCAGCATTCCTGTCATCGTTGGGAAAGTGGGTATCCAGGAGAATCCCAAGAGACTCTTCAGAGTAGTCTCAAGATGCCTATGGTTGTAAGCCGCACAATGTATTTTAGGTAGGTTTCAATACTTCTGTCATATAAGTTTTTGAGTCTGTCCTTTGTGATACAATTTTCATTCACAAGAAATAACAAAATTAATCTAAGAAAAATTTTTGTTGTAATTGTTTGAAATTGAACATGTGGCAACATTGTCATTGCTCACAGCGGATTTTAAGTGGGAAACTGAGATTACGCTTGATATCGCTTAGCTGTGTCGTACAAATTAAGCTAAATTTAACTTTAGCGGAGTAAAAAAGCACACTTTATATGTATTAAGACAGGATATGACAGTAGTTGCAAGTTTATCATTCCTCTACGACATCATTCAAATTAAACCTTTACTAAAACACGGTTCATAAGCAAACCTTTGAACAAAATGGAAAATAAAATGGTGTTCAAAACAAGCCCGAACTAATAGTATAAGATGTTTGGGTTTAATGATAACATCTTATTTTAAAATACTTCAAGCTGAAGTCTTTAGGCCCCTCGACGGGAGCCAGGTTTTAATTTTAGACCCCTTGGTCGTTAGGGTAACTTTCTTAGCGTAGATTTCGCTTCGCCTTTTGCTTTTGTTCTCACCCGAACAATTTGACCCACCCTAATGTACTGAGATGTAATTATGACGGAAAGTAATAACGACTTTGTACTTTGTAGTCGAGTTACAGTAGATATAACCCTAGAGACCAAGCAAAAGTCATAATTGCGAATCTGATACAAAAACGTCACCAATAGTGGTCTCCAAATTGATGTTGTTCTTTGGCAAATGCACCTACTTAAATACCTGTAAAGCTTTATGAGTGCAAGGAAGTCAGCTGATCCTGCTTTTAAATAAACTCAAATTTGCATCTGCTTGATTTTATAAGTATATTGACGTAGAATTTTTGTTTTTTCAAGAAATAATAGCATTATTAAAGAGTAAGTGATCTATATGGTAGATTTATCCGTTAAAATGTCCGCCAAAACCTCCGCCAACATTTCCGTTTAGACCAAAGTCTACGGGTTCAGGGCGAGCACTTCTGACAACTCTCCTCTGTTTCAAAGGATAAAGAATATTCAAATTGATACATCAAATCACATAAATTGTAAAGTATATCTTACCGGTTCATCTGAGGCATCAGTTTGTCCAGCGAATATGGCCAGGATAACGGCCACAAAAGAGAAAATGTTTAAGAAATTCATGATTAGTTAATTGTAGCTTCTCTTACGATGCACAAGTTTACTACAGTGAAGATCTGAGGAAACTAACGTCTTTATATGTGACCGAGTGAATCTAAATGTTGCAGAAATAGTTATCTGATTGCTAAAGTGCACTTTGTCATTTACCACAATGAATAATATTATGATTCGAATATCGGAAATAGTTTTATATTAGACTGAAATGCCTACAAACTAGTGAGTAGTTGCGGTTAAATGAATTTCAATACAAAAAATTTGCGACGCATAAATTTTTAACCTTCGCATTAATAACAAATTTTTACTACGCAGTTTAATAATATCTACCCGAGTAGATACAGAAATATTCTGTCAGTCGTATTGGTTCAATCACAATATTTTAAAATAATTGACAATTCCTTGACGATATACGTATGTAACTGTGAGTTAAAAAGACTTCCTGATCAGGAAGGAATGAATTCTGAATTTATTGAGGAAGAAAAAAATCTCATCTTGAATCTGACGACAATGAAAGCGACCATGATGGCTAAGTGACGGCCTCCAATAAAACAATTTGTAAAGATGGTACAAAATGCTATAGAATAATAATAAGTTCGTGCATGGCCATAATATCATACTCGACTTCATGGGTCACATTTTCGCATGATTCACCAGACAGTTACCGTCCAAATTTTTAGGTAAATAAATAAATTAATTGTCCCTTGAACAGCCTCACAACCAGTGAGCTGTGCGCTTTCTGTCTACTCAGTGATTGGTTCCACAGTTTTACACCGGTTTCGAACGATATTCTGAGATGGTTTTTCATGGCTAAGTAGGCGATAGTGTCGACGTCAGTAAGCGAGCTGACCTTCGCCGAAAGAAATGTAAGTTGGTCAGAGCGGGGATCAAACCCACCTTCTCATGTAACTGGAATATCAGCAACACCGATTTGGTGCGATTTTTTAGAATTTTTCTTGTAATTTGTTCGCAGAAATCAAGGAAAGAACCACTAATAAATCGTTAGTATGAGATTTTATGCACTCTTTTCGAATGGAGACAAGATACATTCGGCAGGATGAATAAAGGTTGGTTCGTTGAAAAAGGCTTCAAGACAGCATGCTGTCTAGCGCAATTAGGGTAAAGAAGCCCATTGTGATACCTGCAGTTTCCTCTATAGCAAATATTGACTAGTCGTCGAGCCAATTTGCCCTTTCAATAAATTTGTCTATAAGACCTACAGGAATATCCTGTAGGGCTACGTTGCTAACTAGATGTGTTCCGAATATCCTACTTCTCAGTCCTGCCGGAGCAGGGCAATCCAGGGGAAGGTGTTTCGTCGTTTCGTCGTCCTCTTCCATGCAGCATCTACAGAGAGTGGAGTTTCAAAGTCCCAATCTTAGGGCGTGTTTTCCTACAAGACAATGTCCCGTAAGTGTTCCTATCATTGTGGATAAGCTGCTTCTTGGCAAGTTAAGTAGTTGCCTAGTCCTCTTCCTGTTCACCTGTGACCAGAGGACCCTGGCTTGTTTGCCAGTTGAAGTAAGTCTACACTTGTCTTTGAATATACTATCGGCCCACTGCCTGAACTGCAAACATCAGGTAGAGATTGGCATACTAACACCTTCTTTTGCCAGAAGAACCGGTGCCGTAGTGCCCCGTCTAGCTAACGCATCCGCTACGCAATTACCTGGAATGTCGCTGTGTCCCGGTACCCAGATGAGCCTGATGTCGAAATACTCTACCATCACTCTAAGTGATGAGTGGCATTCTTTCACCGTCAGGGACGTAGCAAACATGGCGTCCAGGGATTTTATGGCAGCCTGGCTCTCTGTGTAGATACATATTCTCCGGAGGGTTGTAACACTACTTTTCAGTAGTTCAGCAACCTCCAGTATGGCGGTAATTTCCGCCTGAAATACGCTACAGTAATCAGGCAGCTTGAAGGAGATATTTACATTTAGGACCGGTGAATGGACTCCATAGTCTACTTGCTCGTCCAACTTTGATCCATCCGTGAAAAATCTGATACTACTGGTATCCCCTTCCAGTGACTTTTCCCAGGTACTCCTATTCGGAATAGAAGTCCTTAGATTTGTCGGTGGTAGAATGTAGGGGATACAGTAGTCCATTTTTACGGGAATAGAGTTGATCCGGTGTAGTAATTCAGCGTGTCTGGAATGCCCCGGTATCAAAACGCCACAATCTCTGATTCTCACCAGGGATGTAGCGGCTGCCGATTCGGCCATAATATCAGGAGTACAGATGTTCAGGATAGCACTAAGTGCAGTACCTGACGTCATGGCCATTGCCCCACTAACTCTAATCAGTGCTGATCTTTGAATTGCCATCAAGGAATTCAGAATATATTTATTTTGGAGGGACCTCCACCAAACTACGATGCCATAGATAAGTATTGGTCTAACTAAAAAAAAATGGTCTCCCATTACATCCCATGAAGGAATTGGGGAGAGCTTCTCACAACCAGTGAGCTGTGCGCCTTATAGTTTTATACTCACTGATTGGGACCTACAGTTTTACACGATGAAGTTTTCCAAAAATTTTATTCAATATATTTTTGACAAATGGCCCATCTGAAAATGGACATCCCTTTTTTACAATATCTAAACTTATTAAGTTAGATAAACCCATTTTTAAATTCTCCTCCACCATATCTTCATCATTTTCTTTAGATTGATTTACCCATTCCTTCAACTTTTCAATAAAAATGTTGTTATAAATTTTAAATTGTTTTGCTTTTTCTTCCCCCTGCAAATAATTCATGTCTTTGTGAACATCTTCAAAATGTTTTTTTAAATTATATTTCTTAGTTTTTTTAAATGTCTTATGACAAATAAGACATTGCATGTCATCAAAAGCATTTTGTAATATAAAATACTTTTTGGCTGACATCATTAATATATCGCAATAATTTCAATTTATGTGTTCACTGACAGCAGCCCCGATGACGATTAAAATGTAAAATAAGACACAGAAGTTCTGCAAGAGTAGTTTGTAATGGTGGATTTTATATGAAATCTTAATTTTTGTTTGTTTAATTAGCTGCCGAGAACATTTCCATTAACCTGTTAAATTCGTACGGATTGTAAATGTCTTTTTTTCGACCTTGCGTTTTTGTACGGTAACCATAATGTACCATCACTGGTATTTCATTTTATATGGTCATTGTTACGGTGACCGGTCAGAACGCCCAGCGGACAAAAGGCCCATTTTTTTTCTGGGCCTTATGACCACTTTTTGGGCGGTCATAAGGCCCAATTTCCATCTGGGCTTTATGACCGCCCCTATAGCGGCCAAAAGGCCCAATAAAGAACGGTCATATAGCCCAATTTTTTCTGGGATTTATGGCCATCCTAAGTACGGACACAAGGCCCAATATTATTTTTGCATTTATAATCTCTCTAATTATCAAATCGGACGTTGTTTATAAAAAGGGCTGCTGTAATGTTGAAACTAGTTTCTAAAGTACAGTTATATTTTTTTTGCGATGCGTCGGGATAAAGTGACTTATTGTAGCTTTGTCACAGTTGATTTGAAACCAGTGAACAGAATGGGTGAAAATATTGAATTTCGATTTGTACCAGGTGCTCGGCGTAATTGTGAACTTGTGTATACACCGTGTGATAAGCAACTTTATAAATATAAAACACAATATAAAAATAAAAGTAAAGAAACTGTGAAAAGATATGTATGCTATCAGGAAAACTACAGGGCATCTCTGATTATTACTAACAGAGAACACTGCAAACAACGACTTAACAATAACATTCACGGGGAACACCCAGACCAAGAACAAGAAATGAAGGCATTGAAATTGAAAAATGCTATTAAGAAAGAGGTTTCAGTGCCCAATCTTAAAGCGAATAAAGTGCGAAATGTGTTTGATGCTGAATGTCGTAAAGACAAGGAGAGTGCCCAACTGGTGGTCTATAAAAGATTGCAACGGACTTTGCGACGAATTAAGTCTGAAGCTATGCCGAAGGCGCCTAAGAAGCCGCAAGACTTCGTAGATACGTTCAAAAATTTTGAATTTATTAAAGCGTATGGCATGTGCGAGAGTATACCGGACGAACCCTTCTATCAAACAACAGTATTAGAGGCAGAATTCGCGTACACACTATTTTGCTCCCTACCAACCCTAAGTATTATTAAAAACATAACTCTTGATGATCGGCACTATTTAGTTGATGCCACATTTTCTGTTGTGCCATCGTGCGGATACAAGCAACTATTGAAATCGCGCGATTTCAGTTATAAAATGCATTTTCCCCGCCGGCGCAATTTTCTTCACAATTATTTTTTTATCATTTCTTCCAACATTTACTTACAATTCCAACAGCTGCAAAGTACTTGTATTTTCATAAATTAAATTGAGGAAGTACTAACGTGTATTAATTTTTTCAGGTGTTCCCCTTGGTATTTATACTTATGACGAGAAAGACTCAGAAAGCATATGAGCATGTTTTCCAATTTAGAAATGCCAATCTATAGGAGCTCAAACCGAATACTTTCGCAACTGATTTTGAAAAAGGACTTCGGAATGCGATTAAAAAAATATTTCCTCAAACGCGTTTAAAGGGCTGTTGGTTTCATTTTTGCCAGGCTCTTAGGAGGAAATTAGCCAAAATGAGTGAATTGGCTAAAAGGGTTAAAACCACGGATGAAGCAAGGAGAGTGTTTAAAAAAATACTGGTGTTGCCGCTGCGCCCTCCGCAAGAAATTCCGAATGCATTTAATATATGCAAGCAGGAAGCATTCTCTGACACGAAATGCTACATTAAATCCAAGAATATCTTTCAGAAATTCTTTGATTACTTTGAACGCCAGTGGTTAGAAATTGTATATTTCATTTAACTTATTTTATTATATATTTTAATAAATCTTTTATATTTGCAGGAATCTCCGGAAAAATTTTCGGTACATGGGGAATCCGTTAGAACCACAAGTGCACTTGAAGGATATAACAGCTATTTATGCTCACAAATCCCAATGCATGGTAGCTCTGGGATTTCCTTCAAGTAATCAAGCAAGAAGAGTGCCGAAAGTACATTGAATTGCAACAAGCACTTGATGAAGTCCACGATGTTTCCGAAAGCCCAAAAAAGCGAAATTGGGACCGCAGTGACCAAATAAAAAAAATGACTGATAAGTTCGATGCCAAAGAAATATCGTCAACCATTTTTTTACAAATAATGACAAATAAAATCAACAACCTCTCCCCACCACCATTACCCAAAACTCCATTTACTGAGGATACTGATTCGTCAGACAACGAAACTGAAAGCATTATCCCAGAAGGAGTGCTTTGTGAAATCTGCTTCAAAAATCCTAAAAATTCAATTATGAAACCTTGCAAACATGCCAAAATTTGTCGTTCTTGCTTTGATGAGATCCAAAGCAACAACCAAAAAAAGGGAACACTGACACTATGCCCGTTTTGTCGACAAATTGTCGGTCATGTCGAAGAAATGTACATTTGATTACGTATTTACAGCAATTACTTTTTCTTCAATTCCAAAAAATATTGAATTTATGTCGAAGAAATATACATACTTTTGATTTATATTTATAGCAATTAGTTTTTCCTGAATTCCAATAAATATTGAATTTATTAAAACATTTGTTTGTATTGGGGGAGAAAAAATGCAGATGGCCTTAGAGCCCATTGGGCCTTTTGGCCGCTATAGGGGCGGTCATAAAGCCCAGATGGAAATTGGGCCTTATGACCGCCCAAAAAGTGGTCATAAGGCCCAAAAAAAAATGGGCCTTTTGTCCGCTGGGCGTTCTGACCGGTCACCCATTGTTACGGTGTTATGCCTTTTCGCTCTCCACACTTGTGATGCTGTGAGATACCATGTATGCCATGTATGTTTTTTCATACGGTACCTGTTAGGAGATCACAAGCATAGGCTTGAACTTACCTTCTCTTATACCAAAACTCCAGCTATGAGCGTACTCTAGCGGTTTATTCCTACCAACAGAGGTTTGTTCATTGCTAAGAACTGAAATATATTTCTATGTAATCGTGACTGCGGTGAGCATACAGCAACCTAAGATAAAGACAGTGCATTAAAATTAAAAGTGAACAGTGTGTAACCTATAAAAGTCTTGGTATTTTTTTTTAAAGTAAAGTGTTCGCTGAAATATCAGGTAAAATTCAATAGGAATAGTGAGAATTTTTGAAATCTAAGTGAGTTTTCTTATAGTCATCATCATCATCACCGCCAAAACCTCAAAGAAGTATTTATTTTTGGAAAAGTGATCGCAGGGCCCATAGAAAGTTTTTTTTGTGCGCTTGTGTCCCTAAGGAAGAAAGAGTTCGTGACAGTGAAGGTAAGCTAACCTACAAAAAAAAGGATAAACTGAAAAGTTGGTTTAGAGGATTAAAAGTGTTTATTTTTAAACATCCAGATAAATGCAGTCTCTCGAGTCCTCATTGTGATAGCACCACTTGTGTACGCACATTACCGCGAGGTTTCATCAATTCGGCCGAGAGACTTAACCTTTGGGAACCTCCGCATCAAATTCATACCATAAATTCAAAGTTGCATGTTCTTGAAAGAATTGGCGGCAAAGTTGGTGTTGCGAACTCTTTATCCTGGGGACTACCCCCACATCCATCAATCCTATGTACAGTAAAGAGGGCTTATAAAAGTGGAAGAGAGATCCGAAGGCTAGGATTCCAAACGCCATATCTAACCTACAAAGTTTAAGTTAAAATTTTCTACTTATAATATTTCAGTACTTAAAGTTGTTTTTTTTTGTAAGAAAATTTCATACCTAACCTTGAAATTGGCTACAATGTTTTCACCTAATGAAATACATTTATGCAAATTTTCCTAATATCTTAAACAATAAATTAAAAATTAAAATTTTCCTAAGGTAATAGTTCAATAGAAGTAATTTAACATCAGCTTATGTATCTATCCTAAATGGAGTAAAAAAAGGAAAAAAAAAAAGAAAATTAAATTCTTGTCAACTTTTACATAAAACCTTTAAAAAAAATCTTAGCAACATGTATCGCAACAGATTCACTAAATATCTAAACATTTAGTGCCTGCAAACATCATCAAACTACGCTGGAAAGCCTTTCTGCATCGTTGGATGAAGGACACCGAAGGAAAATTGTAAGTTGACAGACATTATAATTTCGATATTTGTGCATAAACACGGAATAAATTTTATTGCATGCAATTTCTTTTTTTGTTTTTGTGCAATAAGATCTTTCCCTCTCTCTATTTACCATTCATGTCATATTGTGTACTTTCTTTTGCTTCTTACTTCCACACTTACTTATTTATGTACATACATACGTAATATAATTTTTTTCTTGCGATTATGTTTTGATTATTTTTTTTGAATTGTAATAAAGCAGAATAGTTGAAGATGAAATAGACTTCTTGATAATGTAAAACTCAAGGCCGTAGGTATAAAGGTTTGCAAATGGGGGTTTTTCGTAAATACTGCCATAGATTAGCCCGACGGATGGGAGGGTTTTGAGGCTTAGAGCTTGTCCATCAGAGCTCTCAAATACGTGTTTATTTTTATACCCTCCACTGTAAGTGATAGAGGGTATATATCAGTTTGTCATTCTGATTGTAACATATAGAAATAAGGCTTTGCGACCCCATAAAGTAAATATATTCTTGATCCTTATAACAACCGGAGTCGATATAGCCATGTCCGTCTGTCCGTCGTTCCGTCTGTTGAAATCATTCTCACGACTTCAATCGGCGATAACGCGGTTTGGTTTTTGGCCAGAATGTTCCACGTATTCCTGAGCAGTTTGGTATTGAAAATCAGCGAAATTCGTCCATTGGAAAAAATTTTATGATTGGAAACGTAAAAAAACTCATAAAATTTTCACATTAATTTTTGTAGTTTTATACTAAACTACTCCTTTTGCTGTGTGGTGAATTTCCATGTTGAAAATCTTTGTTGTTCTTTATAATAGGTAAGTACTTTAGAATGTTTAGATGACTTTCATGTGTTCATACATTTATATGAATTTTGTCACACTTCATCTAAGGTCGCTGTGGCCTGATGGGTAAAGGGTTGCGCGTTGGAGTCTGAGGATTGTTGGTTCAACTCTTGTCCCAGCTTGTTTTTTTTTTTAAAATAAAAAAGCATTTTTTGAAGAACTGTTAAAAAAAATTAAAAAATTTAAAAAAAAAGGATAAATGAATAATGACAGAGTCGAACCAGCAACCTTCCACTCTAACGTACAACGCCTTCCCCTCATGCCACGAAGCCTTGAAACTGTGTGTGACAAAACCCATACAAATTTATGAACACAAATGTATGTGTCCTACATGTAATAAAGCAGAGTTGTGCCTTTTTTTAGCATTTCATATTTACTTTTGGATAGCAGAGTGCATTGAAACTTTTAAGAGAGAGAATATTGAGTGGTGAATAGATATTACTTGTTTTTATATACGTATAATACGTCATTACTCTCTGCTCTGAGAGTGCACCGCACCAACATTTTGTTGAACTTACCTTTCACTATAATAAAAAAACAACAACACCAACAACAACTACTACTACTGATATTTTGTTGATTTATTTGTGCTTGCTGTGTCCTGGAGTGTTTGTGTGGGTAGTGGGTGTAGGGGGGTACCTAAAATAAAAACTGTTAAGGGAATGAAAAGAGTGGAGAGTGGAAGTGTAAATTGTCATGGTGGAGGGTATATAAGCTTCGGCCCGGCCGAACTTAACACCGTTTCTACTTGTTTTTCTTGAATATGTGTAATTCGTGTGTTAAAGTTAATTTTGTTTCTTATAAAGGGCATAAAGCGCGCGTGATATCTTTATGTTGTAAATGGTCCCATTCGTTCAAAGGAACAAAAACCCGGCCCACTTCTCCTACACTAGCTAGCTTGCTGAGCACGCGCGTACCGTTCTTAAAAGCGAAATATAAGGAAACAAGAGTTTTTTTGCTTTGTTTTTATTGTTATCTTGCCGTGTCTGGATCTGGTATGATCTGGTATCCGAAAGATATTATTTTTAGTTAAATCCAATATTACAAGTTTGTCTCTCCCACTCAACATGCTGATTTCCTATTGGTTGATTGACGATCAAACAAAAGAGCGTAAGTATACGTGTGAGTTTAATTTGCTGATATCAGCCACTACTGGGCATCTTTGGTCTAAAGTCCTTTGGTTTGACATGAGAGCATTTGCCCGCTTTCGGGACGATAACCACTATGGTTTGCTTCCAAATGCTAGGAGTGACTCCCAGCATATGGCAGCCCCTGAAGATTGCCTCCAACCAACTATAAGATAGGTATAGTGCCTCTTGTAGTTGCGCGGGAATTATCCCATCAGGTCCGCCTGATTTATAGGGCTTAAATCATCTAATGGCCCATATCAGATTTTGTTCTGCTCACTATTGAGCGAACATTTTCTAAGCTAGGTGAGTTTCCGCCTAGCTCTTCTGGCTGATGACCAGCATTCCTGTCATCGTTGGGAAAGTGGGTATCCAGGAGAATCCCAAGAGACTCTTCAGAGTAGTCTCAAGATGCCTATGGTTGTAAGCCGCACAATGTATTTTAGGTAGGTTTCAATACTTCTGTCATATAAGTTTTTGAGTCTGTCCTTTGTGATACAATTTTCATTCACAAGAAATAACAAAATTAATCTAAGAACATTTTTTGTTGTAATTGTTTGAAATTGAACATGTGGCAACATTGTCATTGCTCACAGCGGATTTTAAGTGGGAAACTGATATTACGCTTGATATCGCTTAGCTGTGTCGTACAAATTAAGCTAAATTTAACTTTAGCGGAGTAAAAAAGCACACTTTATATGTATTAAGACAGGATATGACAGTAGTTGCAAGTTTATCATTCCTCTACGACATCATTCAAATTAAACCTTTACTAAAACACGGTTCATAAGCAAACCTTTGAACAAAATGGAAAATAAAATGTTGTTCAAAAAAAAAGCCCGAACTAATAGTATAAGATGTTTGGGTGTAATGATAACATCTTATTTTCCATCAAATCTACGCATTTCTTTAAAATACTTCAAGCTGAAGTCTTTAGGCCACTCGACGGGAGCCAGGTTTTAATTTTAGACCCCTTGGTCGTTAGGATAAGTTTCTTAGCGTAGATTTCGTTTCGCCTTTTGCTTTTGTTCTCACCCGAACAATTTGACCCACCCTAATGTACTGAGATGTAATTATGACGGAAAGTAATAACGACTTGGTACTTTGTAGTCGAGTTACAGTAGATATAACCCTAGAGACCAAGCAAAATTCATAATTGCGAATTAGATACAAAAAAGTCACCAATAGTGGTCTCCAAATTGATGTTGTTCTTTGGCAAATGCACCTACTTAAATACCTGTAAAGCGTTATGAATGCAAGGAAGTCAGCTGATCCTGATTTTAAATAAACTCAATTTTGCATCTGCTTGATTTTATAAGTATATCGACGTATAATTTTTTTATTGCAAGAAATAGTATCGTTATTAAAGAGTAAGTGATCTATGAGGTAGATTTATCCGTTAAAATGTCCGCCAAAACCGCCGCCAGCATTTGCGTTTAGACCAAAGTCTACGGGTTCAGGGCGAGCACTTCTGACAACTCTCCTCTGTTACAAAGGATAAAGAATATTCAAATTGATACATCAAATCACATAAATTGTAAAGTATATCTTACCGGTTCATCTGAGGCATCAGTTTGTCCAGCGAATATGGCCAGGATAACGGCCACAAAAGAGAAAATGTGTAAGACATTCATGATTAGTTAATTGGAGCTTCTCTTATGATGCACAAGTTTAGTGTGAAACTGTTGAGAAATTACTACAGTGAAGATCTGAGGAAACTAACGTCTTTATATATGACCGAGTGAATCTAAATATTGCAGAAATAGTTATCTGATTGCTAACATGCACTTTGTCATTTACCACAATGAATAATATTTATGATTCGAATATCGGAAATAGTTTTACATTAGATTGAAATGCCAACAAACTAGCGAGTAGTTGCTGTTAAGTTAATTTCAATACAAAAGGTTGATTTTGATCAAGAAATGCAACATTGGCCATATTAAAGAGTCATTCAATAATAGCGCTAAAGTCCACAACAATTTAAATTCTATTTCAATCAGGCTAAACTCAAGCTGCGTCTATATTAATTTAATTTTCGCTCTTAGTTTTATTTTTCCAGCTTCAAACAGAAATTTAAAAAATTGATATTTTCAGAAATGTGGTCCCGAAAGGGCTGTGGTCATTACACCAATTTTTAATCCCTAAGTAAATATGTGGGCCAGCTATTTTCGAAGTAGGAAGGCGTGCGTTTGGGTTGATGCCTCTCGGGGGTGTCCGCAGGGATCCATCTGCGGTCCATATTTATGGCACTATACACAATCAAAATATTTCCTAATAACAGTCACAGTAATTTCCCAAGGATTAATTTACGAAGTTAAACGACAATTTGAATATTGAATAACAACAGTCAGGCGAAATTCCACACGCTACAACACCAACAGCCAATCGCATTCCCAAACAGTTTACAGCACACATTCTAACTAGAACAACAGCTGGTCAAATTTCCTAAGAATTGAACACAACACAGCAGCAACCGGATCAATAGCCGTCATATATAGGTAACCTCCCTCCATATTATGTACTCTTCAACAAAAAATGCTGAGCGTCAATAACATCAGGAGTACTGCATCGTTAAAAGCTAATGATGGCACGGAGATAAAATCAGCAGATCAGCAATTGCAGCGATGGCGTGAATTCTTTACAACACAATCCAGACTGCCGGATGATGAAGTCTCGCAACCCGAGAAGGCATACTTCAACGGAACCCCCGTCGCAAGCAGAGATCGAGGCGGCACT
Source organism: Phaonia tiefii (assembly GCA_963931995.1). Lineage (NCBI taxonomy): Eukaryota > Metazoa > Arthropoda > Insecta > Diptera > Muscidae > Phaonia > Phaonia tiefii. Next base: position 50,555,161 of record OZ008368.1, read on the forward strand.
GGGTAAAATGAAAGATCACAAATCATCTAGTCCTGATTATATTCCAGCGGAACTGTTGAAATATGGTGCATCAGCGTTACAAGATGTCATTACGTCGGTCATCAGAAGTGTATGGATAGACATCGAAGTCCCTACCGAATTAAAAGAGAGAGTGGTTATCACTATTCTGAAAAAAGCTAATCTAACACTGTGCAGGAACTGAAAAGGTATTCCATTGCTAATTGCAATAGGCAAAAAATTGTGACTCTTATTCTTCAGCGGATCTCGCCTACGATGGAGCAAGTTGTGCGGAAGGAACAGGCGGATTTCAGACCTGGTTGCTCGTGTGCAGGTTGAGGCAGACGAATTAGCTGTAACCGTGTTTAGAGGTTGTCACAACCACACCACCTCATTAGATGTTGTCGCAACATCATAAGAGGTAGTGGCAACCTCATTAGAAGTTGTTGGAACCTCATTAAAAGTTGTCGCAACCTCATTAGAGCTTGTCGCAACCGCATTAAAGGTTGTCGCAACCTCATTAGAGATTGTCGCAACCTCATTAGATATTGTCGCAACCTCATTAGAGGTTGTCGCAACCTCATTAGAGGTTGTCGCAACCTCATTAGATATTGTCGCAACCGTGTTGAAGGTTGTCGCGACCTCATTAGAGGTTGTCGCAACCTCATTAAAGATTGTCGCAATCGCAATAAACGTTGTCACCACCTCATTAAATTGTCGCAACGTCATTAGAGGTTGAAAGTTACAAAGCGAGAAACTAATGTCATTTATATACGGTAATCTTTAGGGTAACACATTTGTTATATGTGCCACTTCCGACTTTTTTGAAGTCCAAGCCATAAAGGCCCAACGCACCAATTCTGACGTGTTGTATCTGTTTATTTATACACAGGCAATTGCATCATATCTCCATCGACCAAATTGTGTTGTGGTAACCGAATTAAAAATTAAATGAATTGTACCTACAGAATTCATGACACATTCGGTTACAGCAACCGAATTGTCGCCAACTTATGTCGTTGCAACCGACTTAAGTCTAAATTCGATTATTGCAGCCGAATTGATATCAAATTCGGTTGTTCCAACTGAATTGATGCCACATGCGGTTATATATTATATATATTGTTGCAACCGACATTTTCGAAAACTTAGTTGACAGAATGAATATTATTGAAGATTTAGTTGAAAAAACCGAATCAATTATGAAGCGAGGTAGTTCCAACCGAATTTCAGTTGTGGAGACTAAATTCGGACGTGACAACCTCAATTCGGTTGCGGAAATCGCAATTCGGTGGCAACGGCCACACTTACGGCTGCTACAACCCCTCTTCAAACAATTAATTCTCTCAGTGCACACTCCGTATAATTATAGAACAATCAGTTGAACTACACTCGCCTCTGTGTCTGCTTTTCGTAGACTTCGAACAAGCGTTTGATTGTGTACATCGCAAATTCAATGTGGTCCACCTTGAACAAGAAAAGGATAACGGACAATATAGTGTCCAGGATTCGTGAACTGTACAGAGATGCAGTGTATAAAGTTCGTTTTAATATGGGAAGAAAATCCAACCTTTCACCACATCTGCGGGAGCCAGTCAAGAATGTGTCTTGTCCCGCACATTATTTCTTCTACTTTTGGAGGAGGTAATGGTGGCAATTACTGCAGATGCGCCGTTCAGCATTCAGTGGAGTATGTATGAACATCTACATACATGATGTCGACTACGCAGATGGCTACGGCCCACACATTTGATGACGTCGAGTTAAAGTTAAAAGCAACAAAAAATAGGATTAAGGATAAATAATATAAAGAAGACAAAGCTACTGCGTATTCGAAAAGACCGAAATACTCCACCAACAGTTGATGGTGCATTAATTAAAGACGTGGATTCAGTCAACTACTTGGGATCAAAGATTACCAAGGATGGTGGCTCCGCATCGGATATTTGTGATCGTATAAATAAGGTCCGTGTTGCATTCCTAAACCTGCACAAAATATGGCGCGATAGTAAAATTTCGGAAAGACGAAATTGCGAATTTTCAATTGCAGTGTGAAGTCTGTACTGTTACTTGGAGCTTGACGAAGCTAACAATGAAGAAGTTTCAAAGTACTCTGGAAAAGTACATGCAACGGTCCTATTGAATTGGATAGACGTAGAATAAAGTGGACTTCGAGGGCAATATATTTAGGCACCCAACAACAGATATTGCTAGAGCGGCACTTGAATGGATCCCGCAGGGGTGTCTGGAGTAGGAATACAAACAAACTCGTAACGTTGTCGTTTTATAACTCGCATTGAAGGTGGCTCGCAAGGAAGGTGAATACAGATGGCTTTAATGAATAAATGCAATTTATTCATAAGATTTCTAATAAAATAAGCAAATTTTGAATAAAATCGCATAAACTAGTTACGTTACCCTATTGAAAGCCACGTATAGGTAAGAAATGTTGTAAGAATATATAAATATGGATGTCAGTGTTGAAATGATAGTGTGCGTGGAGCTCTTGTGCATGACAACGTGGGTTCGATTCCCGCTTTGACGACCTTACATATCTTTGGCGATGATCACCTCGCTAAGTGACGGCAACACTATTGAGCATTTAACCATGAAAAGCTTCTCTAAAACCACTGGTGGGGGGAAGCTCTCCCCACCTGCTCATGGGGTGTAGTGAAAAGGAAACAATAAGTGTGTTTTTTTACCCCGCTAATGTTAATTATAGCTTAATTTGTACGGGACAGCTAAGCGCTATTAAGTGGCATTTCAATTTCCCACTTAAATTCCGACTTGAGCAATGACAATGTTGCCACATGTTCAATTTCAAGAAATGGCAACAAAAAGTTATCTTAGATAAATTTTGTTATCATTTCTTGTGAATGAAAATGTTATCAAGGAGAGACACAAAAGCAGACATTTTCTAAATGGCTTACACATTTTAAGTTCATTAAAATTATTTTATTTAATGGAAGACCACGTATACTTTTATATCTCTAAATTTGAAGGATAGCATTTTATTTGCGATTGAAAATAAAATTGGAACTAAATTGTTCACAACAACGCGCGGTCAATTTTATACATATTGAAAATGGTGACATTATCTATCAGGTATAGTCGTTTAAACAGGTGATGTAATGTTTTCCATGTCATTTTTCGTTTAACTTGTCAAAATCATATGTATTTTGATTTTATACTTGGTTGTATTATTGTATTGTTGGTACATATTTGTGTAGAGTTTGACAACTGAAACGAATGAACGAAAATAAAATATATGTTGTTGTTGCTTACAACTACAACAACAACTACAACAACAAAACATAATAGAGAAATATGTTTGGAAAAATGTTCGTGAGTTGCATTTTGAACGATATGGCAACAACGAATGTTTGTTTATATTAAGGGTGTTTTTTATTCCACGCGAGCCGTGGTTGAAATATTAGTTTAGCAGGGAATAGAAAAAAAACATACCTATGAATTTCAAAGTAAAATTCATACTCCGAATTCAAATATACATTTCAGGACAAATGTGTTGAGTGGTATTTTAAAGTATACGGCCGCACTGGAATATTTCCTGTTTTTCATGGTCCAAAATAAAATGCGGTATTAGACCTGTTTTTTTTATCACCTGCTAAACTAATTTTACGACGTCTATGAATAGGAAGCTAAGGGATTTTAACCGGCTGCCCACATAGGGTACCTTCAGTGGAGAGTATGGAATATCTAACATTCCCTAAATGATTTTAAAAGAATAAATTAGTTTAGCTCATTTGTTAGTGTTTTCAAAAGTCATACATATTAAATTGTTGTAATTTTTAATTCAGCCTTTTAAGAAATAGCTGAATTTCGCTCATAATATCTAAGGTATTTTTATTTACGTTGGAAAATTGCCCAAAAATTAACTCTGCGGTGTTTTTAGTTTCGCCGTTTAAAGTATGCTCTGTTGTAAAAGCATACAACAATTTTTTTTACAACTTTGTTGGAGTTTGAAATGTGCTAAAACTACCTTTATTGTACCAACGTACAACAAGAGTTTTCAATGTACCCAAATTAGTACAATTGTACCACAATTCCCATCGCAGATAGTGACGTGTACCGATGTCAATCAAGCAGTACTTTGTAGTCAGCGCATGCGTGCCTGTGAATTGAAACAATGTCCATCACGGATTTACAGTAGATAACGGGTTTTTCAACAGAGACGCTACAAAAGTAAATCGATAGGGACAGCAAACGACGCCATCTTTTTTCCCGCTCTTTTGACATTTCTCTTCAGTAAGGTTTGCCATTTCATCATGGAAAGATATACGAGCCAACAACGAGTCGAAATTATTAAAATTTACTACCGAAATTTGGATTCAGTGGCCTCAACTTTAAGACCGCTACGTCCAATTTATGGTCGTCATAATCGTCCTACCAGATCAACAATTGAGCGTCTAGAGGAAAAATTTGAATCCACAGGCACAGTAAAAAATGTTCCCGTGCCAGTGACACGCAGAAGTGCCCGTAGTGTCGAGAATGTTGCTGCCGCTGAGGCTTCAGTTCAAGAAAGCCCAAATGTGTCTCTCACATGTCGTTCTCAAGCGTTGGGCATCTCTGTGACGCCGTTGTGGCGAATTTTGCGAAAAGATCTTGGCCTACGTCCTTACAAGATCAAATTGACGCAAGAACTAAAGCCGCTTGACCACCATAAGCGTCGTATGTTCGTGAATTGGGCTGAGAAACAACTTGAAAATGATTCGGATTTTCATCGGAAAATCATCTTCAGCGATGAGGCTCATTTCTGGCTGAATGGCTTCGTCATTGGGCCGTACTTCTTCCGCGATGATCAAGACCGGCACATTACTGTGAATGGGAATCGCTACCGTTCAATGATAACCGAATATTTTTGGCCCCAATTGGATAATATGGACTTGGAGGACATGTGGTTCCAACAGGACGGCGCCACAAGCTACACAGCGAATGCCACAATCAATTTATTGGAAACCAAGTTTGGTGAACGTGTTATCTCATGAAATGGCCCAGTCGATTGGCCGCCTCGGTCGTGGGATTTGACGCCGTTAGATTATTTCCTGTGTGGCTACGTCAAGTCTATGGTATATGCCAACAAGCCAGCGACGATTGATGAACTTCGTACGAATATCGAACGTGAAATTGCAGCAGTATCTGCCGATTTATGCTTGAAAACCGTCGAAAATTGGGTTCAGCGTCTGGACTTCTGCAAGCGTGCCCGTGGTGGCCATGCAAAAGAAATCGAGTTCCATATATAATGGCATCGAACGTACTTTCACAGGAATAAAAAAAATAAATTTTATTGGTATCTAAAACCGGTTTTGTTTTATTTAAAAAAAATTTTGTAGCGCTCTTATTGAAAAACCCGTTACTACCCTAGAGATCAAGCATAAGTCAAAATTGCGAATTAGATACAAAAAAGTCACCAATAGTGGTCTCCAAATTGATGTTGTTCTTTGGCAAATGCACCTACTTAAATACCTGTAAAGCGTTATGAATGCAAGGAAGTCAGCTGATCCTGATTTTAAATAAACTCAATTTTGCATCTGCTTGATTTTATAAGTATATCGACGTATAATTTTTTTATTGCAAGAAATAGTATCGTTATTAAAGAGTAAGTGATCTATGAGGTAGATTTATCCGTTAAAATGTCCGCCAAAACCGCCGCCAGCATTTGCGTTTAGACCAAAGTCTACGGGTTCAGGGCGAGCACTTCTGACAACTCTCCTCTGTTACAAAGGATAAAGAATATTCAAATTGATACATCAAATCACATAAATTGTAAAGTATATCTTACCGGTTCATCTGAGGCATCAGTTTGTCCAGCGAATATGGCCAGGATAACGGCCACAAAAGAGAAAATGTGTAAGACATTCATGATTAGTTAATTGGAGCTTCTCTTATGATGCACAAGTTTAGTGTGAAACTGTTGAGAAATTACTACAGTGAAGATCTGAGGAAACTAACGTCTTTATATATGACCGAGTGAATCTAAATATTGCAGAAATAGTTATCTGATTGCTAACATGCACTTTGTCATTTACCACAATGAATAATATTTATGATTCGAATATCGGAAATAGTTTTACATTAGATAGAAATGCCAACAAACTAGCGAGTAGTTGCTGTTAAGTTAATTTCAATACAAAAGGTTGATTTTGATCAAGAAATGCAACATTTGCCATATTAAAGAGTCATTCAATAATAGCGCTAAAGTCCACAACAATTTAAATTCTATTTCAATCAGGCTAAACTCAAGCTGCGTCTATATTAATTTAATTTTCGCTCTTAGTTTTATTTTTCCAGCTTCAAACAGAAATTTAAAAAATTGATATTTTCAGAAATGTGGTCCCGAAAGGGCTGTGGTCATTACACCAATTTTTAATCCCTAAGTAAATATGTGGGCCAGCTATTTTCGAAGTAGGAAGGCGTGCGTTTGGGTTGATGCCTCTCGGGGGTGTCCGCAGGGATCCATCTGCGGTCCATATTTATGGCACTATACACAATCAAAATATTTCCTAATAACAGTCACAGTAATTTCCCAAGGATTAATTTACGAAGTTAAACGACAATTTGAATATTGCATAACAACAGTCTGGCGAAATTCCACACGCTACAACACCAACAGCCAATCGCATTCCCAAACAGTTTACAGCACACATTCTAACTAGAACAACAGCTGGTCAAATTTCCTAAGAATTGAACACAACACAGCAGCAACCGGATCAATAGCCGTCATATATAGGTAACCTCCCTCCATATTATGTACTCTTCAACAAAAAATGCTGAGCGTCAATAACATCAGGAGTACTGCATCGTTAAAAGCTAATGATGGCACGGAGATAAAATCAGCAGATCAGCAAGTGCAGCGATGGCGTGAATTCTTTACAACACAATCCAGACTGCCGGATGATGAAGTCTCGCAACCCGAGAAGGCATACTTCAACGGAACCCCCGTCGCAAGCAGAGATCGAGGCGGCACTGGGTAAAATGAAAGATCACAAATCATCTAGTCCTGATTATATTCCAGCGGAACTGTTGAAATATGGTGCATCAGCGTTACAAGATGCCATTACGTCGGTCATCAGAAGTGTATGGATAGACATCGAAGTCCCTACCGAATTAAAAGAGAGAGTGGTTATCACTATTCTGAAAAAAGCTAATCTAACACTGTGCAGGAACTGAAAAGGTATTCCATTGCTAATTGCAATAGGCAAAAAATTGTGTCTCTTATTCTTCAGCGGATCTCGCCTACGATGGAGCAAGTTGTGCGGAAGGAACAGGCGGATTTCAGACCTGGTTGCTCGTGTGCAGGTTGAGGCAGACGAATTAGCTGTAACCGTGTTTAGAGGTTGTCACAACCACACCACCTCATTAGATGTTGTCGCAACATCATAAGAGGTAGTGGCAACCTCATTAGAAGTTGTTGGAACCTCATTAAAAGTTGTCGCAACCTCATTAGAGCTTGTCGCAACCGCATTAAAGGTTGTCGCAACCTCATTAGAGATTGTCGCAACCTCATTAGATATTGTCGCAACCTCATTAGAGGTTGTCGCAACCTCATTAGAGGTTGTCGCAACCTCATTAGATATTGTCGCAACCGTGTTGAAGGTTGTCGCGACCTCATTAGAGGTTGTCGCAACCTCATTAAAGATTGTCGCAATCGCAATAAACGTTGTCACCACCTCATTAAATTGTCGCAACGTCATTAGAGGTTGAAAGTTACAAAGCGAGAAACTAATGTCATTTATATACGGTAATCTTTAGGGTAACACATTTGTTATATGTGCCACTTCCGACTTTTTTGAAGTCCAAGCCATAAAGGCCCAACGCACCAATTCTGACGTGTTGTATCTGTTTATTTATACACAGGCAATTGCATCATATCTCCATCGACCAAATTGTGTTGTGGTAACCGAATTAAAAATTAAATGAATTGTACCTACAGAATTCATGACACATTCGGTTACAGCAACAGAATTGTCGCCAACTTATGTCGTTGCAACCGACTTAAGTCTAAATTCGATTATTGCAGCCGAATTGATATCAAATTCGGTTGTTCCAACTGAATTGATGCCACATGCGGTTATATATTATATATATTGTTGCAACCGACATTTTCGAAAACTTAGTTGACAGAATGAATATTATTGAAGATTTAGTTGAAAAAACCGAATCAATTATGAAGCGAGGTAGTTCCAACCGAATTTCAGTTGTGGAGACTAAATTCGGACGTGACAACCTCAATTCGGTTGCGGAAATCGCAATTCGGTGGCAACGGCCACACTTACGGCTGCTACAACCCCTCTTCAAACAATTAATTCTCTCAGTGCACACTCCGTATAATTATAGAACAATCAGTTGAACTACACTCGCCTCTGTGTCTGCTTTTCGTAGACTTCGAACAAGCGTTTGATTGTGTACATCGCAAATTCAATGTGGTCCACCTTGAACAAGAAAAGGATAACGGACAATATAGTGTCCAGGATTCGTGAACTGTACAGAGATGCAGTGTATAAAGTTCGTTTTAATATGGGAAGAAAATCCAACCTTTCACCACATCTGCGGGAGCCAGTCAAGAATGTGTCTTGTCCCGCACATTATTTCTTCTACTTTTGGAGGAGGTAATGGTGGCAATTACTGCAGATGCGCCGTTCAGCATTCAGTGGAGTATGTATGAACATCTACATACATGATGTCGACTACGCAGATGGCTACGGCCCACACATTTGATGACGTCGAGTTAAAGTTAAAAGCAACAAAAAATAGGATTAAGGATAAATAATATAAAGAAGACAAAGCTACTGCGTATTCGAAAAGACCGAAATACTCCACCAACAGTTGATGGTGCATTAATTAAAGACGTGGATTCAGTCAACTACTTGGGATCAAAGATTACCAAGGATGGTGGCTCCGCATCGGATATTTGTGATCGTATAAATAAGGTCCGTGTTGCATTCCTAAACCTGCACAAAATATGGCGCGATAGTAAAATTTCGGAAAGACGAAATTGCGAATTTTCAATTGCAGTGTGAAGTCTGTACTGTTACTTGGAGCTTGACGAAGCTAACAATGAAGAAGTTTCAAAGTACTCTGGAAAAGTACATGCAACGGTCCTATTGAATTGGATAGACGTAGAATAAAGTGGACTTCGAGGGCAATATATTTAGGCACCCAACAACAGATATTGCTAGAGCGGCACTTGAATGGATCCCGCAGGGGTGTCTGGAGTAGGAATACAAACAAACTCGTAACGTTGTCGTTTTATAACTCGCATTGAAGGTGGCTCGCAAGGAAGGTGAATACAGATGGCTTTAATGAATAAATGCAATTTATTCATAAGATTTCTAATAAAATAAGCAAATTTTGAATAAAATCGCATAAACTAGTTACGTTACCCTATTGAAAGCCACGTATAGGTAAGAAATGTTGTAAGAATATATAAATATGGCTGTCAGTGTTGAAATGATAGTGTGCGTGGCTCTTGTACAAGAGAACGTGGGTTCGATTCCCGCTTTGACGACCTTACATATCTTTGGCGATGATCACCTCGCTAAGTGACGGCAACACTATTGAGCATTTAACCATGAACAAGCTTCTCTAAAACCACTGGTGGGGGGAAGCTCACCCCTCCTGCTCATGGGGTGTAGTGAAAAGGAAACAATAAGTGTGTTTTTTTACCCCGCTAATGCTAATTATAGCTTAGTTTGTACGGGACAGCTAAGCGATATTAAGTGGCATTTCAATTTCCCACTTAAATTCCGACTTGAGCAATGACAATGTTGCCACATGTTCAATTTCAAGAAATGGCAACAAAAAGTTATCTTAGATAAATTTTGTTATCATTTCTTGTGAATGAAAATGTTATCAAGGAGAGACACAAAAGCAGACATTTTCTAAATGGCTTACACATTTTAAGTTCATTAAAATTATTTTATTTAATGGAAGACCACGTATACTTTTATATCTCTAAATTTGAAGGATAGCATTTTATTTGCGATTGAAAATAAAATTGGAACTAAATTGTTCACAACAACGCGCGGTCAATTTTATACATATTGAAAATGGTGACATTATCTATCAGGTATAGTCGTTTAAACAGGTGATGTAATGTTTTCCATGTCATTTTTCGTTTAACTTGTCAAAATCATATGTATTTTGATTTTATACTTGGTTGTATTATTGTATTGTTGGTACATATTTGTGTAGAGTTTGACAACTGAAACGAATGAACGAAAATAAAATATATGTTGTTGTTGCTTACAACTACAACAACAACTACAACAACAAAACATAATAGAGAAATATGTTTGGAAAAATGTTCGTGAGTTGCATTTTGAACGATATGGCAACAACGAATGTTTGTTTATATTAAGGGTGTTTTTTATTCCACGCGAGCCGTGGTTGAAATATTAGTTTAGCAGGGAATAGAAAAAAAACATACCTATGAATTTCAAAGTAAAATTCATACTCCGAATTCAAATATACATTTCAGGACAAATGTGTTGAGTGGTATTTTAAAGTATACGGCCGCACTGGAATATTTCCTGTTTTTCATGGTCCAAAATAAAATGCGGTATTAGACCTGTTTTTTTTATCACCTGCTAAACTAATTTTACGACGTCTATGAATAGGAAGCTAAGGGATTTTAACCGGCTGCCCACATAGGGTACCTTCAGTGGAGAGTATGGAATATCTAACATTCCCTAAATGATTTTAAAAGAATAAATTAGTTTAGCTCATTTGTTAGTGTTTTCAAAAGTCATACATATTAAATTGTTGTAATTTTTAATTCAGCCTTTTAAGAAATAGCTGAATTTCGCTCATAATATCTAAGGTATTTTTATTTACGTTGGAAAATTGCCCAAAAATTAACTCTGCGGTGTTTTTAGTTTCGCCGTTTAAAGTATGCTCTGTTGTAAAAGCATACAACAATTTTTTTTACAACTTTGTTGGAGTTTGAAATGTGCTAAAACTACCTTTATTGTACCAACGTACAACAAGAGTTTTCAATGTACCCAAATTAGTACAATTGTACCACAATTCCCATCGCAGATAGTGACGTGTACCGATGTCAATCAAGCAGTACTTTGTAGTCAGCGCATGCGTGCCTGTGAATTGAAACAATGTCCATCACGGATTTACAGTAGATAACGGGTTTTTCAACAGAGACGCTACAAAAGTAAATCGATAGGGACAGCAAACGACGCCATCTTTTTTCCCGCTCTTTTGACATTTCTCTTCAGTAAGGTTTGCCATTTCATCATGGAAAGATATACGAGCCAACAACGAGTCGAAATTATTAAAATTTACTACCGAAATTTGGATTCAGTGGCCTCAACTTTAAGACCGCTACGTCCAATTTATGGTCGTCATAATCGTCCTACCAGATCAACAATTGAGCGTCTAGAGGAAAAATTTGAATCCACAGGCACAGTAAAAAATGTTCCCGTGCCAGTGACACGCAGAAGTGCCCGTAGTGTCGAGAATGTTGCTGCCGCTGAGGCTTCAGTTCAAGAAAGCCCAAATGTGTCTCTCACATGTCGTTCTCAAGCGTTGGGCATCTCTGTGACGCCGTTGTGGCGAATTTTGCGAAAAGATCTTGGCCTACGTCCTTACAAGATCAAATTGACGCAAGAACTAAAGCCGCTTGACCACCATAAGCGTCGTATGTTCGTGAATTGGGCTGAGAAACAACTTGAAAATGATTCGGATTTTCATCGGAAAATCATCTTCAGCGATGAGGCTCATTTCTGGCTGAATGGCTTCGTCATTGGGCCGTACTTCTTCCGCGATGATCAAGACCGGCACATTACTGTGAATGGGAATCGCTACCGTTCAATGATAACCGAATATTTTTGGCCCCAATTGGATAATATGGACTTGGAGGACATGTGGTTCCAACAGGACAGCGCCACAAGCCACACAGCGAATGCCACAATCAATTTATTGGAAACCAAGTTTGGTGAACGTGTTATCTCACGAAATGGCCCAGTCGATTGGCCGCCTCGGTCGTGCGATTTGACGCCGTTAGATTATTTCCTGTGGGGCTACGTCAAGTCTATGGTCTATGCCAACAAGCCAGCGACGATTGATGAACTTCGTACGAATATCGAACGTGAAATTGCAGCAGTATCTGCCGATTTATGCTTGAAAACCGTCGAAAATTGGGTTCAGCGTCTGGACTTCTGCAAGCGTGCCCGTGGTGGCCATGCAAAAGAAATCGAGTTCCATATATAATGGCATCGAACGTACTTTCACAGGAATAAAAAAATAAATTTCATTGGTATCTAAAACCGGTTTTGTTTTATTTAAAAAAACTTTTGTGCCGCTCTTATTGAAAACCCCGTTACTACCCTAGAGATCAAGCAAAAGTCAAAATTGCGAATTAGATACAAAAAAGTCACCAATAGTGGTCTCCAAATAGATGTTGTTCTTTGTCAAATGCACCTACTTAAATACCGGTAAAGCGTTATGAGTGCAAGGAAGTCAGCTGATCCTGATTTTAAATAAACTCAATTTTGCATCTGCTTGATTTTATAAGTATATCGACGTATAATTTTTTTTATTGCAAGAAATAGTATCGTTATTAAAGAGTAAGTGATCTATGAGGTAGATTTATCCGTTAAAATGTCCGCCAAAACCTCCGCCAACATTTGCGTTTAGACCAAAGTCTACGGGTTCAGGGCGAGCACTTCTGACAACTCTCCTCTGTTACAAAGGATAAACAATATTCAAATTGATACATCAAATCACATAAATTGTAAATTATAACTTACCGGTTCATCTGAGGCATCAGTTTGTCCAGCGAATATGGCCAGGATAACGGCCACAAAAGAGAAAATGTTTAAGACATTCATGATTAGTTAATTGGAGCTTCTCTTATGATGCACAAGTTTAGTGTGAAACTGTTGAGAAATTACTACAGTGAAGATCTGAGGAAACTAACGCCTTTATATATGACCGAGTGAATCTAAATGTTGCAGAAATAGTTATCTGATTTCTAACATGCACTTTGTCATTTACCGCAGTGAATAATATTTATGATTCGAATATCGGAAATAGTTTTATATTAGACTGAAATCTACAAACTAGCGAGTAGTTGCTGTTAAGTTAATTTCAAGACAAAAGACTGATTTTGATCAAGAAAGTCAACATTTGCCATATTAAAGAGTCATTCAATAATAGCGCTAAAGTCCACAACAATTTAAATTCTATTTCAATCAGGCTAAACTCAAGCTGCGTCTCTATTAATTTAATTTTCTCTCTTAGTTTTATTTTTCCAGCTTCAAACAGAAATTTAAAAAATTGATATTTTCAGAAATGTGGTCCCGAAAGGGCTGTGGTCATTACACCAATTTTTAATCCCTAAGTAAATATGTGGGCCAGCTATTTTCGAAGTAGGAAGGCGTGCGTTTGGGTTGATGCCGCTCGGGGGTGTCCGCAGGGATCCATCTGCGGTCCATATTTATGGAATCTAATGATGGATCCCCTGCTGGGGACTCTTTGTGGCGGATACAAACTGTGCGCTAACGCGGATGACCTCCTTATCCTCATCGAAGGACAGTCTCGTGCTGATCTGGTGAGAAGGGGTGAGGAGGTCATGTGTGTAGTTGGAGTGAGAGAGTTGGTGTCAGCGTGGCAACGGATAAGACGGTCACATTGCTGCTTAAGGTCAGGTTGTCACTATCTCGTCCACCGGTGATTAGATGTCGGGGCGCGAGACTGCCATACGTTACCCAGGTGATATACTTGGGGATTATGGTGGGTGGGCGCCTTAATTTTATGGTGTACTTGCCATACGTGAGGAATAAGCTCACTGCGGTGGTGGGCGTGGTTAGACAAATTTTGAGGACCGATTTGGGCCTTAGCAGGCGGGCTGTGCGCACCATATATGGTGGGTTATTCGTCGCCTGTGCGACCTATGGTGCACCAATATGATGCGGCACAGTTACGTCTGTAGTGGGCAGGGCCAAGGTGCCATCCTGCAGAGGATAATTTTGTTGGCATGTTTGCCAGTTTGTCGCACTGTGTCGACAGACGAACTACAGGTGCTTTTGGGGGTACCCCCTTGACTCAGAGGTATTACGCCGAACTGCGGCTTTCAAGTTGAAGAAGGGCTTACCCCTTCTTGGAGAAGATTTGGTCTCCACCGCCGTTCTGCAGGAAGGGGGGATTTCGCGCCTTAAGGCGCTTTTAGACAAGCGCGTGGTCTCGCTTTAGGGAAATAGATGGATGAACAGTGACAAGGTAGGGTGACGTACGAATTTATACCGTACGTGACTTTTGTGCGTGACGGACCGGACTTTTGTTTTGGACTTAGTACAAGGTTTTTACCGATGGGACACGGGTATCTTAATGCATTTTTGCATAAAAGAGCCTTGTCCGACACTGCGGACTGTGACTGTGGAAGTGGACCGGAGGACTGGAGACACATACTTACTGACTGTACACACTATGACGACATTAGGGATTTGGACGCCAAGGGAGTTACTCAGACAGGGGCGGGTTGGGATTTTAGTGGGGTTTTGTTGGACGATCGGACAGTTGGAGGTTGAGTAACTTCGCATTGGAGGTGTTTGATAGGAGGAGGAGGAGAGTAGTGTAGTGGTGGTGGTTTTTGGTTTTCGTAGTTGTTTATTTTGTTTTATGTAGATGTTGACTGTTTGTGGTTCTCCCTGCGGTTCCCGTCAGCTTTAGAGATTTTTAGTTGTTTTTATTTGATTGCTCGGCGCTGTTTTGGCGTTTTTGCTGTGGTTGGGATGTTCCTGTCAGCCCAAGATCTTTTTGTTTTGTTTTTATTTTTTCTTTTGTTTGTTTGCTTGGCGCTTGTGAGCGTATGCTGAGTGAACTGGCCGCATTTTTGTAGTGATAATTGTTGCATTTTTGTGGCAGGTACTCACATTAATCAAGTACACAATCTGTCGACCTAAGATATCTATGAATGCGTTATACATTTGTCCGTACCAAATGACCAAACGCCATCCATGGGAACTTCTGATATTTAATCAAATAAGTCAGAAATCTCTGGTATATAAAAATAAAAAAATAAATGGTTCCCATTACATCCCATGAAGGAATTGGGGAGAGCTTCTCACAACCAGTGAGCTGTGCGCTTTATAGTTGTATACTCACTGATTGGGACCTACAGTTTTACACCGGTTCCGAACGTTATTTTGAGAAGCGTTTTCGTGGCTAAGTACTAGATAGTGTATCCGTCACTAAGCGAGGTGGCCGTCGTCTAAAGAAATTTTAAGGTGGTCGGAGCATAAAGATCTGTGTGCCATGAAGACACCCGATTGAAGTGGAACTTGGGATGGTAGTGTAAATAATTTCTGAATTTTGCATTTCTGTCCGATGACTGTGAATATTCGTTCGAAAGTATAGATTGTATGTATGGAAGTCATATAGTTTTGACATCTGCCTAGAGCCGGGGTTGTTTTTTTCTGGTTTGCCTATCTCTCTCGTCTTGTTTAACGTTATCGTTACAAAATCACTGGCGTGCGTCTTGTACAGTGAGTGATTACATATGTTTGTAAGCACTCACATTGATTGAATGTCTGGTTTTATGTAAGCGTGTGCTTGTTTGCCTCAATGTGTTGAATGCATACAGTAATATATATAACAAAAAAAAAATGGTGTCCCTTAACATCCCATGAAGGGATTGGGGAAAGCTTCTCACAATCAGTGAGATGTGCGTTTTCTAGTTTTATACTCACTGATTGGGACCTACAGCTTTACACCGGTTCCGAACGGTATTTTGAGAAGCATTTTCATGGCTAAGTACTCGATAGTGTCGCCATCACTAAGCGAGGTGACCGTCGCAGTAACAAATGTAAGGTGGTCTGAGCAGGGATCGAACCCACGTTCTCATGTACAAGAGCCCCGCACACTAGCCAATGCACCACCGACGGCCACACAGTAATATATGTACATATATATATATTAGGGCGGGTTAATTTTTTTTTGATGAAGCGTATAGCAAAAACGTTATCTATAGGTGATTTTGAGAAATTTTGCTCAAGAGACCATAACTCTAAGTCGGATTTGGAGCCCCCAAAATTTCAAAATAAATATTTTTCCATATATACATAGAATAATTTAATTAAATTCGTCACAAAATCGGATAGCATTATAGTAGATTTCTCAATGTGGGCTTGTTTGAAAGGGATTTTTATCACCTTTCAAAATCTGTATTGATACCAATGTTTTTTTTATTTTTAGTAGAGATATTGGGAATTTTTTGTCGAAAAATAGCCTAAAATGAACTTTTAACTAATGAATTCTGAATTTTTATGAAAGTTCAGATAATTTCCAACAACTTTTATTACGATCAATTTTTTTGTTTTCGATCTCCTTTTTGTAGGCAAATCGATGTGAAGAAATCAACATTTTCAAGGTTTCAACAAAAAACACTATTTTTAACATTTTTAATTCAATTTCGACCTACAATTTAATGTTTTAATGTGGTAATATTATTTTTTAAGGTCCTTTTTACTTCCATTCGAGGAGTTTTCTTACGACTTTGTAATGTCACTGCCATAACTCCTTCACGATTCTTTTCTATAACTCGTTTTGAAACACTCGTTAATAATTGTACATGTCTTTCTGTTCCTTGTATGTGCATTGGAATTTGTGGATCAGCCAGTGGTGGTTCATCGAAATCTAAGTATTCTACCAAGTGATCATATGGAATCTGTCGAGTAAATGCTGGTTCAAATATTATATCGTCGTTATTCATATCAACCATATTGACATAATCGGTAGCATCGAAATTTAAGATATTTTTGTTGTAAACTCTGAGTTTAGTTGGATCGTACAATTTTTCTCGATAGTGTAAAATCTTTTTGACAGCTCTATCCCGTATTGCTTTTCGATCATCAAATAACATTGTTAATAAGATATTTTCTGGATGTGCGTAATATGAGTTGTTTTGAATTACACCATCTACAATATTACGTAAGTTTGGTTGTAAGTATCGTGTCCAACGTATAAATTTTAATAAAAGGGCACTGCCGTACACAACAGAGTTATAAAACTTCACATTGATGTACATTGGCACATAAACTGTAATAATATAAACTGCCAAAGTTTTTAAATTGGTCGATGGTGTATTAGTTGTTACATATAATCGTAGTAATCTACTTGCTTTGGTTAACCAACGAGAATGTGCAATTGGTCCTGGTTTAATGTTAGCTAAATCAACTGGAACAATACCATTCGAAATTAAATATAAATATTTAACATCTGTTGATAGTTCGAGCTCATGTTCATGATCCATCATTGCATGAATATTCTCCAGTGGTATAGGATCGAAATCAGCTACTACCTGAAAATTGAAATGTTTAAAAATAAATAAAATGGTTTCCCATTACATCCCATGGAGGGACAGGGGAGAACTTCTCACAATCACTGAGTTGTGCGCTTTCCAGTTTTCACTCACTGATTGAAATGTTTAGATCAATTAAAATGCAATTATTTTATTTTAACTTTATTCCAATCGAAAAAGTAAAATAATGACAATAAATGATGATATTAAATAAAATAAAGTGTTACATACCTCCAATTTATCACATTCTTTCCACTTGCTGCTCGATATAAATGACGAAATGGCAGTTCATTGAAATGAAGCAGACATATAAACAAGTGAATTGGTCTATTTAACTGTTTTTCAAATAATCGTAAAACACCATTTTCTGTTACACTATTTGCTGACTCACCATCACTGCATATGCCAAATAATTGATCAACTGTTAATGTTTTATTGTCGAAAAATTCATTCAGTTTTCTGTGTTTGGTTTTTGCATCTTCTTGACTACCCAAATTTACATGTCCAAGTAACTCATTATAGGGCTCTTTCAGACCAACTAAATGCGGTTCTTTTACCATAGAGGTATGAAATTTGTCATTAATTTTCTCTGTAGGTAATGAGTCATCTTTTCTACCATCGAAAGAGAATGCAGTTATGGAAGAATTTGTATGTCTTGTACGAAGCACTGCATCTCTAGATTTAACTTTTTCTCTAGCCACTTTTGATTTATCCATAATAACAAGATTACCATGAACATCTCTAAAATTTATATCTTCGAATAAAGCTGTTGCTAAACATGAAGCGACTCTACCTGAAACGCCGAATCTATCACACATCATAGCAAAATTTAAGGCATCGTATCTTTGAGTATAATGACCTCGTGTGTAATTCAGGTGGTTCGTATGTTTGATCATCGGTACCAGTTGTAAGTGTTGGTATTATTGTAGCTACTTCTTCAACGTCTTCCGTATATTCAGGTATTGTGAATTTTCTATCATTATGCAGGTCCACCATAAATTCTTTTAGATGTTCTGGAATCAATCCACACGAGCATTCTGTTTTTTTTTTAAATTGCAATTACATTTGCCAATATAAAATAATTCGTTTATTGAATCAACAAATGCTTTAAATTCATCTCTTTTGTTTCTATGTTGTACATGTTTCTGGTATTTATCAAGCAAACCAGTTAATATTTTGAAAACACTCTTTCTATTAATGATTTCAATATTTAATTTACACCAAATTTGGATCAATTTATGTGTTACGTGAGGCGTAAAAGTTTTATACGAGAACATTTTGTTTTCAAATTTAGCACGATCACTTAAAAAAAATAATATTTTAAAATGTCACATTTAGTAGGCAAACTAGGATCATTTAAATCACTTGATAAACCAAAAACAACAATATCTTGATGAGGGATGTTAGTCAATCTAGACTCAAAACTTGTTGATGTTGTTGCTTCCATTTGCGAAGACACCGCACACGATGTTGGTGGTTCTTGATTATCCATAATAACTTTGATATTATCACTGCACTCTTTGATTGTGTCACACTAAATTTAAAAATAAAAAAAAATATTGGTATGTATTGTGATAACCGAGTTTTTATTTATGTAAGTATTTTGGCAAACTGCGTGCGCCTTGCACGATGAACGATTAAGGAAGAAGGAAAAGCAAGCTTGGCAACGTTTAGTGTTGGTAAACGTCATTGTTTTGTGACGTCATTATTCAGTGTTACAAAGTTGTTGAATTGAACAATGCTGCCATTGACGACTTATTCTACAGGTATCAATACAGATTCTGAAAGGTGATAAAAATACCTTTTGGGGGGCTCCAAATCCGACTTAGAGCTATGGTCTCTTGAGCAAAATTTCTCAGAATCACCTATAGATTACGTTTTTGCTATACGCTTCATCAAAAAAAAAACGTTCCATACAGTTTGACTCGCCCTAATATATATAGAGTTGACATTTTTCTCACCTGATGTTTTGTTTCACACTCTACGTGCCGAGGTCAGTGAAACACTGAAATTTAAACTAATTTTGGACTTTTTGTTAACTTTATCATTTGTGTTGTATTTACCACATACATGGCCCTTTTCAATTTGCATTGGATTTTAATTTGCATTACTTTAACTAATGCAAATGCAAAAGAATTACCACTGTTCGCAATGGCAATTAAAAAATTTTGAATTTGCATTTGCCCAAGCAATGCAAATGCAGGTTGTGGAATCGGATATCAATTGTAATGAAATATGGGATTGCTTTTAATTGTTTTGAATTTATTTGCCTGCTGGCGATTCTGTTTTTAAAGTATTTTATATGTGGAGGTTTGTGGCTTTGATAGGTATTGCCACATAATACTTTCAAATTCATAAACCTGTACCATATAAAATATTTGAAAACCAAAGCTGCCAGATATGAAGGCAATTTTTTGAAAATAAATACAATTGCCAATGGTAGCGAAATGTCAAGGGAAATAAAATAAAAAATAGCGAAATATCAAGGAAAATAAATATTGATTATTTATTTATAAAGAATAGGTCGAACAACAGAATACAGGTATTGAAATTTTTTTGAATTTGCATTTCGAAAGGTAATTCAAATTAAACTACAAATTGGAGATGGGAATTTTAGTTCATTCAAGTGAGCGCTCTTTTTAGTTCAGCTCTACAGAATGAACTAGTTCATTCATTTAGTTCATTGTATCATTGCAGGTGAACAGTTCATATGAGCTGTGAACTAAAGAGCTCATTTCAGTTCAACTTGTAGTTTTACTTCAATCGCAGCGAATAATCGCCAAATGGTTTGATTTTTGCATATTTCTAAAGTGTTTTGGATACTGTTTACACTAAATAACCCTAGTGAAGATCGACTTAACGATTGGGTTATTGCGTTTCTGAAATATTGGTGTGCACGTGATCTTTTTATATTTTGGAATAAAAGTGGTGATTAGCGCTGTAGTTATTGTTTACAATCCGGTTACATATTCATTCCAAAAAGATTGCAACATTAGGCACCTTTGGGCAAATTGAGTGAGACAAAGAGAGCATAAACTAGAAAATGGCAGAAGAGAATTGCACGACTGAAATACAAAAAACTGCTGAAACAAGTGAACTACTGAAACAAAAGGGCGGAACAGTGTGAACTAGTTCATAAGAGTGAATCGTTCAATTGAACTAATTCGTTCGTGAACTACACAACTCTACTACAAATTATAATTGTCATATAATTAGTTTGCCCCATATTTGATTTAACACAATAATGTTGACACCCAAAACGAAATGCCTTGGTTGTTTTCTTGTTGGTTGTGTGTTGATTGTCTGTGGCCGTCGCTGGTGCAATGGTTAGTGTCAGCGCCCCATGTATATCAGATCCTGAATTCAATTCCTGCTCAGACCAACTTAAAATTTCTTTCGGCGGCGGTCACCTCGCATAGTGACGGCGAAACTATCGAGGTTTGGTTTTAGCCATGATAAAGCTTCTCAAAATACTGTTCGGAACCGGTATAAAACTGTAGGTCCCAATCAGTGAGTATAAAACTAGAAAGCGTACAGCTCATTATCTTTGAAAAGCTCTCTCCCTCCATTGCCTTCATGGGATGTTATGGGAAACCATTTATTGATTTATTTTTTGGTTTGAACCATTGCCTCTATCTGGCATTATTAAAGCAACTCTTTGCAACATCCAACGTTCACATCACACCAGACCAAATGTCAGAAAAGTGTTGAGCGAAATATTTTCTCCATATATGCATTTATTTCTCTATAGTTTAATGGGCTTCGTATATCTTAGCCATTAGTATTTTTCAGCCTATCTATTATTAATACTTGTGTCTATATTTTTTGCACATTTTTAAACACTTTTCTATGGGCAGATCCTTAAAATCGCAGAGCTCCCCATACAAAGCGGTCGGAAAATGAGTTTAGTAGGGAATGGAAATACTCCTAATACTGAATTACATTCTGGATTATGTGGTAACTTTGAAAGACCATTTACTATCATCCGAAAATACTGAACAGTACAGTCCGAAAATACTGTTTAAAATATTTCAGTGTAGCCACATATTATAAAATACTACTCAACAAAAATGCGGTGGCAACACATTACCATTGCCAAAGACCATCAAAACGTAGACGACCAGAAGATGTGCGCCATTTGGCAATCCTCGTAAAAGAAAACCAAAAAGTGCTCACAAGTCACTCAAACGCATTTCTCTCTTGCGTCATATCTTGATTATTTCATACTTTTTGCAGAGTGCATGTAATTTTACTTCAACATGGTTGGTATCTGTATAGTTATATACACTAACACTATCAAAACGCTGCTCGTGTATTGAAACATTCAATCAAGAAAGTAAGAGAGAGAGAGAGCAGAGAATTATTAAGTCTCCAGTTGTTTTGTTTGTTGGCATTCGAGTGAAGACATATTTTGACTGTCTACTTTAGTACATCGTTTTAGCCATTGCGCCCCCGACGGCTTTGGTAGAAATATACGGTAGTAGCCTTTGTCCAGCTAATTTCCTTTGTTTACTTTTCGCCGTGCCGTGTAAATGTCAAAGTTGTTTATGTGACAATTGCTCATGTATGAGTGACATTTTTATGAGGTGATTTTGAGAATAAGTCGGTTTATTTGTGCCATATTTATATAAGATTAGAATATTCTTACCACTGCGTGGCCTTTAATGAGCTAACGTATTTGGATTTTGCGATTTTATTAAAAATTGTACTATTTTCTTAGGAATCGTATGAATAAATTACGCCTGTTCAGTCAACCGCGTGACAAGATAGCTCTAGCTGCTGCACCTACAACCGCCGCTGCTGCTCCCTCAGCAGCACCTTCGGCGGCCTTACCACCCAGGTAACTCTATTTGTAAAACAATGAACACAATTAAATAACGTATTTAACACATATATTATCGATGAACTTACTCCTAAAGTATCACCAGGTTTGGGAGCTGCTTTGTTGTTATTATTTGTGTTTGGGGTGGCAGCTTTTTTATCTCCATTATTGTTGCTGGGTGATTGTTTGGAACCGGTGACTTGATTTGCAGCAGCCTTTCCAGTACTTCCACTAGCCGCGTTAGCTGGACTGACACCAGTTTTGCCCTTCCTACCAACGCCAGTTTTTACTGTGTTTATATCACCTTTTCCGGCGTGACCACTGACAGCTTTTCCCACGTGACCACTTACAGCTTTACCCACGTGACCACCGACAACTTTTCCCAAGTGACCACCTTTTCCCGATGGACCACTGCCTCCTTTTCCTACATGGCCACCATTTCCAACACTACTACCTTTTCCGGCACTAGCTCCTTGACTTTTGCCGCCGCCACCAACTTTGCCGCCAACAGATCCTCCTCGGCTGCTACTTCCTCTGCCACTACTTCCCCTACCGCCAGCACCACTTCGTCCACCTCCACTTCGACCACCTCCTCCTCGACCACCGCCTCCCCTGCCAGCACCACTTGACCCACGCGCCTCGGTTATAGTGAGGTATACCACTAGAATAATGACGGAAACAACTAAAATTTTTGAAATATTCATGATTTCTTGCCTGCGTTGAATCCCCAGATTGAAACAACGCAATGACGTTTCGCACTTGAGATTAGCTGGATTTTATACAAGGCAGCAGTGACAGTTACATGCATTTGTTGAAGGGACTTTTAATGTTTATCAAGTTAAATTACCACTGGGGGATGTACCGTAATACATATACGTACATACGTCTAGAATATGTTTAGCATTTATTTTTTATCCAGCTAGCAGAAGTTTAACCTACGCAATACGAGTATTGTAGTCGATTATAAATAAAGTAAGATTAATCAGAATTTGTATTACTCATACGTCCAAATGGTTTTGGGCAACCGAATGTATGATTGTTTTGCAATTGTTGTTACTTATACGTAATGATGGTATAAATAGAGGAATTGCAATTGCCGATGGAACAGTAGTGGAAAATAATAATAAGGTGCACTTTATAATTATTTTGACGGTGTTTACAGCTCGCTGAGACTATAGAGTTATTAGTTACATACCAATTTTCTCTAGATCCCAAATAAATAAAATAAATAAATGGTTTCCCATTACATCCCATGAAGCGACTGGGGAGACTCCCAAATAGGGAGTCTTAAAAAGAGAAAAACTCAAGGATTCCGATTCTGAGAAGCTCTCCTCCATATTTTCATGGGGCTCAAAGTTAAGGAGAGATCTTAAATATCTTTGCTCATGATTATCTTCGGCATACGAGAAAACAATTGTAAGTAGCTGACACAACCTGCAGTCGTTTGGTCCTTAATTTGGAGAAAACTGACACAAATTCGACGGACGCCCTCTAACACAATAGGGAAATTCGTTGGGTCTAATTTTCATACGTTTAACCAAATCTTATTTGACTTGTATTGCCTGGTCTTTAGCATCTAATTTCTAATGGTTGTTAATAGTTCCTTGAGTACAAAATTTGTACACGCAAAATTTATGCCTTGAATGTTATAAGTTGTTGCTATTTTTGACACCATTAATGCCAATTATCGTCACTTCACCACATGTCATACGTTTCAAGAACAATGCAATTATATTCAATCTTGTGTGAATTTTGATATGATCATTGATATGGCTTTGAACTATCTTTATTATATACATAATGAACTCGCCAGTTTAAAGATTATTTTTCTATAATTTGTTTCCCTTATGGAGGGGTATCTCCTCTTTCTTTGCAAAGGGCTACAACATTAGATTGGTTTTGAAATTTTTTACTGTTCTATATGTTGGAACAAAGTTTTGGAACGAATTTCCTTATCGCACGTTGGAGGATGGGGGCTAAATGAAAAAAAAACTTTTTTTAACACTATTATGCTTCAACCCACTATTATCAACCATATTGGGTACTTTTGCTTTGGTTTGTTTCTATACTAATATATGTTGGGAAATTTCTTGTTTAATGGGAAGTTTTCTAGGTGGAGCCTGTAACCAAAATTAATATATATTGTAGTTTTGTCCCAATAAAAAGTAAATTTAGAAAAGCCAAAATGAGAGATGTTAAAAAAAGAAAATTTTCCTAAATAAGTGCCTTTTCTTAAAAAAAGTAAATATTCTCAAAAAAAATTACATATGTATAATCTTAAACAAAGTACATTTTCTTCAAAAAATACCTTC
Source organism: Phaonia tiefii (assembly GCA_963931995.1). Taxonomy (NCBI): domain Eukaryota; kingdom Metazoa; phylum Arthropoda; class Insecta; order Diptera; family Muscidae; genus Phaonia; species Phaonia tiefii. The sequence continues at coordinate 50,579,624 of OZ008368.1, forward strand.
TCTTAAAGAAGTACATTTGCTTAAAAAAATTAAATTTTCTTACAAAAAGTACGTTTTCTTAAAAAAAGTAATTTGGTTTAAAATAAGTACATTTTCTTAACAAAGTAAATTTTCTTACAACAAATTGCCTTTTCTGAAAAAACTATCTTTTCTTAAAGAGTACTTTTTGTGAAATAAAATAACTTTTTTTGAGATAAGTACCTACTCTTAAAAATGTACATATTCCTGAAAAAAATACCAATTCTAAAAAATAATTCCATTTAAAAAAAAACCGTTTCTTCAAAAAAGTACCTTCTCTCAAAAAAACTTTTTCTTACAAAAAATCCTTTTCTTAAAAGTACCTTTTCTTAAAGATAAATCAACACCTTCTCTTTTCCTTTCTTGAGATAAGTAGCCTTCCTGAAAGTAAGTACATTTTCTTAAAAAAACAACCTTTTTCTAAAAAGAGTACCACTTCTTTAAAAAGTACCTGTTACTGAAAATAGTACTTCTTTGTAAAAAAAAAATTCATACTCTTATGGCTTTTTCTTACAGAAAGTAATTATTCTTAAAAACAGTACCTTTTCGTAAAAAAACATTAACTTTTAATAAAAGAAGTAATTCTTACAAAGAGGACCTAACAATAAACTTTTTAAAAAAAAAAATACATTCCGTAAAAAAAAACTTCTTAAAAAAAGTTTATCATTTTACAAAGTATCTTTTCTTAAATATGAATTTAAATTGTCGTAATTTTCACCGGACCCTTTAGGTGTGTTGGAACTAACTAGTACATAATATATAGCGAAAGGAACTTCGTGCCAACTGGGCTTCAGGGCCTCATATATCGCCTTGAACATTATTTATTTAGTGTACCAATATCTTACACTGTAGTGTGGGTGTCACTGTCAGTTTATGGTTAAAGATGTGTGTCATGTATGTCGTAGCAGCTGTCTGCAGCGTTACCTTAAGTGCCAAACCATTGATTTCGCTTGGAACATAGGGTATTTTGGGTGACGCATCATAACACCTAAAATTGACATAAAGCCCATGACCGGTGTGACATAAAGCCCGCTGGTTTCACTACTGCCTGGCCTTGCGGCGAAACTCCGTAAAAGGCCATAAATTCCGGGGACGTTATGTCACACCTAAGATGGGCATAAAGTCCATGACCGGTGTGACCATTTTAGATGCGACATAACGCCCATGGGCTTCATGTCCATTTTAGGTGTGACATAACGCCCATGGGCGTTAAGTCCATGGGCGTTATGACGCGTCACCGTATTTTGTTTAATATGATATTTTAGGTTAACTGCTACTGTCATTGGCATTTGCTGCTAAAATATGTGTTACATGTCTTCCGTTGCATATGACTGCAGCGTGACCTTAAGTGCAAAACATTGTTCTCGATTGGAACATAGTGTCTTTTGTGTACTATGATGTTTTAGGTTAAGTTCTGCTCCTACTGGCATTTGCCGCTAAAATAGGTATTACATGTCTTCCGTTGCATATGACTGCAGCGTGACCTTAAGTGCTAACCATACCACTTTTTGTACTACGATCATTTCGCTTAAGTGCTGCTGTCACTAGCACTTTGTACCGAAAACAGGGCATTTCACGAAATTCGGTGCGATCGGTTTTTTAAGAAGCTTCATCATGGCTGATTACTTAATCGGTCACAGCAGGAATCGAACCCACCACAGACTGTCACATCATTGGTTAACATTAATTTAAGTTTTGAAATTCTTCCATTACTGCATTACGATATTCTCTCTTGAGGCCTGATCCTAGAGCGACAATTCGTTGATCGATGCGATTCACAAATGTTCTTGCCACTGGCATCAACATCATCTTAACTGCTGGTTCCTTGTATTCAAGTGCAATGTGGGATTCTACGTCATGTCAGGGTTTGATTTTTGAAGGCTTTCAACAAAAGTTGCGGAATAAGACGTCAAAGGGTTGTCGGGATAGTCTTCGACTTGAGCTGGGCATTGACGGTGTTAGTTGGAGGACGATGAGTCTACCTATCCCTGGCATATGCAGTTTTTCGACGCCCAGCTTATTTCCTGTAAGTCGATGAAACTGAAAAACTTTTGCATTTCTACCCAAATATTAAAATGAGGCTAGTTTTGATTCGTTTTGAAAGAGTTTTAAGATGTCCTTTTCGAATTAATGAAAATGTGATTCCCTTGAAATTACTTGCAATTCCTTTTGTTAATTAGTAGCGTAATCTACGCAATAAATTAAATTCCTTAAACTTTTGCAGTGAATAAAGTTGGCGAATTTGGTAGATTTGATTTACAGCATATTAATATTTATTGGATATCTCAGCTTCTCGTTATTCGGCTTTCAGCAAACTACTTTATATAAAACAAGGCTTCCATTTTTATTCTCGCCTGATAAATAAATCTGGAGTCCACTGGGAGCACAATCACTGCTTCTTTCCTTTCACCTTCGTACCGGTGGATGGCTGGACGAAGTAATCAAATTTGAGTTATTTACCAATTCAAATCTATTCCAACTTACCTTAGGTTCCCCAATTTTCGATATACTATTTCCAGCCTCAATGACACTAAACGAAAGGGCCAGAATGACCAAGATTACAGAAAAATACTTAAGAAAGTCCATAATGTTTGAATGGCAGATGAAGAGAGTCCAGATATACCTAACTAATGACTAGATCATCCTGAAATGGGTTTATATAGGCAAGTGGGTTAGATAGTCGTTTGATATGGGACTGCAGCTGCAGAATCCATAATGTATTTCGATATAGAAATAACACTGGAATTTCCGAGTTTGATTTATTTCTATACCCATATGTCAAGACCACATCAGCGGTTGTTGGTTAAAAATAAATCGGAAATAATTTATATCCAATTGAATTGAATTTGAAGTTAAGCAAAACGTCAAGGCAATTCAACGGTTCTAGGAAAAAAGCCTAGAAGGTTAATCTGGTTTAAAAGTATCGATTGTTTCTTTATATTCTGGAGTAAAAAAGATGGTGTCCCATAACATCCCATGAAGGGATCAATCAGTGAGTTCTAGAGTAAAGGGAACTAATTTATTGTAAACCGCTCGCATCAAGAAATATTTTTTTGTAAATATCCCAATAAAATCCAATGGTTTAAAAGATGCCTTTCACTAAAAATAACCCCATAAAGGCTGAGATTTCACGTGGCCCTAACAATGTGTAGGTAACAAATATTCCTGAAGTATGCATTTTTCTTCAGGCTACTTCTTTTCAGGGCCATGCCCGACCGAGTAGATTTAAACCCCAATTTAATGTTAATACTTATAGTTTTTGGAACGAAGTTCCTCATCGCACGTTACGGGATGGGGCTAAATGAAAAAAATTAAACAACTTTGTTCAACACTATTCTGCTACAACCCAGTATTATCAACCATATTGGGTACTTTTGCTTTGGTTTGTGTCTAGACTAACATATGTTGGGAAATTTCTTGTTTAATGGGAAGTTTTCTAGGCGAAGCCTGTAACCAATATTTAGTATATATTGTAGTTTTCAACCCATTAAAAAGTAAATTTAGAAAATTAAAAAAAAAATAAAAAAATTTAGAAAATTAAGTGCCTTTTCCTAAAAATAGTAAATTTTCTCACAAAACTTCCTATTCATATTCTTAAACAAAGTACATTCTCTTTAAAAAAATACCCTATCTTACAGAAGTACATTTGCTTAAAAAAGTAAATTTTCTTAAAAAAGTATAGGTTATTTAAAAAGTAATTTTTTTTTAAAATAAGTACCATTTCTTGAAAAAGTACATTTTCTTACAAGAAATTGCCTTTTCTTGAAAAACTACCTTTTGTTTAAAGACTACCTTTTTTGTGAAACAACATAACTTTTCTTGAGATAAGTACCTACTCTTAAAAATGTACCTATTCTTGACCAATTCTAAAAAATTCCCATTTCTTAAAAGACATTTTCTTCAAAAAAATACCTTCTCTTAAATAAAATAATAATAAACAAAAATTCCTTTTCCTAAAAATAAAATAATACCTTTTCGTTTCTTGATGGGGCTAAATGAAAAAAATTAAACAACTTTGTTCAACACTATTCTGCTACAACCCAGTATTATCAACCATATTGGGTACTTTTGCTTTGGTTTGTGTCTAGACTAACATATGTTGGGAAATTTCTTGTTTAATGGGAAGTTTTCTAGGCGAAGCCTGTAACCAATATTTAGTATATATTGTAGTTTTCAACCCATTAAAAAGTAAATTTAGAAAATTAAAAAAAAAATAAAAAAATTTAGAAAATTAAGTGCCTTTTCCTAAAAATAGTAAATTTTCTCACAAAACTTCCTATTCATATTCTTAAACAAAGTACATTCTCTTTAAAAAAATACCCTATCTTACAGAAGTACATTTGCTTAAAAAAGTAAATTTTCTTAAAAAAGTATAGGTTATTTAAAAAGTAATTTTTTTTTAAAATAAGTACCATTTCTTGAAAAAGTACATTTTCTTACAAGAAATTGCCTTTTCTTGAAAAACTACCTTTTGTTTAAAGACTACCTTTTTTGTGAAACAAAAAATTTTTTTTGAGATAAGTACCTACTCTTAAAAATGTACCTATTCTTGACCAATTCTAAAAAATTCCCATTTCTTAAAAAACATTTTCTTCAAAAAAATACCTTCTCTTAAATAAAATAATAATAAACAAAAATTCCTTTTCCTAAAAATAAAATAATACCTTTTCGTTTCTTGAGATAGTAGTCTTATCTGAAAATAAGTACATTTTCTGAGAAAAATAATCTTTTCCTCAAAAGAGTACCACTTCTTTAAAAAGTACCTGTTCTTAAAAAAGTACTTCTTTGTAAAAAAAAGTCATTCTCTTATGGCTTTTTCTTACAGAAAGTACTTTTTCTTAAAAATAGTACCTTTTCATTAAAAAAAAACAGCAGATAGTTGTCCTGACAGTAGGACTGTCCCTGCAGGCTGTGTCAGAGACACGGCCATTAAGTTTAACGTAGAATACGCCATCCGATAAGACAGAAAACATATATAACAATAAATGATAAATAATATAAGCAAATGAATTTATTTATTTGATAGTTACTTTTGATAATATACATAAGCTTATGGTAGGAAAAATAGGATAAATATGTTTTTAAATTAAAAGAGTAAGGATAAATGATAAATAACAGACGCAAATCAATTTGATTTATATTTTTCATAATTGTATATCCATGTTAAATTCAAATTCACATTTAACATTTTGTTTCACTTAAATACATAAGTAAATATACGAAATTTCAATATTTCATCAATCAAAATAACAGCCGAAGGTTTGTGTCCACACTGAAAGAGCAGCATAGTTTGTGCTCACGCTTCAAACTCAAACACTCAACCAAACACCACACATATGTTTGAGTGTATGTGTTTAAACAATTTTCATTTGAGAAATTTAAATATTAGAAAGATATCAACCAATATGAAATGTATATCAAACGAAAGATAACATCTTCATTTACCTACAAAAAAAGGTAAGACGTATTCTACGCCAAAAAAACATTAGCTTTTAACAAAAGTAGTACCTCTCTTTAAAAAATTACCTTTTCGGGAAAATATAATTCCTACATATTCTTACAAAAAGGACCTAAAAATATACTTTTTTAAAAACAAATACATTCTATAAAAAAAAAATTTTTTTTCTTAAACAAAGTTAATAATTTTACAAAAAGTATCTTTTCTTAAAGATCCATTTAAATTATTGTATTTTTCAATGGGCGCCTTAGGCGTGTTGGAACTAACTAGCACTTAATATATATAGCGAAAGGAACTTCGTTCCAAGCGGGTGTCCCCTGACACCTCATGTAATTTTTTCTATATGTCGGAGTTTTTTTCCCTTGTGCAGCCATGATCTGTCCATCGCATTTCCTGGATAGCGGTAATGTCAGCCTTATAACTTTCAAGGACATCTGCCAATTGGATACTTCCACCGGATCTATATAGAGTTCTTACATTCCAAGTTCATATCCGTAAATCGTGGTCCTTATAACGTTTGCGGTGGTCGTCAACAAATAGGGGTGGTTTATGTTTTCTCTTTCGTTTTCGTATATTCACTGCCATCATGAGCGCTGCTGGGAGGCAAACCTAGTCCATCGGGTTTTTGAATTTCACCTAACGCCAGGGTATTTGATTGCAGCCACCCATTTTGGATCAGACGCTGACCAGGATGCAATATGTCGAACCTGGATTGTGTTCTTTTGGTATCTATTCGCCGTTTGCCCATATGTTTGACTCATCCGTCTTCTAAGGACTAAAGAATATTGCCGATATCTTGATGAGCTTCAGCGACAGGGTCACCTAATAAACTGGGGACGTATGATCCCCACTTCTTTGGGGGCCCATAAAAAAAAAACCTGGAGGACTTTGGGCAAAGCTGGGAGACAGGGGTATTTTTTTTGCTCTTTTATCACGTAGTGGTGTCCGTATATGGTTATTTTGCCATGACTTCAAAAATTACACACTGTGTTATGTTTCAGCCGCCCATTATGGATCAGAATGCAGTGTGTCGAAACTAGATTTTGGTTTCTTCAATTTTGATCCGCCGTTGGCCAGGGGTGTTGGCTCATCCACCTTCAAAGGACATAAGAATAGGTCCACTACTTCGAAGAGCTTCAGTGACAGGGTCACCTAATAATCCTGGGACGTATCAGTGATCGCATTACCACTCAGGTTGCTCATTCGTTTCGCTTTCTCACTTTAGCTAGCTAACGGAGGTTTCCGATAAAGCCATTGCCCTGACATACTGCGTGGATGTAGTGGGCTGCTAGGACTGACCAATAAAGGACTCATTTGTGGCCACTCCTAAGTGAATGGCTATCAGAAACTTATCACCTCCATGGACTGTCCCATGTCATTTACGAATAATGTTTAATAATTAGCAGAGGATTGAAAATATTATAATATTATTCACGCTCTACCAAACAGGAATTGGTGCGAATTTTTTAAATCTTAAACTTAATTTTTACACTCAAGCCAGTTACAGTGAAACCAAAAATTGAGTGAAATTCGATTGAGCGGCTGTCATTCGCTTAGCGTTTGGTTCGATATTGAGCAACAGACCCTAAAAGTTTCAAAATGAAAGAAAATGTTGTTAGGAATTGTCGAATACCTCTTTCACTTTTTTTTTTTGCATTTCTAAACGAAAAATGTCATATGCACAATACTAAATCAAATGGGTTGAGGGTGACCTTCTTGTTTAGAATTCATTTAGTATGATTCAGGTTTGAACTAGATTCGAATTGTTGTACATATGCGGTTGTCGCGCTATTTTGTTTGAGGGCCCCTCTATCTTTCAATTTAATTCAACCAAGCACTTGCGGTTGACATGAATTATTTTTATGTAAAATAATAAATATAGTATATGAATTATACATGATTGTCATTGAAGATTGATTATTAGCTCATTTTTTCTGATATTATTTTCAAATATATAGATATTCTCGAATTATTTCAAATTTTTTGTTTAATTTTGTTGTGTTCAAAGAAGGGGAAACTTGAGTTAAAAATTACACCACCACTAGGAAATGGAAATAGTTAATGCCTAATTGAATAATGAATACACACATAAATTTTTTAATTTTTTGTGTTTTTTTAAAATAATTTTTATTAAATTTTCTAGAATTCCATATAATTTTTCTGCTTTGCCTGTGTCATGGTGTAGTATCTCTACCGCTATCATTATATTTCAATCGCACCCAGGATGTCTTGATTAATGAAGATAAAATTCTTGAAATTCTTTTCCAGCAATCAAATTGTTCATAACTCACCAACTGCGGCCGAGCCAATGTAGAACTTATCAAAGCAAATAGAACAACAACAGTGGGAAAAATCTTCATACTCTCAATCTAAATTTAATTTATTAGTCGCAAGTTATTAAGTTATGAGAAGACTCAATGATTATTCAGTCTAGATTGAAAAATATTTTTTGTTTAATATTTAAAATGCCAAAGTTAAATATCGAAATTGAATTCATTATTATTATTTTACGAGATGTGTAACGAATTGTAAAAATTATTCATTAACATGAACATTAATACCTTTTTTTTGTTTCCGGCAAAAACTTAAAATATATTTTGCCATTTGCCACATAAAATACATTTTTTATTCTTTACCGAAGAAAACGTATCTTTCAAGTATTGCATAGTAGAATAATTGTATATTTTTCCAAAATTTTGAAAATTTACAAATCCACATACATACATATATGCAAATCGAGCCCCTACAAGTTAAGCTTAGTCTCACAGCTGGCTCGAGCCACTTCAAACTTAAAATATTCAACATTTTCAAACATCAAAAAATAATTGGAAAATTATAAGCAACTAGCTGACCCGGCAGACGTTGTCCTGCATAATATTTCAAGCGATTTGATGGGAGATACCACGCCCCTTTGTCCAATTGGACCGAATAGTAAATCTAAACCACCCAGGGCGATCGTCAAATCCGTCTGATAATCTGAACTCCACTTTACGGCTTTCCAAATAAAACGATCCACACTTAATACTACGCAATGTGGCAACATTTGCTGTAATGGGTGGAAAAAATGCGATACGGCAACACGTTTGTACCAAGTGCCAATAAATACGTGGTAGTAGCAAACGTTCTTGCAGTTGTAAGCAGCAACACCGGACATTTTATTTTCGTTCATTCGTTTCCGTTGTCAAACTCTACACAAATATATACCAACAATACAAGAATATAAAAAGTATAACAACAAAATACATATGATTTCGACATGCGAAACGAAAAATGTCATGGAAATAATGTTATCACATGTTTTAACGACTATACCTGATTGATAATGTCACCATTTTCAATATGTATAAAATTGACCGCGCGTTGTTGTGAACAATTTAGTTCCAATTTTGTTTTCAATCGCAAATAAAAATCTATCCTTCAAATTTAGAGATATAAAAGTATACGTAGTCTTCCATTAAATAAAATAATTTAAATGAACTGACCATGTGTAAGCCATTTTGCAAAACTCTGCTTTTGAGTCTCTCCTTAATAACGTTTTCATTCACAAAAAATGATAGCAAAATTTATCTAAGATACATTTTTGTTGCCATTTCATGAAATTTAACATGTGGCAACACTGTCATTGCCCAAGTCGGAATTTAAGTGGGAAATTGAAATGCCACTTAATATAGCTTAGCTGTCCCGTACAAATTAAGCTATAATTAACTTTAGCGGGGTAAAAAAAAACTCGCTTACTGTAACATCATCAGAAACCGAAAGGAGTAGGAGAGAGAGCAGAGAAACGAGGCGCTTCACTCGTTTTTGTTTTGTTCTCTTCTATGAGGGTTGCCAAATTGCGCCGGTTTTTTTCTCTACTCATAAGTCCGCAAGTTCCAGATCTTAGCAAGGGAGGCACTGGCCTCTTTATTTCATATTACTATATTCAAATTTTAGCCTTTAGTCAATTAAGTTCGTATGTACCACTGTGCGTAGAGATTAACTGAAATGCAAATTTCCCTATAAAGATTTTGTTTCTTCGGTCGATTTGTGGAATTAATTTAAAAATTTGTCACACTCTGTTTCACGAATAATAATTTTATTCTACGAAAAAAGCATTCACTAAATTATAAAAATTGAAACATTTGTAAGAAGCTCTCAGTTAACTGGTGCTAATTCTACAGCGTTGACACTTCGATATGAATTCTCACAAGCTGAAACTATTACTATTATCCGTCCTAGTAATGTTTGGTCTAATGTTTGACTCAACCTCAGCCGCACCACAACCGGTAAGTAGGACTTGAGAAGAAAGTGATCCTTAACGGAAGAAAGTGATCCTAAACGTGCGTACCATAGAAAGTACTTAGATTTCGAGATGCCTGAAAAGACATCAGCTCTGCGAGCTTTTCCAGCATATAACTTTTAGTTGGAAATTTCAAATGATTGTACTGGAAAAGCCTTCCCAGCTAATTTGAGTTCAGCGCTATAAAATCTATGATAATCATGTGGTTGGATCTCGGAAATAACAAAAGAATTTACAATTTCTGACTGATATTTTCTTTTTCTTTATCTTTATTTGAATTTGAATTTTGAATTTTATCAAATTTTTTTTAGGTGTCTCGCCAGGCAAGGGGTATTATGTTTGTCGGCTGAAATGGTGTTGGATCCAAAGCAAATTATAATACTAATATCCTAAAAATGTGTTATCTTTTGTGTACAGTAAATGGTTCTTAAACAAATCATATTCATGAGTTTTACTAAAGAAAAGGCTGAAGAACATTTAATTACATGTGCAATTGTTTTAATTGAATTCCGTTTCTAAACTATTCAAACAGGTAACGCGACAGACTACTCTTCTGTCTGTACTCGACCCGAACTCGCGTCTCATTTAGAGAAGCTGCACACTGTAACCCAGGATTATGTAGTTCACGAACTCTATAGTTCATTTGGGGCGACCAGACATCACCCTCATGAACTTAATGCACATGCTCGATATGGCGAGTATGTCCGTGATTATTATGCCAGGGCACCTTAAAAGAATGAGTTCAAGAACTAGTGAACGAGTTCGACACAAGTCTACTTTAACCAACATAAGAAGGCCGATCAATAAGTCCGTGACTTTTAGAATGAAACACATTTTTTTTTTTTTTTAAAAATTTATTTTTAAAATTAATCTCCTTTTAGCTCAACACACTTAGTCTAACGTTTCTCCAATTTTTGTATACCTTCCAAAAAATAGGATTTTTCGAGGTCCATTAAATAGGCATTTGTTTGATCAATAATTTCATCGTTAGAGCTAAATCTATTTCCACCGAGCCATTGCTTTAGGTTTGGAATAGGACATAGTCATTGGGGGCTAAAACCGGAGAATATGGCGGATGAGGTACCAATTCGTAGCCCATTTCATAGAATTTTTCCATTGAGACTACACACGTGTGCACCCGTGCGTTTATGGTCAATTGAGAGCAAACGCGGCACCCAACTTGCAAACAGCTTTCTTAAACCCAACTGATCATTTAAAATCGAAACCACACTGTCATATGAAATGCCAATGGCATCAACAATCTCAAGCACTTTTACTCTTCGATCGGCCAACACCATATCGTGGATTTTTTCGACATTTTCTGGTGCATTGACCTCAATTGGCCGTCCAGAACGTTCAGTGTAATTTGTACTTGTGCGACCACAACGAAAGTTAGTAAACCACTTTTTTACCATTGAAATCGATGGTGCAGAGTTCCCATAGTATTTATCAAGCTTTTCCTTGGTTTGATTGACGAGTTTTTTTTCGCAAAAAATGAGCACTCGAAATTCGTTTTTTTTCCCCTTTTTTAAAAAATGCACGAGGTTGTATTTTTTGAACAGCTGTTAAACGCAAAGTAAATGACGGAACTTGCTCAAAATTTGACAGTAGTCTATTAACAGGTGGTACTTGATGGGAGCAGTGTTGCATTTCATATAACTACGAGGGAGTTCGAAAAGTCACGGACGTATTTATCCGCCTCGTACTATTTAAACACTACAACATAGCAAATAGTCCAGCGATTACAGTGATAAGCCAGGCAAACGGTAAACCTGCGGCCTGATATTGAGAATATTGCTCACGGAATTATTAGTTTCTTGTAGTGGCCGGAGGGGTGATGTGGTGAAATGTTAACTCTTTTTCAGATTTCACATTCCCGCACTGCTTGACAACTTCAAATGTTATAATTTCGCTAACGCTGTTCTCGGCAAATGTCCTAAGTGTTTCCTGTGGTGGGGTTTGAGGTTGACGGAAATCAGTTGATGAATCTTAGTTGTTATGTTAGATCTTTTTCTACGTGTTTTGTAGTCGTTTGATACCAGTTAATCTTCGTTCAGAAGATCATCCTCGGGCACAGTAATACTGGGTGGTGGGCTGAAGAATGGAAATTAAGGGCATTAGGAGATAATTTATCTATTAAGAATAATATTGTTGGCATGCAATGGAAATATATCTTCTCCGTTTTTTCAAGCGTTGATGTTTTAGGTACGTTAAAATCCAATTCCTCTTCATCGGTTTCTAAAATGGCGTCCTCATAAAATTGAGCTGCTTGTTTGCAATTCTCGTTCCCATTTTTGAAGTGATTGAATCGTCCACGCCTGTCTACGGATATTATCAAATTTTCTTTGCAATGCTAAAATTTGATAAACTTCGAACAGAAACCTCTATTGCGTTGTCACGTTGCAAATAGTTGTTCAAAACAATATTAATTTGCTCCTTGGAACTTGTGTTAAAAATGTAAAATTCTTTTTGAATAAAATTTATGCGATATTGCGTGTTAACAATCAAAATATTCGAAATAAAGTAATTAATATTATTTGTAGATTATTTAGTTTTACCCTTCTAATGACAAAACGTTGTTGCGACAGCATTCCTGCGTAGTACGAGAGGAACCACAGGTACAGGCCAATGGCACAATACTTGTGTAATGTATTTCCCTTAACAAGTTTTGACCAAGTTTTTGGGTAGGAACAAAACAAAATTTTGCGATTTTCAAAATGTCAAAATAAATGCTGTTAGATTATTCAAAGAAAGATTACTTTTCCATCTTCGAAAAATGATTTCTAAGAAAAAGATGACACAATAATTTCCAAAATGTAAATGCGGTCCTTGTATCGGTACAGTAAAATGATTCCCATACTTATGATTCATTTTGGTTGTTACTGGTCAAGAAATTTTTTTGTCTATTAAAAAATTTCGACACCTCCTTTTGTTGTTTTTATCACACAATGATTTCTGAAATAATTTTAAATTTAAATTTTGCGTTTAAAATGTCCAAATAGTTGCGATTCGGTCTGTGGGTAATCGTAAAATTTTTCGCACTTGGTGCGTTGACACACAAATTCTGGTTACCTGTTATTGAACATGGCAAGGAAATGTCTGTAATATACTCGCATGTCCATATGCGTTGCTCTTCCAGCTTCCAAGAGCGTTTAGTCGGATGGCGCTCCAGGCTTCACTAGCTGTTATGTGAAGGTAAATTGGTATAATATGAAGCATTGCGTTAAGGGCTCCAACTGGACACGTCCTCATTACCCCTGTTATGTCGATGCAAGCTGATCTCTGAACTCTATACAACAGTTTCATGGTGGAAGTCTTCCTCGCGACAGGGCACCATATCATTGCTCCGTAGGAGAGTATAGGTCTGATTATGCTAGTATACATCCATAGCACCATTTTTGATCGAAACCCCCATCGGCTTCTGAACATTTTCCGACAAGCGTAGTTCGCAATCGTTGGTTTCTGTGTCTGGTGCTCTATGTTACACTTCCAGAATAGTTTAGGGTCAGAATCACGCCCAAGTATTTGGCGTGAGTTGATGGTGGAATCTCTATTCCACTTAGCGAGGAGGATTAAACTTTGGTATCTTGGACCTCGTGGTAAAAAGCATGACCTCAGTTTTCCCTGAATTCACTCCAAGACCACTCCCAGTGGCCCAGTCGTTACGCGATTTCAAGGCCCCATTCATGATTTCGCTCAACACGGATGGGAACAATCCAGATGCCATTATTACCACGTCATCGGCATACGCCATAGTTTTGATCCTCATATTGTCCAATTTTAGTAGTATTTGGTTCATCACGGGTAACCAAAGTAGGGGAGAGATGACTAAACCCTGAGGAGTTCCCCTATTCACTCGCTTTGATGACTCGCCGTTGCCCATAGGGGCGTTGATAATTCTGCTCTCTAGCATTGTCACTATCCAACTCTTGAGGAATGTTTCCATGCCTAGATCTTCAAGTGATTGTTTTATAGTCACTGAGCCCATATTATTGAATGCACCCTCTATACCCAAGAAGGTCGCGAGGGTATATTGTTTGTGTTCCATGGACCTCTCAACATTTCTGACGATTTCGTGCAGGGCTGTATCGGTTGAGCGGCCTTGTAGATATGCATGTCGACTGCATGATATTTTGGGCCATCCGTCCATTTTCGTGCGGATGTATGCCTCAATTTGTCTTTGAAGCGTTTTCAGAAGAAACGATGAGAGACTGATTGGTCTGAAATCATTTGCGCTCTCATGACTCCATCTTCCCGCCTTGGGAATAAAAACCACTCTAACCTGGTTCTAACTCTTAGGTAAGTAGTTCAGAGTCAAGCAAGATCGGAATATGATACAGAGCCACGGCTTAATTATGACCTCTGAGCACTTATATTTAGATCGATTATAAAACAGGTATAAATATTAAAAAATATTCTGCTTTTCTCGAGCCCTTAAGCTATGAATTTATGTACAAAAAGTGTCAAGAAAATATGGGACGAATTTCCATTTATCAGCTGAAAGAACTCGGTTCAACAGTGGTGTTACTTGTGTTTGTTAAAATAATCGAAATGTCAAAGTTCTGGTTCCAAATAATTAACACACAATTGTTTTCGAACGAAATAACTTTGGCATAACAGCCCTGTAATTGATTACACAGTGCAACACAAATATAGCCATATATGAACACCACTACGTGATAAACGACTAAAAAAAAAAAGACTCGTGTCTCCCAGTTTTGCCCAAAGTCATGCACTTTTGATTTATGGGCCCTGGTGTCATTTCTGCAAAAAAGTGATCATTTTGTCAGGCTCATATCTTGCAAATGGTTTGGAATTTTGATTTACGCTCTGAGGGAAAGTTGTAGCTCTTGTCATAAAGAACAAAAATTTTGAACATATAAACTCAAAAAAACTTCATTGTAAATCAAAATTCCGAACGGTTTGCAAGATATGAGCCTGACAAAATTACTTCTTTTTTGCAAAAATGACACCGAGGCCCCAAATCTTTTGGGACCCATACAAAAGTGCATGACTTTGGGCAAAACTGGAAGACACAGGTGTTTTTTTTTTATTTGGTGTCCGTATATGGTTATATTTCCATGACTTACAAAATTACACAAAGCCCTGAGTACCAAGAACATGAGAAGTTAGTGAAATCTTCGGTTTACGAAATTATCGATATTTTTTGTAAATAAATACACTGCTTGTCATTAGAATAAGGCCGGGATGTTTTACGTTAACTTTAGCTTCTTTCCTGGAAATAGGGTATTGAAATTTAATTTTGTTGTTTTTTTGTTGAAGAACACACTCTTGTTAAGTTAAAAACACTTGAAGAAAATAGGAATAAACAACTGTTCTATTTTATTTCATATTTTTATATACAAGTAAACTTAAACTCTGTTTTTAAATAGTTCATAAGAATAAGGCCACAAGGGTAAATAATAGAAAATACAACTTAAAACTATTTCGATTTATTTTATTTTGGATTTACAGGTAAATGTGTACTTTGTACACTGTTTTAGTAGTTTGTGCAGCCTCCTTTGTTCGAGATTACTTCAAATATTCTATTTGGAAGTGAGTCATACAACGATTTCAGATAGTCTAATGAGATTTCGTTCCAGGCTTCTTTGATGGCTTTGATTAAAGAATTTTTGTCGTCATATTGCCTTCCATTTTCGTATACTTTTCTTGTCATCCAGGCCCAGACGTTTTCCACAATATTAAGGTCAGGTGAATACGGTGGCCACTGCATTAACTCCACATTTTGTGACTGAATCCAGGATTTTATAACTCTAGCTGTATGTATGGGTGCGTTGTCATGCTGGTATGTATGGGTGCGTTGTCATGCTGGTAACGGACCAAGGTAACGGTCCAAATAGCTCCTTAAAATTCGGAAATGCTGATTCCAGAATACGTTTATAGGATTCAGCTGTCATTTTAGCGCTCTCAAAAACTATTTCCGATGTTCCGTAGTAAGACACAGCACCCCACACCATTACTCCACCTTCCCGTGAATGATGTTTCGTCAGGAATCTTGGTTCTTTTCTTAGGTCATGGAAGTAATAGTTGTAGCCGTCGGGTCCATCCAGATTAAATTTTTTTTCATCTGAAAATACAACAGTTCTCCATTCGCTGCTCCATGTCATTTTAGCACGTCCGAACTGTAGCCTCTTTTCCTTGCGTTGCTTGTTTAATGGTGGTTTCTTTTGCAGTTTTTTTCTCTTTAAATGGGAACATGACTTAATAATTCATCTAACTGTAGATAAGCTAGCATTTACACCAGTTTCCGACCGGATTTTGCTCACTGAGGAAGCTGAATTGGAAGCTTTTCTTATAATTAAACATCGCTCACGCTGTGATGTGGCGCGGTAAGTGCGACCTTTCATATTTTTTCCGTAGTTATCCATGTTACGAAGAAAATTGTTTATAACAGTCTTGCCCCTACCAATTTTTGCAGCTATAGCACGACTGGAATAGCCTTCTTCCTTATAAGCTTCAATTTTAGCTCTCTCCGCTATGGACAATGATGTTTTTCGACCCATGGCTTCTTTAAAAGGCAGTAATTGGCTAATAAAATTAATTTTTTTTTTGTTTTCCGATTAAGATGTTCACTCCTCCTAACTAAAAACGCAACTGGCCTTATTCTAATGACGAAATTTGAGAGTCATTTTTCAGTATCAAGCTTTATATGACAAAAATAAACATAACGGTTTTCTCAAAAATGTTTCATTCTCTATTTATTGTTTAGTTTCAATATTCTCTCTTCTTCTACAACAACAACTTTGGTGTTTTACATGAAGAAGAAGCACTATTTAAAAAAAACAGGTGAAAGTACAATGGCCTTATTCTAATGACAAGCAGTGTATGTACCTCTTATGGGAATGAAAATTTCGTGAGAACTGAATACAAGCTTAACGAGTGTTTGCGTATTCAAACTCGCCGTTTTAGAGCCGTTGGCAATAGATCGAGCTGGGAACGAGGGTTGCCTGTTTAGAAACTACAAAGCATATTTTATGGAATGTCCCAAATACTCCCATACCAGATAATAAAAATACAGTACTCACCACGATCTAATATTCTATAAAGTCTAATTGACCTTCTCTCGCAGACTATATTCTCAAATTTAGGGAAATTTTCAAATCCAAAAAATTTTCCATGCTTTATTACTTACACAAATAAAAACAGGCTAAAAGTAAAAAGGGTACATGGGTTTATTTACGTGTTACCAGTTGGTTAACTCTCAAGTATATTCTCTTTTGCTTTACATCTTCTAGTAACTTTTATTTGGTGGCCAATACCTAAGTGGAACATACTGAAAATTGCAAAATAGTTAGCCCTATTGCAAGTTATATAGATTTAGCACTCACTTGAGCCGAAGCCAAACCACTTAATATTAGGGCGGCAAAAATGGATTTTATAAAAGCGTTCATTTCGAAGAATACTAGAAACTTTAAGCTTGCTGGGCACCGTTTACTGTCTAACTAAATTAAATAAATAGATGCTGTCACCTTAAATGTCTATTGCGAAAATGCTAATTGAGCGAATTTTACGACTTGAGTGTAACAAATTCGAAGTAGAAAATTAAGACAGACAGTAAATTATTCATAAATATCTGTTTAAAAGCAAAGTAAATGATAAATATCACGTTAACAATACAACATCATCAAGTTACAAACCGCCTTCTGAGGGTTTGAAAATTGTGGGAAATCCAAAAGAAATAAATCGTAAAACTTCTATATACGGGTAATTCCAAAAGATTTCGACACAGTCCAAGACCCGACCCCTATTGAATTGTATGATATTTGGACAGAAGTTTATCCTCGTCCATACGAACTCTATGAGTCCAAATTCAAAATAGTTTTTGTTTTATGGTTCGTTGAAGTAGGTAGTACGTGAAGATGACACTTTCTGAAAAAAGACTTGACTTAAAAATGGCATAACTTTGGAATGCATTAATGGATTCCAAAATGTTGGATATCATTTTAAAGCTTGCAAAAACCGCTTTAATAATATTCCATACAACAGTCGTGTCGTTGTGGTTGAATGATATTGAAAACTCTAAAGTATCCTTTATCCTTGAATATTCTGGCATAATGTATCTTTAATTTTTGATTTCCCCCGCCAAGAGGAAAGTCCATCTTTTTCTCAACATCATAACCAAATTTCCTTTTGGGATCTCCATGGGATCAATAGATACGTAAGCTTTGGTAAAGACTGCTCGAGTTTTGCTGTTTTAGTTTCGAGTTTTCAAGTAGTGACTAGTCTAGTTCTGATACTCACTGATTGGGACCTACAGTTGTTACACCGATTGCGAACAGTATTTTGATACGCTTTTTCATGGCTAACTACTCGATCGGGTCGTCGTCACTATGCGAGGTACCGCCGCCGAAAGAAATTTTAAGGTGGTCAGAGCAGGGATCGAACCAAGGATCTCATGTACAAGAGCCGCGCATACTAACCATTGTACCACCGACGGCCACAATTGACTGGTCTTTTTATCGATTTCTATGGATGGTTTAAATATTGAAAAATCTTAAGAACTTTACGTTCTGGGAATGAAAATTCAGTGTGATATCCGCTGGAATAAACATGT
Source organism: Phaonia tiefii (assembly GCA_963931995.1). NCBI lineage: Eukaryota > Metazoa > Arthropoda > Insecta > Diptera > Muscidae > Phaonia > Phaonia tiefii. Next base: position 50,597,954 of record OZ008368.1, read on the forward strand.
GTTTAATGTGTCAAAAGAAGCATTCAAGTGGTTGGAATTGTTAGAGCGGTGTAGAAGAATCTTCACACCAGGTACATACGGCCGAAGATGCAATTTTTGGAAAACGACTGTTTGACGACTTCAGAGTTTGAAAACAAATTCTTAAAATACAAATACCATTTTTAACTTGTCAACATCTTTCATTTGTATAAACAAAATATATTTTCTTAGAACTGGAGTATTTATGCCCACCAGCGTCATAGGTTTTACCAAAATATGTATTTTACCCTAGAGGTTGGTGTATAAAAAGGTGTTCAATGATTTAAAGAAAATCAATAAAGTTCCTAAACTCTCTCTGACAACAAATTTTAAATCTTGAAATTCACAATGAAACTATTTACTGCCTTGATTGGTATTTTCGTGGTGACTGCTTTAACTGCAGCTTATGATTCCCGTGTAAGTAAGTAAGTTAACATATATTTTCTTTGACTAAAGTGTCCTCGAATCGCATTTATATCCACAGGACCTCGAGAAATTTTTGAAATCTGAACGTCAACACCAAAGTCCACCGGTTGAACCATTGTGCACGGTCTGTATGATTTTGTAATACCGTAATTTATTGCCCCTTCTGTGTTTAAAAACATCTTTATAAATTGTATTATACTTATATCATTTTATTGCTTTTTTTATTTTTAGAAAAAAGACTGCTACATTACGAGAAAGTTCTAGAATCTTCATTGTAAACTGATAGACATAAAAACACATACAGAATATTTTAAATATATACTTATGTATATATAAAGTATCATTAAAAATGCTTCAGCTAACTGTTTTACTTTTGAAGGATTAAAATGAATTGTTTTCTTATTTTATTTTATTCTGGTTTCATGTAAATTCTTATCTAATATTCATCTATTAGTATAGACTTCATTAGTACACGCAAAGAAAACAAACTTTTATTGCTCGGTTGCCGCAATAATACTTTGATTGATTTGAATTAATTTATTAATCGCAACCGTTCAAACTCATATATCGCAAATGTATATCATGTTGTTGCAAACGAGTTCTCGTTTGCATCAAACGCGCTCAAAATTACATTTGCGATAATTGAAATTAGCCATTTTTCTAATGAGAGCACAGATTACGAAGAACGTAAATTTCTCTCATTCTCTCACTGTATACACCATAGACTAATACTTATAGTAGACCCACTAGTTCTCCCACCAAATTTATGACATTTGGCCTGGTGTGATATTTACGTTTGAAGTTGAAAAGAATTGCTTTACTAATACCAGATAGAGGCAATGGTTCAAAACAACGAACAAAATAACAACAACGGCATTTCGTTTTGTGTGTTAAAATTGTTGTGTTAAATACAACACAAATGTATGTTAACAATACCAGTCAATAAAAAAGTTTAAAACACATTTAAATTTCACAGTTTTTCACCAAAATGTCATGAAAAATTGAAGCAAGAAGTTATTATAATTCCACCTGGTGTATATCACTTTTCGTCAAACATCTCTCTATCACACCGACCGCATCACGAATAGAGTGAAAGGAAACGTCAGATGAGCCAAATATTCTCTCTAGTCTGATATTACTCTATGGTATACACAGTCTTATCCGTAGAGTAAATCTTAGTAGAGAAAATATTTGGCTCATCTGACGTTTCCTTTCACACTATTCGTGATGCGGTCGGTGTGATGGAGAGATGTTTGACGAAAAGTGACATACACCAGTTGGAATTACAATAACTTCTTAGTTTCATTTTTCATGTCGTTTTGGTGAAAAACTGTGAAATTTAAATGTGTATTACACTTTTGTATTGACTGTTATTATTAGAATACATTTGTGTTGTATTTAACACATTAATTTTAACACACAAAACGAAATGCCGTTGTTGATATTTTGTTCGTTGTTTTGAACCATTGCCTCTATCTGGTATTAGTAAAGCAATTCTTTTCAACATCAAACGTAAATATCACACCAGGACAAATGTCATTAATTTGGTGGGAGAACTAGTAGATCTATCTTATCCACTCGTTTGGCGTACACTCAGGCATACACATAAAAGTGAGCACACACTCTATAGGTCCAATTATCGTGACGGTAGACGGTTGACGTTGTACTTAATACTGCGCGGTTAGTTATGACAGTTAGACGGTAGAAAGGCAAAACAAAACAAAAGAAGCTGATCGAAGAGCATTTGTACAAAATATAATTTGCATGCATGAGTTTTGTGTTAAAAAGTGATTGTGTCAAATAAAAAAAAAATTAAAAATAAAAAGAAAATTGTGGATGCCGTGTAATTGTGTATTGCCGCGCACAAAATGTTGAAGTAAAAAAACTGTTGAAAGAAGTCTACCGTCGTAAACCGTCAATTTTAGTTGTCTCTCTCTAAAGCCGCATTCACAATGCAAGCGACAATTTCGTTTTTCATGCTATCTCGTTCTCACACACAGAATTTCACATAATGGCCTTTCGTTTTTTTTTACAAAAATGTAACTCCAATTTGTCGCTGAAGTTGATCTATTCCTACTCCAGCAACATATTTGTTCGAATAAATAATGTACTATTAAGCGGTAGATGGCGCTGTACTTCGAATTTCATTTTCAAACTTAAAAACATCAATGAAAATTGAACCCATTTATGTTAAAAGACGCATTATAAAACGTTATTTTATCTGTAGAATCTTTTAATACCAAATATGTTTAAATACATTAATATTTTTTAATATTCGAAATACAACCCTAGATGTGACATTTGAATCATGATGCAACTAATAGAGGTTGTGTTATTGATTGTGTTACTGATGATTTGCTTTTCCTTCTGTTCATTATATGAAGAATCAAATTCAAATGTATTTGGTTTTATAATTTCTGGCTTACTTTTATTCTTGACAAACATTTGTGTTAACTTTGACATGAAAACAAAATATATTGTATTGTTGCCTTGATACATTGGCCGTAATACTGGTATCACCTGTTAGAACAAACATCACGATTCGAAGTAAACTGTTGCTTGCATTGTGAACGCCTTTTGAAAATGTTGCTTGCATTGTGATTCCGGCTTAACACATGCAAAATGCCACCCCAACTCAAACAGCTGATCGCTTACCGTCAACCGTCAAGACTAATTGGACCTTAAAGGCTCGTCCACAATGATAGCAACAAATTCAACAGGCGTTCACAATAGCTTTGTTCGAGTACTTTCCCAGTAAAAATTTGCAAGAATCTACTTTTGAGAGCGAAACAATAATTTTACTCTCTTTATGAAAATTAGCAAATAAAGTACGCGAACGACTTCCAGTAATAATTTGCAACGAAACAGCTGATGTAGTTTTATCATTTGCTACACACATTTTGGCTTGTAGTTACATTACATATTCACTGCCACAGTTGTCCAATTATGACGTCGTCGGTTCACCAGAATTTGCTGAATGGTACTACATATTATTGCTTTCGTTTTTCTTTCTAAATTCCGGTGATATTTTAAATAAAATAGTAAAATAATCATTTGTACTTTTTTCGGCAGTTGTTAATTTATTTTGGATTTTTCTTTGTTTACACAAAACAGCTAATTTCAAACAGCTGTTTTATGTTGCAAATTTTTGTTGGCTAAAATTTCTCCAACCAAAATTTGCAAAATCTCTAACATCGAACTGTCCAAATTTTCGCTCTCTGGCTCTCATTTACTGGACTTTTGGAGTAAACGAACAGAGTTCAGTAAAAATTTGTACAAATTTGCACAAATTTTCGAGTAATCGAACAGAGCTAATGCAAGCAACAAATTCTTCGAATAAGTTCGAAAAAACAGCTGACTGGCAACATTGTTTACATTATACAGCAGTATATATATTTGGGGATTGAAAACCTTGGAGAATTGCAATACAAACGAAAAAGCAAACAGTAAAAAATAGAAAAATTAAATGAGAGACACGGACCTCAGATTTGTACCACTACCCGGAGCAAAAAGTATTAAGTGTTTTTCTTTAGAAAACTCTTAAAATTTTTCTATAGAAGAGTTTTAAAATTTTTCTATAGAAAAGTTGTCAAATTTTTCAATAGAAATGTTTCAAAATTTTTCTTTAGAAAAGTTTTAAAATTTTTCTATAGAAATGTTTTAAAATATTCTATAGAAAAATTGTAAAATTTTATAGAAATCTTTTAAAATTTTTCTATAGAATTGTTTTAAAATTATTCTATAGAAATATTTTGAAATTTTTCTATAGAAATGTGCGCAAATTCTATAGAAAAGTTTTAAAATTTTCCTATAGAAATGTTTTAAAATTTTTCTTTAGAAATGTTTTAAAATTGTTCTATAGAAATGTTTTAAAATTTTTCTATAGAAATCTTCTCAAATTTTTCTATACAAATATTCTCAAATTTTTCTATAGAAAAGTTTTAACATTTTTCTATAGAAATATTTTAAAGTTTTTCTATAGAAATATTTTCAAATTTTTCTTTAGAAATGTTTTCAAATTTTTCTATAGAAATGTTTAGAAACTTATGTTCCATAATATGTCATGGCCTTGGACGGTTTCGATAAACCTGAAAATGTCAGCTATTTTTGAACTTTTTTCTTTTGTTTATTAATAAAATTGGCGCGAACTACACTTACTACAAACAACTACACATTTCACATTTGCATCAGCTGATTTGTTCGAAAGCCAGCGACAGTGTTGTATTCTTGGTAATAAAAAATTATAATTATATGTCAAATTATTGGATTGGGTACAAAATTCTGTTCGACGAAAATTCTGCTTTACAAAATTCTGTTTTACAAAATTCTATTTTTTAAAAATTATGGCTTCCAAAATTCTGTTTTTCAAAATTCTGTTTCACAAAATTCTGGTTCACAAATCGGGCGATTTTTTTCAAATAATTTTTTATTTAACTGAAAATTCAATTACAAACACATACATAAAAATAAAACAATTAAGAAATCACTTTGCCCTAACTTTCCCTTAAGGTGGGTACTATGTTGACTTTCCACGGTGAAAATCCATATAAAAAAAATGGTCGTGAAATTCTAGCGAAATTTTTCCACCAGACGGTACTATGTTCTTTTCACGAGGAAAACTTTTTGTTTTTTCCAACACTGGTTTGCAACCAGATTTCATAGAAAAAAATGACAGCGGAAAAAAGCAAGTATGTAATATTTAAAATATTTAAGTTTTATACTTCACAGATATAGAATTCTACAAAAACTCAATTTGTTTCAGGAAAGTTGACTGGCGAAGGTTTGGATAAGATGATGGATGAGGGTATCGATACGGATAAATATAAATATCCCAGTGGTTCGGGAAGTGTCACCTTCTATGCCAACCGCTCTTACATGAAGTCACCCAAAATTGCCGAAAAAAAGGCAAATCGATCCATACACGGCCCGGCTGAAAACCCGAAAATCGAATAAAATATGACAATTTCAGAAACCAACAAATTTTTTAACGATCGGACCCATGGGGCCCTTTGAGTCAATAAAGGAAATCGTAAAAGGGGCAAAATCGTGCCATTAAAAAAAATTTTCCCCTTTGTGAAGACCCGTAATTGGTTAAATTTTGCGAACAAACTTACATTATTTTTTATTTCTTATTTGGAGTTTTTATTTTTGTAATTTCACAAGACCCGCAATAATATCTTAAAATAGGGTTATCTCGGTCCACAGACACCGCACAGCCGAAATATATATATGGCTGAATTCATGAGGAGACTACCTTTAATTTGTGTACCCACACTTGCTTGTTCTGAGATGTACCTAGGTGCAACCGTTTTTTGGAGCATAGGGGCCTAATGGGCCCGCTCGTTAAAAAGTTTTTGGTTTCTGAAATTGCCATATTTTACACGATGTTCGATTTTTTGAGACGGGCCCGGGCTCATGCATTTCAGCCAAAAAACATTTTCTCTCCTAGGGACGTCTTCCTCCGAGCTGTTTAATCGGGGCTCGTTATGTAATTCAGCAGCTGCCGTCCTTTCGTTTCTGTCTGTTGATTAAATGCCGGTATATTAGAAATCTGCAGCATTGGTGGCAATTCCAACCAGATCGGGAATCTGGATAGAAGTACAAGGGGGTTTCAGCGAGAGTACAGTAGACTGTTAATGAGTGTGCTTACCTGGAATGTTGGCCAAACCAACACAGTTGGCATGATAATGAGCCCCACAGGTGGAACACAAATGTAGAATCCTTTGTGGAGCACGTACACAAACAAATGTCAAAATGTCTAAGAAAAAAAATATTGTGTCGATTTATGTGTTGAAAAGCGGCAAAACAAAAACACGTCGTTTCTGTGTTGGAAACAGTCAAAAATACGTAGTCAACTTTGTTTTCAGTAGTGTTTTCACGAGGAAAAAATGGTGGTGCGTATTTTTTCCTCGTGAAAAACATAGTACCCACCTTTACATTTTAAAAAAAATACTGTTTAAAAAAACACTTTGCAAATTTAAATAAAATGCATCACATACACTGTGTGTTTGGTCAAAAATTATGTTCCAGCATTTTATTTAAAATTCGTCGCAATTGTGTTGTTTAATGTGTCGTGTTTAAAAAAATAAAAATGAATAAAAAGCAATTAATAAAAACCAATACAAATAAAGAAATGTTGTGTCTCAACGGATATTTTTATTATTTGGAAATGAAAAGACAAAAAGGAACCTTTAATTGGACGTGCTCGAGAAGAATTCCAGATAGGTGTTCCTCTCGAATAATAACAGCAATGGAAAATAACGAGCATGTGTTAATAAGATATCCAAAAAAGCATACCCACGACCCTATTGCTAGTGCAGTGGAAATATGCAGAACAAATACTTTTGTAAAATATGCCGCTATAAACAAAAATAGGATACACTCGGAATGAAATGGGACTTTTCAGAGAGCCGCAAGCAATAGATGAAATAGATTACCCTCTAAATCTCTACGTTTTGGATAACGAATTATTTATATTGGCAGAAGAGAAAGTGGGAGATGAATATATGGTTATATTCGGCACAAAATCATCAATTCAACTTCTACAAAAAAGCGATTGTTGGCTCGTTGACGGCACTTTTGATGTTGTGCCCACAATAATGCGCCAACTCTTTTCCGTTCATGGAAGGATTGAACGAGAGGTCGTCCCACTCCTATTCTGCCTAATGTCCAAAAAATCTGCAGTACTCTATGGAGCATTTTTTAAACGCGTAATTCAAATTGCTTTGGAAGATGGAGTTTTTTTTAAGCCTAATCGTATTATATCTGACTTCGAAGTTGGTCTCGTGTCAGCAGCTAGAAAATGCTTTCCAGATTCGCAGATACGAGGGTGCTTTTTCCATTTTTCCCAGATATTGTGGCGCCGTATTCAAAAAGAACGGTAAGAGTTTTTAATAACTTTTATAATTTATAGTAATGCACTTGTAATATGTACAACATTATCATTTCAGATTGGTTACTAAATACGGAAATGACGAAAATTTCTCACTGCAAGTAAGATGTTTAAAAGCGCTTGCGTATGTTCGTCCAGAAAAGGTAGCCAAATATTATTCGAAGCTCCGAAGAACATTTGAAGGCGAAGATATTATTAAATTGGCCACCTGGTTCGAGGCCAATTATGTCTATAACGCTCGTAAATACCCACCTGACTTTTTGGACGATATTTGATTGCAAGTATTCTGAAAAATACCCGAAAACTACAAACAATGTCGAGTCATGGCACCGACGTTTGAGTGTTGTAGTTGGACGAGAAAAAAGCGGACTCTACTAAATTGTAGAACATTTAAAAGGAGAATTAATCTATTCTCAAAATATTGTCTCAAAGATTGAGAATGGAGAAAAATTAAAAAAAAATAAAAGAAATGTAAAAAAAAAATATTTCACGTATTGTAAAAAAATTTAATCGTTTAAGAAAACTACAATATTTAAAAAGAATAGCAAAAAACTTAGTTTATAATTAATTAAATATTGTTATCAGTTAAATTGAATTGTTATGATTTTTTATTATTTTTAACTTTGTCTTAATTTAATTGATTTTTAACTAATTTGTGTTTTTATTTAATGTTTGTTATTTTCTTTTCTTTTAAATTAATATGTTTTTCAATGATATGAATTTTTTTAGATCGATTTTGAAAATCCATTAATCAGTTTAATTATTTATTACATATTTCATAATTTGTTTCCAACGAATAAATATCTAGCCATACACATAGGTTATTATATGTAACATTTCTTATTCATGCATTTCTTTTAATTCTTAATAAATAATTTAAGGGCATTTTATTTTTTTTCTCATAATGAAAGGGGAATAACATATTTCAAAAACCAGAATTTTAATAGACAGAATTTTATTAAAAACAGAATTTTGTAAAACAGAATTTTGTAAAACAGAATTTTAGTCAGACAGAATTTTTTTTTTGGAAAAAAAACAGAATTTTTGTAAGACAGAATTTTGGAAAACAGAATTTTATGGCTATCCCGAAATTAGTGTTATTGGCAGATTCTATAGATAATATTATTTATTAAAATGTTTGTTTTGATACAAAATGTTTACATTTTCATTCATACTTTCAAGTTTTAAAACAAAATTCGAAGTAGAGCGCCCCTAGCGGTCAGTAGAATAAACTGATTCGAACAAATTCCAATTTGAAGTAGAAGTAGAACCTACTTCTATGACAAATTTGAATTCCAATTTCACGAAAAACATGAGAGGGCATCATTATATGCAATACTGTGAGTGGGAACGAGAGGGCTTGAATTACAAATTCGTTGCTGCTATTGTGAACGCTACTTAATGCTTCTACCTTGTCAATATATCTTGGATTATGTGGAGAGTATGATGTCATCCTTTGAAACCATCGGAGTGAATATGTTTTTGAAGATCCATTTTTTGCATCATCACCAGGACGAATTTGGTCAGCAGTTGCCAAGTGAATCTGACGAGCACGCACAGTGGGTTCGAACTCGACGACACGCGCGCATACGCATTTACGGACGCAGAAATCATATTAAAATTTCTATACAAACACTGTTTTTGAGGTCGCTGATTTCGAATTTGAGGTCAAAAATGTGATTTAGCCAATTATAGGTGGCGCCACCATCGATTTTTTATATTAATTTAAATATATTGTGCTGTTTGATATGGTTATATAGATTTTTGAGATCGCTGATTCCAAATATGAGGTCAAAAACGTGTCTTGAACAATTATAGGTGGCGCCACCGTCAATTTTTATATTAATTCCAGTAGAATATGCTATTTGATGTGAGGTTTTTGAGGTCGCTGAGTTTAAAATTGAGGTCAAAAACAAATTTTGAACAATTATAGGTGGCGCCACTGTCGAGTTCTGTTGAATTTCATTACTTGAAGCCATTTGATATGTTTATACAGGTTTTTCAAGATATATTAATTCTAAATTTTAAAGAAAAACAACAATATAGTAAAAATATATTTTTTAATCTACATATATCCAGCAATATGTAATAAATAATTAACTGTTCGATCTATAAATTAACAAGTAAGAAGACAAAATATTAACGATCAAAGTGTACTTTTTGGATCATTTGAAAGTTTTAACAGCAATTCTAAAATTTCAGTCAAAATAGTGAAATTTGTACTTTTATTAGTACAAGACTTGCTTTATATTTCCTCCTCACTATCACTATTCTCAATTTCAGCGTAATTTTTCAAGACACTCGTGACAACTAGAGGCAGTTCCTGCTTCTGTTTCTATATTTTTGTTGATGCTCTCAAATCAGTTATCCATGGATCTGATGTCATTAAAAATCGTTTAGAAATGTATGTTAGAGTCTCCTTTCTTGACATTTTACTGGCAAACCTGCTCCGATAGTATTTGTACTCTTTATTGCGATGTTCAAGAGACTCTTCTGATAATGTGCCTGAAATGAACAAACATTATCTTCATTGGAATTTCTTTTAAAAACCATTCCATTTTCAATGTATTTATTTTTTACCTATGGGCAAAATATTGCAAGATATGATTTCTTTGCCATGCAGAAGAGTTTTGTGGACGGTTGGACTCACTGCCCAAAAGGAATACTTTTTGATAATCAGTCGAGCCGTTTCTTCAGCATAAATACCAAACTTTTCTGCGTCCAAGTCTTGGAAAATGTTGATAGCCGTCAAAATCACACCCATTCTTTCGAGAATTTCTTCATCAAATTTCAAAATTTTGGCTGAATTTTTGATATTTGCAAAAAAAAATTTAGAAGTATTTCCATCATTGCTTGAACCGAACCCTGAAAAATCAAATTTTTATTAAGAAATTAATACTTTGAAACATATTTATATGAGAGATGAAGCTGATAAAGTACCTACCTGGTTTAGGCATATCAACTGCCAGGTGTAATTCACGCATGAATTCTTTTTGAATCCGCTGTTTTGTTAGTTTCTTTACCAAGTTTTGGTTATATGTTAATTTGTTCCCCTTTTCATAGTTCATTAACACAAAACATCTCTTAACAACAATATAAAATACGAACACCATAATGTTACCTGTTTTCTCCATTTTTTAAATGTACAAAATCAAATTTGAACTATTACACACTTCCTCTGAATGCATAAACAAACTGAAACACGTGACTACAACTAAAAATATATTTCTTTTGTTGATGCATAAGTAGGTACTCTGAAAACATGAGGAGCAACATAACAGTATTTTTTTAAGAAAGAGTAGACACAACAAAGGGTGATATTTACAGTGGTTAGAGTTGATCATTATATATCGTTTTTTAATAAAAAGTGAAAATTTCAAAATTTTGAGTTAATACTCTTTTGTTGAACAGGTGCGATATGTGGTGCAATAAAAAAGCATTTCAATACGTAAACACTATCCTTTTAACATGTTGGAATATTTTATTTTACCAGAAACTAAAAGTATGAATATTTGATTTTCGTTATTTTATAAAAATGAAAATGTTTGGACCTCCACCAATTCCAAACCTGCAGGTTTCGGAAGCTGGAAATTTGCTGACATGTTTTTGAATGTTTGAACTTTTTTTCGTACAAATCTCATCGCTGCACTCCACTGCACAAAAAAGTTCTGATCTTTTTAATTGTAAAAAAAACAATTTTTTTTTACAATAATCAGTTTAATGCAGCCAATTATATCCATGCAAATATGGGTTCATGAAACTTTGTGGGATTATAAAGTAAAGTTAGACCTTTATTCTCCTCAAAAAAACGTTAACGCACATCATTGCATACAAGTGATACAGTATGTTTTCGAATTTTCAAAAACAAGAAAAAACGTAAAAAATTAAAAACTGAAGAATTTATGTTAATTTTACACATCACATCATAGTCAAATTGACCTTCATGTGACAATTTCTGATCTTCATAATAACTGGGCTTAAATAATACGACATTAGAACGCGAAAAAACTCAACAGTATGTTTTTTAGTGTACGCGTGCCTTTTGCTCGAGCCCACTGTGGCACACCGAGAGATTTCAACAGGTTTCAGCGCAGTTGGAAAGATTGGAATCTGGACACCTATGCTGGAATCTTAAAATGGTATTGGAAACTGGAATCTAAGAATTTAATTCACCTAAATTGTTGTAACACTAATTTGAATCTTATTTATAATACGTATTAAGATATTTTATTTATAATATGTTTTAAAATCCATTTATTACTCACCCACACAAAAATTGAAAATTCTTGACAAAATGAGATACCTCCACTAAATTCTGAAGAAGAGCGAAACGCGTCCATCCATTTTCATGATCAAGGTCTCATTTGGTTCATAGTTCATGTTTCTTTAGCACTTAACACTTTTTTGCCTTTTGTCATGTTTAATGATTTTTAAAAATAAAAATTACATGAGGCGTCAGGGCACACCCGGTTGGAACGAAGTTCCTTTCGCTATATATTATGTACTAGTTAGTTCCAATAATTCTGAGGCGCCCGTTGAAGTATAAGATAATTAAAATGGATCTTTATGAAAAGATAGTTTTTGTAAAATGAAAAAACTTTTTTAAGAAAATTTTTTATTTCATAGAATGTATTTTTTAAAGAAAGTATATTTTTAGGTCCTTTTTGTAAGAATATATACATTAGACCGGTCGTTATTTTCCAAAAAAGTGTCTGATTTTGAAGTGCCGGGCAGATTTTATTTCCTTTTGGTCTAAAACCATTAAATTTAAAATTTGGGGCTGATCGGATAATATTTAGTGGCCGCGCCCATCAACCAAAAATTTAAATACATGAAGTATATGGAAAAAATTTATATTTACTTAATTAACATAATATATAAAAGGCAAGGGAAGAAAACAGCAATAATTAAGAGATTAAACTTATTTCTGAGTTGAGTGTAGACTTGTTATGAGTCGGAAATTTTGTCCTATATGCTTCAACAAACTGAAAGACCAATTGTTTTTGTTCTTCATTCTTCGTTAGAATGCGGTTATAATCTTTCATAAATTTCACACCGCGTTCTGCATTATCATTGACAACAAAAAACTGCCGACTAAAATCCAATGCTGCTTGAAAGTCTTTGTTTTCTACCCATGTTGATGGATCGCATTGCAAAAAGGCCGCAGATAAGTTGAATGCCGAAAAGAAATATTTAGTTTTATAAGAGACAAAATCTCTCAATGAGGTGAGGTGGAGCACTTTTGGGTCCGCAATTCTTCGCCCTTCCAATAGCTTTACATTGGGTTCTATTGATTGTAGACAATTCACCATTTCACGCTTTTCTTCTAGCGAAACATTAGGGTCAAAGAATGCTAAGGCTGTAGTTTCCGGTGTTAAGTACCACAAATGTGCTTTAAATTTCGACAAAATTGTGTCAGATACTTCTTTATCAATTTCTGCGTAGGCGATGGCATTTTTTATAAATTGAAGATCCTGGCTTGGAGCTTGGATGGCGTTTGGGCATCCGTACCAGTTTTTTATGTAAATCTTCACAAGAAAAATACAAATTTCTCGCAAAGCTTTGAATTCTGCTACTGTTAAGCGAAACTGGTCTCTAAAAAGAAATATTTTCAAGCAATACAATCCTTTTCCCATGAACCTTGCATGTGATGTTGAACTGCATGTGAAAAAATTCATACCATCTTCTCCAAGAAATGTCAAGGTAAGTTGAAGAAATTCTTTATAATCTGCACGGATTTGCATTTGCTGCAGCTGATTATTGCAGAATATTTTTATAGCTTCAGATTCTTCGTTACTTATTTTAGAGCGGACAATTTCATCATCTAGACCACATTTGTACAACTCGTGATCAAGGTTATCCCAAACCGCAGCGAATCTGTTGAAAATGGGTACTTCGGGTGCACTTGTTGCGGAATATTTTACTTCAAATACACTTTTCAAAACAATTTCATACATGTGGTGGCGGCATGGGAGCTGAATCAATTTCCGTTCTAAAAAATTTTGTATGAAAACAGTTGCACCGCTTTTTGATCCGGTATTGGAGGAAGTTGTATCAAAGCTCATGGCGCCAACTCGATCAATAATGTTCCAACTGACCAATGCGTCACGAACAGCAGTTGCAATGTTTTCTTCCGTAGACGGTTCTACAGCGGTAGCACTGAGAAATTTTGACGTACCATCATAACTTACGAGAATTGCGATTCTATCTACTTTTTTTTACCAAGTGTTGATTCCATTAGTTTGCCATCCCAGTGAACCACCAACGATCGAGCATTGCTTATCTATAGAAAAAAACCAAATGGATGAAAAACAATGAAGAAAATGAATAAATTATCGAGATAATTACAAATTACATATAAATCATAAGAATATAAATTAAAATAAAAAGTTACATTTTCTTGAAAATCAGTTCGAATGTTCTCTTCTTCCATTTGTCATTGTTTCTTTCGCATTTCATGAATAGATGTTCTATTGATAACTAGTTCACTAACATCCACTTTCAAAGCTTCTGCTGTAGCTATCAAAATATGTACGGCTTTTCCACTCGATACTTTAGCATCATCTAATGCAGCGGAAAGACGTGGCGTGATCCATTGGGTTCGGCCTTTTTTTTACGTTCTTCTTTACCACTATTGACTTGGTCATCGGTAGCAAAGTCCATTGTGGGATCTAATACCTCATCATCATCATCATCCATATCATCATTATCTTCCCCTGCTATCACTTATGCCGAATCAAAAAAGTATTATTAAATTAAAAAAAACACAAAATCATGTATGTATCTACCAATACTTTGCTTTAACATTTCTGAGTGTCTCCTCTTTCGCGCTTCCTCTTTATCTTTTCGCTCAATTGAACGTTTTTCTTGAGCGTACATTTTCAGATCGACACCAGCCATGCAACCCGGACGTCCCTTCTCTCTTTGTTTTAATAAAAACTGTCTGTCTTCTTCGACAGGAATCATTTGCAAAGCATTTGCATGGGCAATGTCGAAGAGATCATCCAATTTTCCAACAAATTCTCCTTGTTTACTGTGTGGTTTTCCTTTCGAAGAAGTTTTCCTAACACGGTTCCACTCATCATAAATTTTAATTAGTTTTTCACAACATTTGTGTTCTTCACGTATTGGTATTCTAGCTTGTTGCCAAAACACCGATGCCATATTTACAGATAACTTTGCACTTTCTTTGGATGAAAATTTTGCGATTCGCATATTATAAAAGATTACTTGCAAAACTTGACGATTTGAGGGTAATTTAGCTCCCAATATTTGGTGTAATATTCGGCCAATAAGAATAATATTGGAATCCACTGAACTTCGAGTAGTAATTGAAGAAGATGTTGTTGGCAAATCCGCCATTATGAAATTTCCAATTAGTGTCGTGCTAACAAATTATGTATTAATGTTTTTTTTATATTTTCACACGAAAAACATGTAAACTAACTTACTTCTTTGAAATTCACACGATACACAAATTTACACAATATTAAATTCTTTTAATTCTTTTACCGTTTCTTTTTTATAATTATTTTCACTTTTTCCTTAAACAATATCTGACACGCATCAAGACTGAATGAAAATAAAGAATAAAGACTCAAAATACATATATTTTGTATACTGAGCTATTCGCAATGGTACTTTTTTGTTTTGCTTTGCAACAGTAAGAGAAATATTTCAAAACGATATATATAGCCTTTTCATAAGTGTTTAAAATAAATAATTATGTTACTTGCTTCAACTTTCTTATTAACCAATTTTGGAAATTGATGACTTATTAGAAAGATAATTTCATTGCTAATCGTAATTAATTCGATTTTGTAGAAAATATTCTCTTTTGTGCACTTAATTTGAAGAATATTGGGTAAATATAAATTTTTTCCATATATTTCATGTATTTAAATTTTTGGTTGATGGGCGGCGCGGCCACTAAATATTATCCGATCAGCCCCAAATTTTAAATTTAATGGTTTTAGACCAAAAGGAAACAGAATCTGCCCGGCACTTCAAAATTTATTTTTAACGACCGGTCTAATATACATATTATATATATATAAAGGTCCTGTTTAAAAATGAGTAACTTCTTTTATTAAAAGCTAACGATTTTATAAGAAAGGTATTATTTTGAAGTAGAAGTACTTTCTGTAAGAAAAAGCCAAAAGAGTACGATTTTTTTTATACAAAGAAGTACTTTTTTAAGAACAGACGCTTTTTAAATAAGTGGTACTCTTTTTAGTAAAATTTTATTTTTTTAAGAAAATTTATTTATTTTCAGAAAGGCTTCTTATCTCAAGAAAAGAAAGGACATTATTTTATTTTTAAGAAAATGTACTTTTAGGAAATGGTATTTTTGTAAGAAACGGTAATTTTTTACGAGAAGTCGTCGGTGGTGCAATGGGTAGTGTGCGCGCCTCTTGTGCTTGAGATCCTGGGTTCGATCCCTGCTCTGACCACCTTAAAATTTCTTTCGACGGCGGTCACCTCGCATAGTGACGGCGACACTATCGAGTATTTAGCCATGAAAACGCTTCTCAAAAATACCGTTCGGAACCGGTGTAAAACTGTAGGTCCCAATCAGTGGGTATAAAACTAGAAAGCGCATTGCTCACTGTTTGTGAGAAGCTCTACCCGATTCCTTCATGGGGTGTAATGGGAAACCATTATTTTTTTGATGAAAAGGTTATTTTTTAAGAAATGGGAATTTTTTAGAATTGGTCCTTTTTCCAAGAATAGGTAAATTTTTAAGAGTAGGTTTGTACTCATCTCAAGAAAAGTTATTTTGTTTCACAAAAGAAGTACTCATTAATGAAAGTTTAATTTTTGAAGAAAAGTCAATTTGTTGTAAGAAAATGTACTTTTTTATGAAAAACTACTTATTTAAAAAAAATACTTTTTTTAAGATAAGATACTTTTTGTAAGAAAATTTACTTTTGTTAAGCAAAGGTACTACTTTAAGATAAGGTGCTTTTTTTAAGAAAAGGTACTTTGTTTATGAATGGGTATTTTTTTTTTTTTGAGAAAATTTACTTTTCTTAAGAAAAGGTACTTATTTAAGAACATTTTCTTTTTTAAACTTCTTTCACTTTCGCTTTTCTAAATTTACTTTATATTGGGTTCAAAACTACAATATATACTAACTATTGGTTACAGGCTCCACCTAGAAAACTTCCCATTAAGCAAGAAAATTCCCAACATAAGTATGTGAGACATCTAGTTAGTCAAGTCACAAACCAAAGCAAAAGTAAATAATATAGTTAATAATACTGGGTTATCCCCCATCTCGCAACGTGCAATAAGGAACTTCGTTCCAAAAATATTCTGCTCTTCAGGAGACCTTCAGCTATGAATTTACAAAAAGTGGTATGAAAATATGGGACGAATTCCCATTCATCAGCTGATGAACTTGTTACTTGTGTTTGTTAAAATAATCGAAATGTCAAAGTTCTGATCCCAAACAATTAATAAACAATGATTTTCGTACGAAATAACTTTGGACAACAACCCTGTAATTGTGTTTTTTTTTTTATAAAAATTCTACAAAGTGCTGAATAACAAGGAAATGATAAGTGAGCGAAAACTTGGGTTTACGAAACTACCGTTATTTTTTGTAAATAAGTATGTACTTCTCAGGGGAATGAAAATTTCGTGAGAACTGAATACGAGCTTAACGAGTATGTTCGTTTTCAAATTCGCCGTTTTAGAGCCGATGGCGATAGACGAAGCTGGGAATAAGAGTTTACTGTGCGTGTTTAGTAATTACCTAAGCGATGAATTTAGCTTAATTTATGGAATGCCCCAAATACTCACATATCAGTTTATAAAAATACACTATTCACCACGATCTCATATTCTCTAAAGTCTTATTGAGCTTCTCTCGCAGATTATATTCTCAAATTTAGCGAAATTTTGAAATCTAAAAGTTTCCCACGCTTTATTTCTTACACAAATAAAAAAAGGCCAAAAGTAAAAGGCGTTGATGCGTTTATTTACGTGTACCAGTTGGTTAACTCTCATGTACATTTTTTTTTTGCTTTACATCTTCTAGTAACTTTTATTTGGTGGCCAGTACGTAAGTGAAACATACTGAAAATTGTCAAATAGTCAGCACTATTGTAAGTTATATAGATTAAGCACTCACTTGAGCCGAAGCCAAACCACTTAATATTAGGGTGGCAAAAATGGATTCTATAAAAGGGTTCATTTCGAAGAATACTAGAAACTTTAAGCTTGCTGGGCACCGTTTACTGTCTTACTAAATTAAATAAATAGATGCGAAAATGCTAATTGTGCGAATTTTACGACTTGAGTGTAACAAATTCGAAGTAGAAAATTAAGACAGACAGTAAATTATTCATAAATATCTGTTTAAAAGCAAAGTAAATGATAAATATCACGTTAACAATACAACATCATCAAGTTACAAACCGCCTTCTGAAGATTTGAAAATTGTGGGAAATCCAAAAGAAATAAATCGTAAAGCTTCTATATACGGGTAATTCCAAAAGATTTCGACACAGTCCAAAACCCGACCCCTATTGAATAGTATGACATTTGGACAGAAGTTTCTCCTCGTCCATACGAACTCTATGAGTCCAAATTCAAAGTATAGGGTCCGCCAAATAACTTTTTTTTTTTGAAAATGCTATAAAAAAAAAAACTAGTAAATATTTTCACAAATTTCTTTTTTTATATGAAAGTACAATCCTTCCGGTTAATAATGGAAAATAATTTCATTCAAATGGCTGCCTCGGCTGGCCATGCAGTAGACTACACGATCGGTCCAATTTTTAAGCACATTATCGATTGTGTGCAGCTGTATTTCACCAATGGCTTCACGAATATTGCCCTTTAAAGCGTCAATTGTCTCTGGCTTGTCGGCGTAACACTTATCTTTGAGGGCACCCCACAAATAATAGTTTAACGGTGTCAAATCGCAGCTCCGAGGTGGCTAAACGACATCAGCTCTGCGGCTGATAATACGATCTTCAAAAACAGGGCGCAAAACATCGAGTGTAGCTTCGGCTGTGTGGCACGTAGCGCCGTCCTGTTGAAACCAAATGTTGCCAATATCCTCCTCTTAAATTTTTGTGAACAAAAATTCGTTCAACATGGCCCGATAACGATCGCCATTGACTGTAACGGCCACTCCTTGCTCATTTTCGAAGAAAAATGGCCCAATTATGCCTCTGGACCAAAATCCGCACCAAACAGTGACTCGTTTTGGGTGCATCAGCTTTTCAATGTATGCGTGCAGGTTTTCTGTGCCCCAAATGCGACAATTTTGCTTGTTTACATACCCGCCAAGATCAAAATGAGCTTCATCTGAAAAGATGATTTTTTTGGCAAAATCGGCGTCTTCTGTAAGTCGATCGCAGGCCCATTTTTCCCATATTTCCCAGCGTTGTTCAAGCGTATACACAACCATATTCGTTCAGCGGAAGGATAAAACTAATTATCTGTCAAATCAGACATGAACTAAGTGTTACCATTCACGAAATAAGCACTAGTTTAAAAAAAAAAAACGTTAGATGGCGGACCCGTTAGTTTTTGTTTAATGGTTCGATGAAGTAGGTATTGTATGACACTTTCTGAAAAAAGACTTGACTTAAAAATGGCATAACTTTGGAATGCATTAATGGATTTCAAAATGTTGGATATCATTTTAAAGCTTGCAAAATAATAAGCTTGCTTTAATAATATTCCATACAACAGTCGTGTCGTTGTGGTTCAATGATATTGAAAACTCCAAAGTATCCTTTATCCTTGAATATTCTGGCATAACGTATCTTTAATTTTTGATTTCCCCATCCAAGAGGAAAGTCCATCTTTTTCTCTACATCATAGCCAAATTTCCTTTTGGGATCTCCTTGGGATCAATAGATACATAAGCTTTGGTAAAGACTGCTCGAGTTTTGCTGTTTTAGTTTCGAGTTTCCAAGTAGTGACTAGTCTAGTCCTGATACTCACTGATTGGGACCTACAGTTGTTACACCGATTCCGACCGGTATTTTGATACGCTTTTTCATGGCTAACTACTCGATAGGGTCGCCGTCACTATGCGAGGTGACCGCCGCCGAAAGAAATTTTAAGGTGGTGTCGAACCAAGGGTCTCATGTAAATGACACTATCCATTGCACTACCGACGGCAACAATTGAATTTATCGATTTGTATGGGTGGTATAGATATTGAAAAATCGTAAGCACTTGATGTTCTGGGCATGAAAATTCAGTGTGATATCCGCTGGAATAAACAAACACATGTTAAATGTGTCAGAAGAAGCATTAAAGTGGGTGGGATTGTTGGAGCAGTGTAGATGATTCTTCACACCATCTACACCAGGTACATATTCGGCCGAATAGGGATTTTTTTTTTCAAAACTTAAAGATAAAAATCCAGAGTTTAAAATCAAATTCTTAAGATAGAAATAGAATTATTAATCTTTCAACATCTTTCACTTGTATAAACAAAATTCATTTTCTTAGAACTAGAATATTTTTAGCCACCAGCGTCGTAGGTTTAATCGAGGTTGTTGAATAAAAAGGTGTTCAATGATTTAATGAAAATCAGTAAGGTCCCAAACTCTTTCTGACAACAAATTTAAAATCTTCAAATTCACAATGAAACTTTTTACTGCCTTGATTGGTATTTTTGTGGTGACTGCTTTAGCTGCAGCTTTTGATGCACGTCTAAATATCTAAGTTAACATATATTTTTTTGGCTAAAGTGTCCTCTAATTGCGTTTATATCCACAGAACCAGGGGAAATTTATGGAATTGGACCCAAAAGAAGAAAGTGAACTATTTAAACCATTATGCACGGACTGTATGATTTTGTAATACCGTAATTTATTGCTCATCCTGCATTTAATCTTTTATCTTTATAAATTTTATTATTCTTATTACATTATATGTGACTTGCTCCACGAAACGGGACCTCTGCACAGTGGCCAATTTGGCTTCGCTAGCGGCATTTAATTCAAATTTTCAAATTTGAAAAACCGTTAATTTTGTTTTAACAATCGATAACAAATACATTCACTAGATTTGTATCGATTTTTAAAAGCTCAGCTTACAGCTGATGAACAGCTGTGAACTGTCAAAGTCAGCATATGTTTCTGCAAGTGTTGTGCAAAATATGTCCGCCTTTTTGATCATCGTTTTGCTATTCGTGTTAAACATGCAAATTTTATTATTTTCATTAAAAGTTTTGTTATATGGGTGATTGTTCGGAAATTGTCATTTTCTCGTCCTTTGAATTTTCCCACCCTAAAATGGGCGAATGGTGATTAAGTTGCGACATGTTCCCGAAGCTACGATGGTACTCTATTATTTCCATGAAACACATTCCATTCTGAACCGTGTAAGTCGGTTTTAGGGAGAAAAAACTGTTCAAAATGTCACAACCATGGCCTGTCCTCCGTATCGAATTCAGGACTTCAGCAGTAATATCCGTCAAGGACGTGGCTTGAAAGAAGTTACCTGCATATATGTTCTAAGGGACATTTAGAGTTACAATTCTACTCAAAAAAATTGGAGGAATATGCACGCCATGGTTATTGCACGGTCCACGAAATCTGTCCAACAGATTTGTCAGAATTTTGTACAATTTGAATTCGACTGTGGTGGAGCCATCTCCGGGGTTTCAATATTCAATTGATATATATTAGCGGTCATTACAATTAAGTTTCGTTCACGCAGTCACTACCGTGGCATCGGAATACCATCAATGCTCCATAACTTCGATTGCTTTGGTGTTGTAGTATAGTGATCTTCAGATCATACTTTTGGACCATGATAACATTCAGAAACGTAAAAAAAATGGTACTGCAGACATATCGAGGTTTGGAAAAATTGCTATCTGAAAAATAACAATTTCCGAACAATCACCCATATACTAAGGCCAAGGTATGTATTATATAAAAAAACTGTGGTTGTGATCTGTGTATACTTATGTTATTTATAAATCGTAATCGTGTTTAAGTGTATTAGCAACTCGCCCATTGTAACGTACACCTGTCTTTCGTGGAGTAGAACTTACAAAATTCACCTGGATTCAGTGTAATTTTAAATTTTCCTATATGTGTAAACCATTGTGTGTCCAAAATGTCCAAAATGAACTGCGAGTACCTGCGAGCCTTCAATTTATTGTACTTTTTGCTTGCTTATAATGCATCATTTTGAAGATGATTTCTCTGAATCTGATACTGAAGAATCTGATTAATATTTCTTTTATAATATGGTTTCTCTTTGAGTTGACAATTTTTTTCTTATTTTATATATGAATATATGGTGGAAAATGTTTATTGAATTAAAACCAAAATAAAAAAAAATTAAAAAAAAAAAATTAAAAAAAAAAATAAATTTAATTTTTTTTTCCAAAAATTGTCTGATTTTTTTCTGAATTGAGAAAAAAAAATTTTGACGATATCTTCTTTACTTTGGAAGCTAGGAATAAAATGCCGCTAGCGAAGCCAAATTGGCCACTGTGCTCTGCGCCGAAAAGAAGTTATGGAGAAAAACGCGTTTAAAAAAAGCGCTTCGTTAATTTTTTCATATATTTCATTAATTATGTTCATATTTACAGGTGATTTGTAAAAAAACTAAAAGACATAGAAACTTGCGGTTTGCGGCATTTGAATCAAAAAGTAAAAAAAAAATTTTCGGCGCATAGGTCCCTTTTCGTGGAGCAGGTCACATATTGTTTTTTTATTTTTAGAAAAGAATCTGTTTCACTAATGAAAGTTCTAGAATCTTTATTGGAAGTTGACAGACATGAAACTACATACAGAACCTTTAAAATTTATACCACTAAAAATGCTTCGCCTAACTGTTTACTATTCAAGGATTAAAATGAATTGTTTTTTTATTTTATTTTATTATGGTTTCATGTAAATTTTTAGTATTCATCTATTAGTATAGTATTCATTAGTATTCATTCAGAAAGCTTCGAGCACGCAAAGGAAGAAAGCGTAGCGCTTGTTTTGGCGCAAAAATACTTCCTTTGCCCTAAAATATCTCGTTTGCTACTTAGTCGGAGAGTTGACCGCAGAAGTTCAAAAAAATTTATAAAATAGAAAACTTCTATCGCAGATATCGTTTCTTTCGCTGTAAGCGAACTTCAATGTACTCGTACTCCAAACTCGTCATAATTTCCTTTTGCGGCGAAAAAGGAAATCTTTTTAATTTAAACGAAAAAGTGCTATACAGCATACAGTAATTCCTTCAAGAGATACAATTGGACTCATCTGACGTTTCCTTTCTCACTCTTCGTGCTGCGGTCGGTGTGATAGAGAGAAGTTTGACGAAAAGTGACTGGCACCAGGTAGAATTACAAGAACTTCTGACTTTAATTTTTCATGTCTTTTTAGTGAAAAAGTGTGAAATTTAAATGTATTTTACATTTTTTTATTAATTGTGTTTTTCTTGCCCCGCTAAAGAAACACAATATTGTTCGGGGCAGCTAAGCGATATTAAGCGTCATTTCAATTTCACACTTAAATGCAGACTTGAGCAATGACAATGTTGCCACATGTTGAAATTCAAGAAATGGCAACAAAAAGTTATCTTGAGTAAATTTTGTTATCATTTCTTGTGAATGAAAATGTTATCAAGTAGAACAGACTTAAAAACAGAAATTTGCAAAATGGTTTACACATGGTAAATTCATTCAAATTATTTTATTTAATGGAAGACTACGTATATTTTTATATCTCTAACTTAGACGGATAGATTTTTATTTCTGATTGAAAACAAAATTGAAATTATATTAGTGGTCTTCATGAAAGCTCGAAAGAACATCGTAAACTCGAAAACATCGTAAACTTGCACAGCAAAAGTCAAAACAGACAAATTTCCCATACAAAGCGACTTGCTCAAAAGTGGAAAGTTTTCGAGGCAAATTTGCTGCGCAAACGTGGGATGGAGAAACGTGTAAACTTTTGACATTTCGTTGTCATCTAACTAGGATGGATAAATAAGGTGATAGCACTAGAACAGTAGAAAAAGTACACATACATAATACATGCAATTGCTACTGCTACCACCTTATGTATCCATCTTGGTCAGCTGATATGGTTTTGAGCACAACTACGCTGAGCAACTTTACAAGGTGTCTCATGCAACGGTGCGAGGGAAACTTGCACTGAGCAAAAGTTCTCGGCTTTCACGTTTGCATGAATGCCGCTTTTGTTCGCTACAACGGGCGCTAAATGTTATACATATTGATCAGGGTAGAATTAAATATCAGGTATAGTAGTTTAAACAGGTGATGACATTTTTTCCATGACATTTTTCGTTTAACTTCTCAAAATCATATATACTTTGTTTTTATACTTTTTCGTGTAGAGTTTGACAATTGAAACGAAAGAACAAAAATAAAATTGTCTGTTTGTTGCTGCCTACAACTAGAATAACAACATCTGCAACTACCATATATTTGTTGGCACTGGTTACAAACCTATTGCCGTATTGCATTTTTTCCTCCCATTAGAGGAAATGTTGCCACATGTCGTAATATTAAGTGTGGATCGTTTTTTTTTTTTTTTTGGAAATTCATAAGTCGCAATAGTTTAATAGTATAAAAAACAGCTCTATTGACTGTTATTAAGGTTGTGTTTTTATTCCATTAAGCTATTGCCACTTATGACTTTCCATAAAAAATTATACACACTTAATACTATAAAATGTGGCACGTTTGCTGTAATTGGCCAAAAAAATGCGATACGGCAACACGTTTATTGCCAGTGCCAAGAAATACCTGGTACCAGCCGATGTTGTTGTAGTTGTAAGCAGCAACAACAGACATTTTATTTTCGTTCATTCGTTTCACTTGTTACACATATATATACCAACAATACAAGAATACAAAACAGTATAAAAACAAAATACATATGATTTTGACAAGTGACACGAAACTTGACATGGAAAAAATGTAATCACCTATTTCAACTACTATACCTCATAGATAATTCTACCATGATCAATATGTATCACATTTACCGGGCGGTGTTCTGAACAATTTAATTTAAATTTTGTTTTCAATCGGAAGTAAAAATCTCTCCTTCAAATTTAGAGATATAAAAGTATACGTAGTCTTCCATTAAATGAAATAATTTTAATGAACTTAAAATGTGTAAGCGATTTTGCTAAATTCTGCTTTTGATAACATTTTCATTCGCAAGAAATGATAACAAAATTTTTCTAAGATAACTTTTTGTTGCCATTTCTTGAAACTGAACATGTGGTAACATTGTCAATGCTCAAGTCGGAATTTAAGTGGGAAATTGAAATGCCCCTTAATATCGCTTAGCTGTCCCGTACAAATTAAGCTATGACTTTAGCGGGGTAATAAAAACACACTTAATATTGTCTGTCACGTATTTTTTCAACAGTTTTTAATAAACAAAGCCACATTTGGGTCACAAAAGCACATTATACTTTAATTATTGTGTCTCAAACATGTAATATTGCCTAGCAAATATAATTTTTTTTGCACACAAGTATACTATATTTGCGACAAGCTACAAACACAGTATATTTGCATCCAAACAACAACAAACGATAGCTGGAAAATCTGTGTACTAGATTTTACAGTTCCGTAAAAAATAAATGAAACCATAACAAACAAGAACATCAACACATGATTGCAAATTGTAATATAATTCTATTCGTTTTGCACTTTTTCAATTAAACAAAAACAATTCTGCACTAATTGAGGTTTGAGGCTTAAGAAATTTGAAATATATGAACATTATTGAAAACTAAAAAGTGTTTATAAACAAAAAGTTCTTAAAATATGGCAACATCTATCAAAATGTCAAAAAGATATGTCTGAAAGCTTCGAATTCAATCGAGATTATATAATTTTTTTCATTATGAATTTCGTATTCATGGCCATGGTTTCAACCAACATGCTTCTAGAAATAGCAGCGCTGATTTCTCTGTTTATAACTAAAAATTAAATGCTGCGTAAAATCTACCCATATCGAATTCCGATATAAAACAAACCTCACATACACCATCGTAACAAACACTATGCGCTCGAAATATTTTTGGGATGACACAATATATAAAAACTTTAAAAAGATTTCCTCAATCTGCTACCTATGTACGCAATAATATTTCCTCGGAATTGTGTTTGTTATTATGACATTTTGACAGCTAAAACCCTTTCCAATACTTTACGTAATTCGTATTTAATCACATGTTAATTACAGCGCAAAAAATTATTTTGCACATTTTGTACGGTCTTGTCTGAAAAAGCCAAATAGAGGTCAATAGGATCTTAAGATTTGCAACTTAATTCGTATATCGTCTTCGTTTCCGTGTTAGAGTTGGGCACTTGTAGGCCCGCGACTACAGCAATGCACTGCGAAAATTTAAATACAAACTTTCCAGCCACAATTTCTAATTTCAAATACATCGGTTCGGACTGTGCCCAGTTCAAAACTTCAGATGGACGTTCTGAGAATTTCAACATAAAATTATATTGCTACAACTGCAATTATTGATTGGACATCATTTTTAATTTGTAACGGGTTTTTCAATAAGAGCGCTACAAAAGTTTTTTTAAATAAAACAAAACCGGTTTTAGATACCAATGAAATTTTTTATTCCTGTGAAAGTACGTTCGATGCCATTATGTATGGAACTCGATTTCTTTTGCATGGCTACCACGGTCACGCTTGCAGAAGTCCAGACGCTGAACCCAATTTTCGACGATTTTCAAGCATAAATCGGCCGATTCTGCTGCAATTTCACGTTCGATATTCGTACGAAGTTCATCAATCGTCGCGGGCTTGTTGCCATACACCATAGACTTGACGTAGCCCCACAGGAAATAATCCAACGGCGTCAAATCGCACGACCGAGGCGGCCAATCGACTGTGCCATTTCGTGAGATAACACGTTCACCAAACTTGGTTTCCAATAAATTGATTGTGGCATTCGCTGTGTGGCTTGTGGCGCCGTCCTGTTGGAACCACATGCCCTCCAAGTCCATATTATCGAATTGGGGCCAAAAATATGCGGTTATCATTGAACGGTAGCGATTCGCATTCACAGTAAGTAATGTGCCGGTCTTGATCATCACGGAAGAAGTACGGCCCAATGACGCCGCCGGCCCATAAACCGCACCAAACCGTAATTTTTTCGGGATGCAATGATGCCTCATGGAATACGTGTGGATTGCTGTCTGACCAATAACGCATAGTTTGCTTATTGACGAAGCCATTCAGCCAGAAATGAGCCTCATCGCGGAAGACCATAAATTGGATGTAGCGCTCTTAAAGTTGAGGCCACTGACTCCAAATTTCGGTAGTAAATTTTAATAATTTCGACTCGTTGTTGGCTCGTATATCTTTCCATGATGTAATGGCAAACGTTACTGAAGAGAAATGTCAAAAGAGCGGGAAAAAATATTGCGTCGGTTGCTGTCCCTATCGATTTACTTTTGTAGCGTCTCTGTTGAAAAACCTTTATATAACAAACAAATGTTTTCTTAGAACAAGAATATTTTTGCAGAACAGTGTCATAGGGATTTCCACAATCTGTATCTTACCCTCGTGGTTGGTGTATAAGTATAAAAAGGTGTTCAATGATATAAAGAAAATTACTGAACTTTTCAAACTCTTTCTGACAATAAGTGAATATTTTTTTAAATTTTGAAATTCATAATGAAATTATTTACTGCCTTGATTGGTATTTTTATTTTGACCGCTTTAGGTGAAGCTATTGATGTAAGTAACTGGGTAAATACATTTTATTTTGATACTGTGTCCTCTAATCGAGTTTATCTCCGCAGAAGAACGACAAATTTCTACAATCTGAACGTGAACACCAAGTTCCACCGGTTGAACCACTGTGCATTGTAAGTATGATTTTGTAATCCTTTCATTTTTATTCTACTACTCCTATTTGTAGTAAAATAATTTATTTATTGTGTTTCCAAAGATCTTTACCAATTTTATAAAAATTGCTTATATATGAATTCA
This sequence comes from Phaonia tiefii, assembly GCA_963931995.1. Lineage (NCBI taxonomy): Eukaryota > Metazoa > Arthropoda > Insecta > Diptera > Muscidae > Phaonia > Phaonia tiefii. The sequence continues at coordinate 50,625,281 of OZ008368.1, forward strand.
TTATTTTTTATTTTTAGAAAAAAGTCTGTCACCCTTTGAGGAAGTCCTAGAATATTTATTGAAAATTGATACACATAAAACTAAATACAGAAAATTTTAAATTTAAATCATTAAATTGTGTGTCTTAACTGTTTTACGTTTGAAAGATTAAATGAATTTTTTATTATTTGGACCGACCAAGGTTTCAGAGAAATTTTCCTTCCCAATGTCTCAGTTGTGGTTGGTGTTCATCTATTACAGCGTAATAACCGTTCATGCACAGGAAAAATGTTTAGGGTTTATTTAGCGCAAAAATATTTCATTTGCCCCAAAATCATAACCTTAGTCTTAAAGTGGACCGCAAAACCTTTAAAACGATTACAAAATAAAAAAGCAACTTCTTTCGCAAACATCGTTTATTTCACTGTCGAATTTCATTTGCAGCGTCCGTCGACATTTGGTGTTGCTGCGTCTTCCAAAGAATTTGCAGCACTGCCTTCACTAGAAGTGTAATCTCTCAAAATAAAATCTGGAGTGTTTGGGCGAGTGCTTTTATATTCACTGTTTGCTGGTCGGTTGATCTGATTGGATAAATCCTCCATAGGTTAGGTTAGGTTTAGGACACGTGACAATAAGACACAGTATACAACTTATCGCCACTACACTCGGAGGTCGGATGACCCATTGTGATTGCCCATATATATGAGAAGAAAAGAGAGAACAAAGAGAAGAGAAGGGGCGAGCCCCACTAATAGTGAAAGATGGACGATAAATGGATAGATAGACGTAGAACAAACAGCAGAACCACTCTGTTATGTACCCACTATATATATAAGTATATACACATCGCCTGATAAGCCCTGATCAATACATAGAATACCATCCAAGATGAGGGTCGACATGTGCAGGTCGAGGTTTACCATTCCAGATTACCAATGAAATAGAAAGAACCAATAGCCTGAATCCATGGAAGACCCCCGAAAATTCCATCAAATCCTCAATGGCCACATCGCGCAAAAAGACCAGGCCCTCTGACAGAACCAACCAAAGTAACGGCGACGCCTACGCCTACGCTGGGCACTGCCATAGAAGGTGCTCAATGGTTTCCACCTCTTCGTCATCACCACAAGCTCGACAGTAATCAACCCTGTTCACAATCCAGTTGCGAGTGAAGCCACCAGCATCACAGTGACTGGTGATTACCCCAGTGAGGAGCTGCAAGTTAGCCTTGTCCAGTCGAAGAAGCGACTTAGTCCTACCTGAGTCCACTGCCGTCCATATGTCTCTTCAAATCCTGCAATACACTCAGGCTAGCCAGGCAGCGTTGATTGCGTCCAGCGGCCAGCGATCGATCAAGCCATACAAGTAACAGATCGGTGGATTTGCAAAGTCAATCAATATCAAATCAGCAGAAGTACATCCTGCTGTAGCAAGACAGTCTGCTTCAACATTCCCTGCGACATCACTATGTCCCCGATCCCAGCAGAGTCTTAGCGTGCCGGGCACTACACTGTTCAAGATCAACTTGCAACCAATTTGGATTTACATATGTGCGACCTGATCGCACTGAGGGCTGGCTTACTATCAATGCAGATGACGAATTCATCCGATGGATATAAGCACGAGGCCATTATCTCAGTTGCAGCTCTCATAATCGTCACGATTTCAGCTTGGACGATACTGTAGTTCGCCCCCAATCTCATCGAAAGCTCGAGCTGAAGGTCCTCACTGAAGATCCCCCTCCTGTGCCCGATTCCATTTTGGAGCCATCTGTAAAAATCAGATGACCAGAGAGTGAGGAAGGTATACCTCCCACTCAGTCACTTCTATCTGGCATCATAATCTCCGGGCATTGCCCAAAGTCTACAGTCGGCCGCTTGTAGTCAGCGGCCTGACTCAAACACTCGTCCATTGTACAACAATAGTCTCTGCCTGAAAATAAGTATGATTGTATTGATGTAGCGGCAGCGAACACACAAGCAGGTCGTCGTCGCCAAAGAGTATTGAATAGTATAGAGAATTCATGGAACAAATTGTATGACTCAAAAGCACTGGCGACATCTGACAAATAATACAAAACGTATTACTCTCTTTTTGTCATAACTTGGTCCATTCATAATTTTCATGTAAAACATTGATGCCTTTTGAAACAATTATGCTTTTTGTATTGTTTTATGCAATAACATTGTCGAAATGATGCATTTATATTAAAATATTCTATAAAGAAAATAACACTCGTTTATGCTCTTTTACTCAGACTCTATACATGAGAGCGGAAAAAGGGTGCAATAAGTTCTCTATACTATTCAATACTTTTTGTCGTCGCTCTGTGTATGACAAAACTAACACAATTATTTCTGTGAGCTAAATATTGCTTTGTTTATTTTAACAATATTACGTTTAATGTTAAATCAGGTGTAAGAAAAAAGAAAGTGCAATAGCAAAAGAGCCTTCAGCACAAAAACAATTCTTTTTTTCATTTTCCAATGTAACATTTACTAATGTGTTCACAGAAATCGAACAGGTGCCGTGTAACAAAAAGTTGTTAACACATCGCCCTTGAGTTCAAACACTCGTTGAATTTGTTAACTAAAATTTCGTATGCATGGACATGGTTTTTTGAACTTTTATTGTTAAAAACCAAATGCCTCATAAAGTCTACCCACATCGAATTCTGATGTAACAAACACTATGCGCTCGTTATATTTTTGGAATGATATAAACACTGAAAATATTTCCGCAATATGCTACATGTATAGACAATAATATAATATTTTTGACGGTTAAAAATCGTTCCGATATTTTGTGTAATTCGTATATAATCACATATTAAATACAGCAAAAAAAAATATTTTGCGCAGGTTAGACTGTTCTGAAAAACTGCCCGACGTTGAATAGTCTATAGAGTCGTAAGAATCGCAACTTAATTTGAAGAATATCTTATTTCCCCAACCATAATCTGGCCCTTGTTACCTCGCTACTGCTATAAGCTCAGGAAATTTCTAGACATACCTTTTCAGCCACCATATCTAAAAGTCCAGTACAAAAGTTCAGATGGACGTTATGAAAATTTCAAACTAAAATTATATTGCTATAACTACAATTACTGTTTTGTATACAACAAAAATTACTTTTCTGAGATCAAGAATATTTTTGCAGAACAGTGTCATAGGGCTTTGCCACAATGTGTATCTCACCCTTGATGATGGCGTATAAAAAGGTGTTTAATGATATAAAGAAAATTACTAAACTTTTCAAATTCTTTCCGATAACAAGTGATGATTTTTTTAAATCTCGAAATTCATAATGAAATTATTTACTGCATTGATTGTTATTTTTATTTTGATCGCCTTAAGTGAAGCTATGGACTGTGTAAGTAACTAGAAGTAGATAAATATATTTTAGTGTTGCTAAAGTGATTTCTAATCGCATTTAGGTTGAACCAGTGTGCACGGTATGTATGATTTTGTAAAGGAAGTTATGGGCCATTCTGCATTTGAAATTATTTTTGTAAATTTTATGTAAAATTTATTACTTTTTATTTTTAGAAAAAGGTTTGGCACCTTTTGAGGAAGTCCTAGAATTCGTATTGGAAATTTATACACATAGAAATAAATACATTTAAAATTTATATAATTAATATTGTTTCCCTCAACTGTTTCTTTTGAATGATTAAAATTAATTTTTTTATTTGAATCGACAAAGGTTTCATTGAAATTTCCTTTCAAAGCCTTATTCAAATGTAATGATCCTACACGTAATAAAATTGTAGAGCTTGTTTGATGATGAAAAAGTTCGTTTGCCCCAAAAGTAGTTCGTTTGATACTTTGTCTAATGGTTGACGGCAAAAGTTGAAACTTTTCCCGCAAATATGAAACCATCTATCGTAAATATCGATGCTTTTATTGTAAACGACCTGAGAATTACCCCAAAATTGTCATAATTTCCTTTTGCGGCAAATAAGAAACTCATTTATTATCAACAAAAACTATATACACAGTAGCATACACTCACAGATGATCACTCTTATGAATTCCCAGCAGCAGAAAGGGGGGACCCACACGTCTCTCAGCAGGCCTATTAAGGGTAGTCAGAAGCCGCACCGCTAATGCAATCGTTTCGAATTGACATTGGCCGCCAAATGGAAGACAGGCCTACACTTTTCCCTTCTCTTGACAGGCCTGTTAGTTGGCCTGCAGAGATAAGGCCTCATAGAAGGCCTTTCTTTTTAGGCCTTCTGGTAAGCCTTCTAATGGAGGGCTTTCTAAAAGGACTGGGAAGGGACTCCTGCTAGGAGGCCTGCAAAAGAGCATTTCTAGAAAGACTAAGGGGAAAACAAAACAATCCAATTATTTCCATATTTATAAAACGTTCAGATATTTTTATGTCTCCCACCTAAATTATGAATACTATCTTTGAACATTATAAACTTTTATTTTCTAAATCTGAGGCCTGAGGATTCGAACACATGACCTCAGCACTTGCCGCCGGAAGTGTTACCTACACGGCTACCGCATCTTGTGATTTTATTACGACTAATTGCGAACATATAGAAAGACGTGTTATAACGAACAACAACATCTTTTTGGCATTACCTTATCAGGCTTCCCCACAGGCCTGCTTGTAGAAGGAGAGTGTGCATGCCAATGAGCATTCGTTCTGCCTTCCACTAGTATGCCTGCTAGCAGGCCTGCTTAAAGAAGGGAAGTGTGCATGTCTATGGGATATTTTCGAAGGTACAAAGTAGGCCTGTAGTCGGAAGGAAAACAAGCATGTCTATTAAGGTGGACCTTGAAATGACATTTTTGCGATATTTTGGTAGATGAGGGCTCTATTCCGTGCCTTTTTGAAAAAAAATGACAATGCCGAAAAAAAAAATTAAAAAAAAAAACATTAGGGGTTGCGCACGAGCCGAGAAAAAGGTCCACTTTGCCAAAATTAGGGGGGAAATTGCCATAGGTCATCAGGGGTCACCCGTAGGGGGGAAGAATGTATGGCCGACCCCCATTAACTTTTTACCGCCAACATTTTCCCCCAAGACACCCACCCCCTATCTCCTCCCCTTAGGGGGGTCACCATACAAAAATGGAGGTTGCTCAGTATTTTCGAAAAACACCATAGGTCATCAGGGGTCACCCCTAGGGGGGCAAAATATATGACCGACCCCCATTAACTTTTCATCCCCAACATCTTTTCCGAACAAACTTACCCTCTATCTCCACTCCTTGAGGGACTCCTCATACAAAAATAAAAGAAGCTGTAATTGAGTAGTACTACTAAGCACTCTTAATATAATATAGTCAAATTAACATATTTTTGTTCGCTGATAGGTATTTCTTGCGGTAAGAATCGATAACATGTAGTAAATACTGTTTCTCTTCTTCGCCTTGACACAGTATTCTATTATAATCTTGTATCATTTTTACTCCTCTTTCGGCAGTGTCGTTCACAACGCGCAAGTTATTTACAATTCTACGACCTTCTTGATAGTCTGCGCGAGATTTCCAGGTTGCTGGATTTGCAAGAATGAAATCTTGCGATATTCCAAATCGTACAAATAAATTTTTGGTATTATGAGAGACGAAGTTGCTCAAGTCTTTAGCCAAGAATTCCTCATTCACATCTTTGAATTTCACCTCCTTCACCTTCTTGAACTTCACCTTCTTCGTCTTCTTCATCTTCTTCACCTTTTTCGTCTTCTTCATCTTCTTCACCTTCGTCATTCTCATTTTCTAGCAATGCTTGGGCCATTTTGGCCTTCAACTCATTTGAACCTTGTCATCGAAAAAGGCAAGGGCTATGTGCTCATCGGCGAGATACCATAGGTGACCGATAAATTTCTTTATCATTACCCGAGATAAATCCTGGTCAACGGACTTGTACTCGACGATGTCCTTCAAAAACTTCCAATCTTGATTCGGCGCCTCAGCTGCTCGAGAAGAACCAAACCATGCCTTGACGTAAAGTCGCACCACAAAAATACAAACGTGTCGAATACCATTCAATTCACATACAGATAAGTGAAAAGTTCTCCGAAACAAAAACATCTTGAGGCTGTAAATGGCTTTTGCCATCCATCGAGCATGGGAAACGGGTCCTGGAGGTCGGAAATGGTAATTCTCAAGTTTTTCACCCAGAAACAAAAGAATTAATTGTAGCATTTCTTTCTAGTCATCGCGAGGGTGTTTCTCCTTCAATTGATCTAAGCAAAACTTCTTTATGCCGACTTGCATTGCCACAGGAATTTTTCTGACGACTTGATCGTCTATCAAGCCAGAATGGAATGGTTTAACCTTTACAGCGTCCCATTCCTGTTTGAAACGGTTCGTATACGTGGTGTCTGCAAGGTAAATATAAGATTTCTCTCTCCAACAGCCGCTCAAGAGCAACTGCGGCTCCGGAGAATGGGCCACTGTTCGTTGATGTCGTGTCGAAAGAAAGTCCTTGTATTCGATGTGTCGTATGCCAAGATGCCAACAGTTGATAAACGGCATGTGCTATTCTCCGGCCTTTTCCTTTCCCATCTTCTACTTTGGGAACTCCAAGAAGTTGTTCTTTTTCTCCGTATGAGACAATTACCGGTAGACGGTCCACCTTCTTTGTACCCACAAAATCCAAAAGCATTTTGCCATCCCAATGGACTACGAAGGATTTAGCTGCGACAAGCTGGAGATGAATGAAACGCGTTGAAGAATAAGAATTCTGAATGAGAGCAAATAAATCTATGCGATCTTACTTGTGGATTGTCTTTCACATAACTCAGCATGTTCTCTCGATTTGAACGCCGACATCTCCGAAGCGACGTACGGTTTATTGTGTATTGTTGAGGATCACGTCCAAATGCTTCTGCCGCCGCTATCATAATGCCGACCGCGTCTCGGTCAGTCACTTTGCACTTGTCCAAAGCTGATAGGACTCGTTCAGTAAAACATTGTTTGTAACCTCTTCTGTCACCAACATTTGACGGGCCAGCTTCTGCCGGGAAGTTTTCGTCCTGTCTCCCATTATCATCGCTTGAATCACTGCTTGAAAATTTAACCACTGCAATTGAACGAATTTCATTTGAATATAAACATTGGACGAACACACAAAGCGCGAAATAGCTTACCGCCTTTAGCGAACCGATCTCTACTAGATTCCGTTGCACGTTTGCGTCGCAACTCTTCTTGCTCTTCGCGCTCAGCTTTTCTTTTCCTCGTTCGAGTATCAGTAGCGTCCACACCTCCCATAGTCCTGGCCGGCCATCTTCTCTTTGCTTTAGCAGAAACTCAATGTCTTCGGTATTTGTCATTTTCTCAAGGGCGTTGGCGTGTGCGATGTCGAAAAGATTATCCAAGCTATCAGAAAACGTATTCTCTTTTTCTCTAGTGGACTCAGTCTTTCTGTGAGATGACTTTCTTAAAGCATCCCACTCATCGTTCAGCGCAGTTATTTTTCTTGTAACATCTCCTCTGGCTTTCGTCGGAATAGCTGCTTGGCGCCAAAAAATCATCACTGCGTCCGCGACTATAACCGCACTATTTTTCTTCGACATGTTTCGTTTGCGAATGTTGAAGAAATGCATTCTTAGCACTTGCTTCTTCGACGGTAATTTGTTCCCCGTAATATTCATGCTTGGATAACCAATCAAAAAAATATCGTCGCGCGATCTAAGTCGTGTTGTCATCTTAACTTTTAAAAAACGGGAGAAAAATCAATTTACTTTTCGCGGTCGTCGGCACTTGTTGAATGACAACAATCGATGAATGAACTGCTATTTATAACTACTACGTATTTTGCAATATTTTACTGCCAGGTACTGATGAATGGGGGCATCTGCTAAGGGTGCCTATGTACCTGATTCAGCACGTGTGCGTTTCAAATTTTTCAAGACTTTCCAAACAATGACCACTCTTGAATATTGGTGGAATTTCTGTAAAAAAATCAAAAAAAATCAAAAAAATCTCGATATTGTGCAACTGTAAATACATAGATTTTCAGTATTTTTGTATGGGGAGTCCCTCAAGGAGTGGAGATAGAGGGTAAGTTTGTTCGGAAAAGATGTTGGGGATGAAAAGTTAATGGGGGTCGGTCATATATTTTGCCCCCCTAGGGGTGACCCCTGATGACCTATGGTGTTTTTCGAAAACACTGAGCAACCTTCATTTTTGTATGGTGACCCCCCTAAGGGGAGGAGATAGGGGGTGGGTGTCTTGGGGGAAAATGTTGGCGGTAAAAAGTTAATGGGGGTCGGCCATACATTCTTCCCCCCTACGGGTGACCCCTGATGACCTATGGCAATTTCCCCCCTAATTTTGGCAAAGTGGACCTTTTTCTCGGCTCGTGCGCAACCCCTAATGTTTTTTTTTTTTAATTTTTTTTTTCGGCATTGTCATTTTTTTTCAAAAAGGCACGGAATAGAGCCCTCATCTACCAAAATATCGACACAAGGTCCACCCTAATGTCTATGGGATACTTTTGTACCTTTGGATGAGACCTCTTTCCAGGCCTCCTTCAAGAAGTGAGATGTGAAGGTGTACCGAATTAATTACCAGTCTATGAGAAGGAGGAAGGAGGGCCTGTAAAATACCTTCCAGGAGAAGGTATAGTTGAATGTCAAAAACTACCTCAGAAGGCATATTTGCAGGCATATTTTGATATTGCCTCGGCGTTTACGCTGCTGGGTTGATTCTCTCTTCTTTGAGATAAAACAAGTTTGCAGAAACACACACAAATGTGCCCTGGAATGGCGAAAGGGACCCGGTGTGTCCAACAATCGATTTTCAAGTTTTGGAAAATTCCGATGTAGAAAAGTTTTCTACTTCAGAATAGGCCAAATCAAGAAAATCGATTCACGAGTCCACTTTCTTCATTCCAGGTCACAAATACAAGGTGGATCTTTTCGAACTTCCCTCGCAGTTATATGAAATACAACACTGCTCCCATCAAGTACCACCTGTTACTAGACTACTGTCAAATTTTGAGCAAGTTCCGTCATTCACTTTGCGTTTAGCAGCTGTTCAAAACATACAACCTCATGCATTTTTTTAAAAATGGAAAAAGTGAATTTCGAGTGCTCATTAAACATTATTTTTTGCGAAAAAAAAACCGTCAATCAAACCAAGCAAAAGCTTGATAAATACTATGGGGACCCTGCACCATCGATTTCAATGGTAAAATCGTGGTTTACTGACTTTCGTTGTAGTCGCACAAGCACAAATTACACTGAACGTTCTGGACGGCCAATTGAGGTCAATACACCCGAAAATGTTGAAAAAATCCACGATATGGTGTTGGCCGATCGAAGAGTAAAAGTGCATGAGATTGTTGATGCCATTGGCATTTCATATGACTGTGTGGTTTGGATTTTAAATGATCAGTTGGGTTTAAGAAAGCTGTCTGCAAGATGGGTGCCGCGTTTGCTCTCAATTGACCATAAATGTACCGGTGCACACGTGTGTAGTCTCAATGGCAAAATTCCATGAATTGGGCTACGAATTGGTACCTCATCCACCATATTCTCCGGATTTAGCCCCCTGTGACTTTCCTATTTCCAAACCTAAAGAAATGGCTCGGTGGAAAGAGATTTAGCGCCAACGATGAAATTATTGATCAAACAGATGCCTACTTTATGGACCTCGGAAAATCCTATTTTTTTAGAAGGGAAACGTTGGACTAAGTGTATTGAGCTAAAATTAGATTATGTTGAAAAATATTTTGTTTTGCAAAAAAAACTGTGTTTCATTCAAAAAGTCACAAACTTATTGATCCGCCCTCGTACCATACTATCTCTTGAATTGATTCAGTCATTTTTCAACAAAACCAAATATAAATCAGCAGCATAAACACCGAGGCGCTCTCAAAATATGGCTGCAATTATGCAGTTTGTTGACAAATTTACAACTATTCCTTCTCTTAGAAGGCATTCATATAGCCTCTCTATACTCTTTTTCTAAATTGATAAAAATCACTATACACATTCACAACTTACGTCAGAAAGAGGCCCCAGAATGGAACGTCCTTCCGAAAGCAGAGTTTTCAGGATACCTTCACTGTTCCTTCGAAAACATCCCATAGACATCTGTGCTTCCCTTCTTTGATCTGGCCTGTTGGGGGGCTTACTACTGGAAGGCAGAATGGATGGTCGTTGGCATGCACACTTCCCTTCTTTAAGCAGGCCTGTTGACAGGTCTAGTAGGGGATGAAAAAATGGATGCTCACAGGAATGAGGACTACCCTTCTATAAGCAGACCTGCGGATAGGCTACTTAAGGTAACGTACTCTTGTTAATGAATCTCTATTTTTCCACAAGTACGCAATCTAAATGTACGACTATAAATACTGACTTCATGTGTTCAAATCTATAAATACTGTATTAATAATTTAGCAAACTCAACACAGAGATCTGAACGTTATACATATGGAAATAATTCGCATATTCAAATAGTTGTTGAAAAACTTCTCCTAAAAAACCTTCCTTCGTTGACATCCTATCAGGCCTTCAAAGCCTTCTACCTGAGAGAAGGGCTGGTTTCGTATTTCGTCTGTAACCCATTATCTCCAGGTAACCCATACTACCCCTGATTAACCCATTATCATTGTGTTGGGGAATGAATAGCGATCGTGTACCCATTACCCACAGGGTATGGGGAAAATAATGGGTAGTTACCAGCAACGATGGGGAATTTCCCATCCCGTTTACCCACAGGGTATTCGGGAAAATAATGGGTAGATACCCGCGACGATGGGGAATAACCCATCACGATTACTGAGTACATATGGGGAATGGGTGGTGCCCTTTAAATATTACCCTCAGCGATGGGTAATGGGGTTTTGAAATAAAAATTCCATACGACTTGGACTACGTTATGAAAACCCCTTAGAAACGTGGAAAAATTATTTTCATATTTTCGATCAAAAATGGCGATGGGTTACCCTAGGTACTGCATTACCCTGGATAATCCATTGCCCAACGCGGCGGGTAGTGTGTGAAGCCCGACATCCATTCCCCATGTGTAATGGGTAATCGTGATGGGTAATTCTCCATCGCTGTGGGTACCTACCCATTATTTTCCCCATACCACTCGCAGTGGTCGAGTGAGCATCGTACGTTCGTCGTGGAAACATTTTTTAAGAGTAATGATTCTTACGTAATTGCTCGTCGACAATTTTGTTCATAGTTCGGTATTCGGCGAATAATTCGTTAGTGGGTGCAGAGATTCCGCGCAACTGCTTCGGCTATGAATGTCCCACGATCTTCAAGGACTACCGAAAACATTGAACTGGTTGAAAGCAGTTTACGTGAAAATCCGCGACTTTCTGTACGGAAACGAGCAGCCTCACTGGGACTTCCAAGAGCGATTATTAATGAAATTTTAAAAAAGGATCTGAAGTTCCACCCTTTTAAAATTCAAATCGTTCAAGAACTGAAAGAAAGTGACATTGATTTACGGAAAAAATGTTGTGAAACGATGTTGCAGCGTTTTCGCACTGTAAATCCAATTGTTTGGAGCCACGAGTCTCATTTTCACTTAAACGGCCACGTCAACAAGCAAAACTGCCGTTACTGGTCTCCAAGAACCCGCAACCCTCGATTGAAACGTCAAAAACCATTGCATTGCCCAAGAGTAACTGTTTGGAGTGCCTTATCCACGCATGAGATAATTGGACCATTTTTTTCGAAAAATGTCGAGGCCAGGCGACGAATGTCAACGGTGAAAACTATCGACGCATGATTACGGAATTCTTTGTGCCAAACCTGCGAGCTCATCCATCATACTCTTCACAGACAGCCAGGGCTTGATGAATTTGCTTCGGGAAAAATTTCTCCCGGTAACTGATCAGTCGCTTTGGGGACATCCCATGGCCACCGAGGTCGCCCGATCTAACTCAAAGAGAGGGTTTATACTGACATTCCCCAATATCTTGTGGCTTTAAAGGAAAATATTCGTCGAGAAATCAGTTTCAGAAATCAAGTTTACTGCAGCGTGTAGCGCAGAACACAAGGCTCCGTTTTGAACAGTGTGTTCAACTTAACGGAAGACATCTGGATAACATACTCTTTGAAAAATAAAATCCGCATTTGATGAAAATCGTGATCTAATCGAACCAAAAAGTGTAATTTTGGACTCGACCAACTCCGATTGAGGTAAAATTTGGTATATAAGTAGTAAACATAAAATAAAAAATACAACTTCTCTTCAAAAAATTCTAAAACTCATATCTCGAGAATAGGGCGGGTCGAAAAATTTTAGAAAAATGAAATCCGAGATATATTTAAAAGATGATTGCAGGAGAATGGGCCAACCGATTTTAGTAATTTTTTTTTTCTATGAAAGGTAAGTAAAAATACTTTCTGGAAAAATTACACTGGAAAAAAATTTTGCTACACTGTAAAAAATATACTGAGATAAATTTTTCAAAGATGGCGCTAGGGTCGAAGATCACGCAATATTTAATTCATTTTTTGCCAAAAGAGAGGTCTATCCTTACACTAAAACATATCAAATTTTCCAGTAGGCATTATTTTTTATTCCCGAGATATTTAATTTTAAAAATTTGCACTACCAGCCAAAATTGAAAAAATTAACGGGTTTTGGCCAATAACTAGAGAGGGGTACTTCGAATGAAAAAACTTTGTATAGGAGATAAGTAGAACTCATGAAGGCCCAACTCCGGGCTGAACACACCGGGGTTGTGGGGTAAACCCGTTTCGAGAAAAAAAGATCCACAAGGTTATTTATCAAATAACTCCATAACCATGGCACTTACTGCCAATTTTTAATTTTAAAATGTGCGTTACCTGTGAAAATTGAAATGTTTGCAAAATTTTACATCATATTTTATAAATAAAAGAAAACTGTTCTGAATAAATACATTACACATACATATACTGTTTATTACCTTATAATAGTATAAAATTCTTATGTTATTTTTCTCTACAAACTTTACGTAATTCGTAGACATCAGAATTTGAGTATTTTTTAACATAAAGCGTTGTTGAACTCACTGGAATGAATGCATGGAATGATTGTGTACCAACTATTGTGATTGCTTGGGTATATCTTTTGTTTAGTTTTTTTTTCATTTCGATATATTCGTCTTCTGTTGAATATTCAAAACTCATTGAAGTTGAAAACGATTTCGATGCCCAAGTGTACAAGTCAGCTGATGTCTGAATAGTTTCCTTATTGGCCAGGCTAAATCGATGAGCTGCCCTCTTCAATGTGCCCCCTATTCCGTCACAAGCACTTTTTCCGTGACTTGTTGCGTGAAAGTGCCACTCTGCATCTATTTGCAAATCAGCTTTAAAATTACATAAATTTATAAAATTGTATTTATTTTTATATTGGGCTCCAGCTCCATCTGATACGAAAAATATTTTCTTAATCGTCATTCTCTGGCCTTCTTTTAGAAATTTAATCATTTTATTGATGAAAAGATGCACCGCTATACTATCATGATTACTGCAATTAGAAATTATAACAAAGCTTTTGTGGTGTAAAATGTCGTCAGATTTGAACGAAGAATGAATAATTCTCGGCGAAATCTAACTGGACTAAGAATTCGCCTAACTGTATCGATTGCTTTTTTTCCTTTAAAAATTGAGACTGTTGAAAAGATATAAAATTATGTGGTATCAATATTTTCAAATGGCTTATAAATTGTTCCGTGAATGTTTCAGGGTCTACGATCAAAGTGTCCAAATTACATCTATCAGTAGTACTCCATTTTTTATATTTTATTTCAACTAGTCCAGTTTGTTTGAAATTTTCTAACATTTGTTTTTGCAAATTGACTAAATTGGAGCAGCAAGTGTCACACATTGATACACTGCACTTTATTTCTTCATTTGAGTCGCATAACACACAATTGATCAAATCCTTATACGTAACTAAAGTCTTTCCATTAACATTAACTTCCTTTAACTGGCTTTGTTCAAACATTAGTTTCATATTCTGATGTAGAGTACATACACATACATTTTGTTGATTTCCAACTCCTAATAGGATACATTGTTTTGGACGTAGTTCTGAAAATTTATCGAACCCAATTTTTTGGCCTGGGAATCTTTTTCGAAACTCTAAATATGATTCTCTAAGTGTAGATAACAAGAGTCTCTTTTGAATTTGTTGTCGGGCATTTTTTTCCCCAATCGTAATATAATTTTGAGATCCAGGCATTATTCGACTAATATCATCATCTAAATAGAATGATATTATTTTTTCTTTTATCTCGTCTGACAGAGAATGCCTTCTAAAGTTTGGTTTAGTAATTGAAGAGAATGTACACAAATTATGTTTAAGTTTCTTGTTTTCAATGAGTGCATAAGTGGTTATGTCTGATCCAAAAATGTTCCGAATTTCTTTATGACTCATTTCAAACGGCAATATTGACAATATTTTTTTTTTAATCCAAATCATCGCCTCTATTGTATTGAAATTTAAGATTTTCGATAATATCATCATAGTATTTGGCTTTTCTCTGGATTACACTATTAGCCTCTTGGTCCTCTGATATATTCTCATTTAGTATTTTTGGGATAGAATTTGCAATTTCCTCTGATTTTCTTTTGTTGTAAGTATTGCTTTTGCAATGCTTCTTTCTAATAGGCGATACATCTTCTAACAAATGAATTATTTTTGTGTTAATGTTGGAAATAAGTTCATTTCTTTGAACATTGCCTAAACAAGGAGTTACATCTCTTGTACTACTTGGCCCAGGCTGAGGCTCGTCAGATTCTGTATCTGACGTCAATTTGTCTTCATTCATTGGGTCATTTGTATTTTCATTCACTGGAACATTTATATTTTCCTGAATGGCTTGTTCTTCAATATTAGTTTTCGATAGCCTAATTCTGCAACTGGTACATATTTTTTTGTAGGCTGTATACTTCTCAGTGAGATAAAGTTCATTCAGCTTATCCTGATTACCTTTAGTCAAAGTAACTAATTTATTTGAACACTTCGTGCTCCGGAAAGGTTTGCAACACCGATGACGCTGAATATTAGTCAAATCCATTATTAAATCACACACTACAATTCAAAAAGAAATTCCCTTGTTTATGGTATTTTTTTAAAAAATATAATATATATATAACCTCGTAATCGGGTTAAAATACAAACTTTTATTTGAATTTTATTATAAGGTGTTAAACAAAAATACTACAGTGTTAACTACTTTGGAGCAGATAAGTCAAAAAAATATAATTAAAATAAAAGACGTAAAATTCTGGTTTTACGGAATCTTTTAATTTTCTCAAATTCACAAAATACTATTTCGTGTAAAATTAGTACGCTTTTTATGCAAAATATGAGTGCATTTGCAACAAAATTCTCTAAATTTTAATATTTGCACAAAAAATTAATTTGTTTACTTTTTTACTCAAATGACCCACTGTGCACGTAAATCTAAATAACAACAAGAGAGATCTTCCACTGTAAGGCAACCAGTTTAACATACACTGTTGTTATTGTAATGCGCATGCAAAACAAAACGAATATCGCACAAAAGGGGAGCCACAAACTAATTAAATGAGTTTATGTGTATGACCGCGGGTATATTTAATTATATTTTTACACTTGTTACGCTATCACTGCACTTCCACTTTAAATTACAAGTAACATACCTGATTGTATTTTTGGCTAGTTTGTGTGGGGGTTTGATATGGCCGACTCTTTGGGTATTATTTATTTTTTAAGTTATTTATTGATCAATTGCAAAGGGTGTTAACTTCGTATTGGGGCTTATTCCTCTTTTTTCCCTTTTCTTAAAGCTAATAAAAATTAGTACTAAAAAGTAAAGACACCAGTGGTGTCAACCTGTGAGTAAGAGGATAGGGTTGCCAACGTGAAAATATTTTTTGTGTTGTTTTAAAAAATTTAAAAATAAAAGTTTCAAACAGAGATCATTATAAATTTCCTGATATAATTTCCTCTCATAATTTCTCTAGTTATTGGCCAAAACCCGTTAATTTTTTCAATTTTGGCTGGTAGTGCAAATTTTTAAAATTAAATATCTCGGGAATAAAAAATAATGCCTACTGGAAAATTTGATATGTTTTAGTGTAAGGATAGACCTCTCTTTTGGCAAAAACTGAATTAAATATTGCGTGATCTTCGACCCTAGCGCCATCTTTGAAAAATTTATCTCAGTATATTTTTTATAGTGTAGCAAAATTTTTTTCCAGTGTAATTTTTCCAGAAAGTATTTTTACTTACCTTTCATAGAAAACAAAAATTACTAAAATCGGTTGGCCCATTCTCCTGCAATCATCTTTTAAATATATCTCGGATTTCATTTTTCTAAAATTTTTCGACCCGCCCTATTCTCGAGATATGAGTTTTAGAATTTTTTGAAGAGAAGTTGTATTTTTTATTTTATGTTTACTACTTATATACCAAATTTTACCTCAATCGGTGTTGGTCATGGATTTTGATGTTCGATTAGATCACGATTTTCATCATTTCCATTCTATCGTTCAATGGTCTTAATGAAACTTTGTGTCTATTATTGTTTTTTATTTAAGTTTGAAAATATAAATTTGCTACGTGACATCCTGTATTTTTGAAGAAGCCTTTTCTTGGCTAAGTACTCGATAGTGTCGGCATAACTAAGCGAGGTGACCATCGTCGAAAGAAATGTAAGGTTGTCTGTGCAGGGATCGAACCCACGATCTCATGTACAAGAGCCGGTCAACTAACCATTGCACCACCTACGACAACTAAAGATGCAAAAACTTTGAATCCTTCAAGAACAGCATTATCAGTTATACTGTACTATTCAAGGTGTGGCCGAATAGATTCACAATCCACGGTACCAGCTGGACACAATTTTTTGTTTAAAAGTAGTGCGGACCGATAATTATTAAGGATTGTTTTTTTCAACGATATTAATGATCACCCTAACATAGGCATGTTTTGTTTAATAATAATTAGTAAAATTCCCTTTTCGTTTTAAAATAAATAGATGAAACAAATAACCCGAAATAAACGTCAAGCGCTAACAAATAATACAGATCAAATATAAAGTCTATATTTGGAAGTGCAGATCTGAGAGATTAGTGAGAGATTAAACTCATGGAAGAATCCCGAATAACATGACGTCAATAGAGGTTCTTGTTAGATTGGGGTAAACTGTTGCCAGAGTTTCCCAATCATTTTTATGATTTAACCGGAACATGATAGAGTCGCTACAATTTTGTTAACCTTTTAATGCCAGTGGCATCAACTAAAAAATACCGCAATGCAAAAGTCTTAAGTGGCGGAATAATTTTGAAAATGTACAAGTAAGGTCGGATCAATTAGTCCGTGACTTTTTGAATGAAATACAGTTTTTTTTTTGCAAAAATAAAAATTATTTTTCAAAATAATCTCCTTTTAGCTCAATACACTTAGTCCAACGTTTCTCAAATATTTGTATCCCTTCCAAAAAATAGGATATTTCGAGGTCCGTAAAACAGGCATTTGCTTGATCAATAATGTCATCGTTGGAGCTAAATCTCTTTCCACCGAGCCATTTCTTTAGGTTTGGAAATAGGATATAGTCACTGGGGGCTAAATCCGGAGAATATGGCGGATGAGGTACCAATTCGTAGCCCGATTCATGGAATTTTGCCACTGAGACTATACACATGTGCACCCGTGCGTTTATGGTCAATTGAGAGCAAACGCGGCACCCATCTTGCAGATAGCTTTCTTAAAACCAACTGATGATTCAAAATCGAAACCACACTGCCATATGAAATGCATATGGCATCAACACTCTCACGCACTTTTACTCTTCGATCGGCCAACACCATATCGTGGATTTTTTCGACATTTTCGGGTGTATTGACCTCAATTGGCCGTCCAGAACGTTCCGCGTCATTTGTGCTCGTGCGACTACAACGAAAGACCGTAAAACATTTTTTTTACCATTGAAATCGATGGTGCACAGTCCCCATAGTATTTATCAAGCTTTTACTGGGTTTGATTGACGGGTTTTTTCGCAAAAAATAATGTTTAATGAGCACTCGAAATTCACTTTTTCCATTTTTAAAAAAATGCATGAGGTTGTATGTTTTGAACAGCTGTTATGACGGAACTTGCTCAAAATTTTACCGTACTCTACTAACAGGTGGTACTTGATGTTAGCAGTGTTGCATTTCATATAACTACGAGGGAAGTTCGAAAAGTCAAGGACTTATTGATCCCCCCTCTATGACAAAAAAAAATAATATTTGGTTTTTATTCTAAATACATACTTATACTATATTTCTCAGTTACTATTTCCAAATCGCTTTCCCACCAGAATTCTGGAGGATTTTCTGTCCGTATATGTAATCAAAAATTTAAGGTATTGTTTAATTTTTTAAACTACACTTTTAAATATTAGCACATTTCATTATGACTTTCGTGAATTTGTTACTTATCTACGGACAAGTTTCAAGCCCGATATTTAAAAGCTAACGGAAAATGTTCATATTAAGTGAAATTTATAGAACAAACATCGGACATGTATATTCAGAATGGCTATTTGTGAATCGGAACATAAGTTTAATGGCTTAAAATGGTTGGCCTTTATGGGGAAAATTTGTAAATGTTAGTACTAAAATTTGAGTCTGTTCAATTATGACTGTCTCCAATTTACTGAGTGTCCTTTTTTAATCTGAATTTTAAGTCCCTTTCTATCAGACTGGCGTTAAATTCGTTTGAATTTGAAATCAAACTGAAGTCAATCGTCTATTTACAGCAATTATCACTCTACAGCCGTTTCCAGAACCATCTGTTCTCGATTGTTCCAGCGAATTCCGCAATTATTTAATCATATGTGGTGAGCTCTCCTAGTAGCGCCATCTGTTATCGATTTTTATAAAATTCTCAGCGAATTCATCAACCGTTCATGGTGAGATTGTGTATGGTAGATTTCAACTTAAAGTGCCTACTTACTACTTATCGACATTAAGCTTTTGTAATCTGTCAAACTTGTTAGAACAATCAAAGTGTAATACACACCATAGATAAAGTAAACAAATAGATGAAGCACAAGTGTTGGGAAAAGTTTAGTGTAATGGGTAATTTCCTAGATGTCGTTGAAAGCAATAAATGGGATTTTTATTCTTCCCAAAAATAAGTCAAAAAATATGACAATGAAAATCTAAAATTTCATATCAAAAGAAAAAATAATTTTCAACAAAAATATAAAGGATACAAGAATACACACGTTACTTAAAGTAGAATATCTGATGGCCAACGAATTGCAAAGCCATGTCACCACCGGCTATGTCCTAATAAATTGGTTCTTCCTTCGGTTCAGCTTCCATTCCATGTGGAGAGTCGTCAGACACTCTAACGGTTTTGGCATCTGCGACCACAGAAGTTGCTACAGTTTTTGGGCGGAGAAGTTTTTAGATTAAAAAGGCGTTCCGGGATGTTCCTCTTTGGGCGGTCTTACGGGTTTTCCTTTATTGATAACCTAACACCGGCCCCATGGGTTTGAAGTAGTTTTTTAAATAAGAAACAAATGCTATTATGTAAAATCACATAAATTTTGTCACATTTTCCATTGTTTAAATTACTTTCGCAAAAATTTCCCACAATTTTGAATAAACGTCAATGAGAATTATGGGAAACTTCAGTGAAAGTGACAGTAGTACAGGACAGCACCTAGTGAACAAAGTTGACAATGGTCGCGCTATATCTATTATTTCCTTTATCTATGATACACATCACAAACTGTTTGTTAACATTCAAATGTTATATTGACATACTGCCAATTCAAATGTTAGTTTAGCCAAAAATGTTAAATATTTTGATCGTAACAATATTATACTTATTGTACTTTCACATTAGTGGGTTTATTTCTGTTCAAATCTGTTTTCTTCCACAATCATTATCGATCATTATTAGGTTTAATACTCGTACAGTGTCTGCAAGTTTTACCTTCACTCGATGTATAAAAGGCTGTTCATATTTCGGTAATTTTTAGTGATCTTCCTAAGCTGCCAGCTAAAACATATTTTCTTTAATTCAGTTGATAAAATATAAAATGAAGCTTTCGTTTATGCTGTTGGGTCTATTGGTAGTGGGCGCGGTGTTAGCTGATGTTAGTATTTACTTCTATTCTTAATAGTGGCTTTTATTTAACTGAATTTGATACCAAATTTATTTTTCTTCTTTATAGGTGAGAAATCCCCCAATGGGCCTGAAAGGCACGCCAATAACCCAGAATATTAAGGCACTACCAAATCCCAGGGCCGGTAGAAGAATTGGCGTAGAAGGTATTCCGCTTCCTAAAGGGGTTAACAGAGGACAATTATACATTGTACGCAGTAACGAAACAAATATACCAATGGCTGTGGGAATAAAACCATTGCCCACCAACATTAAAGGAGCACAACCACAAGGGGTAAGTAAATATTGTTGTTTTATAAGAAACTACTATATCTAAACATATTGTTACGTTTTGTTTTTGCGTTGTTTTATTCCCAATAATAAAACAAGGTTCGTTTTAAATTACGATAATTACAACGGTTTCACTTCCTTTTATTTTACTTATATAGTACAACAGTTTACTTTATTTATAACACTTTAACAAGTCTTATATTTTACTATCGATTCACGTTGCTCACTTTACGGGGTTTAATCACAAACTGAACTCTCCACTCCAAAGACCTCCGCTATTTATATCACCATACTCAAATGAAGGTATATCTAGCGAATTCAAGAATCTTCTAGAATCTGGATGTTGTTGTTGTTGCTTATCTTTGTAGAACAATCTCGAATGGCGGAGAGTTATCTTTACTGAGGTGAATTCATGCTACTGGTTTGTTGAACTGGTACGTTGTTACAATGCATACTTTCAGGCGCAGCACTAACCGCCTGTTATTTACATACTGTTAGTAGAGTCATTAACAAACAGTAAGCAAAAGCTTTTACTTATTCGTAACAATAGGTTTTTTTTATAAAATTATTATTTCCTACAGAACTTCCTGAAATACGATACCAATAACAACCGCATCCCGTCTTACACAGAAAGACCCAATTTTTCGAATTAATTTAGTTATACAGTTTCGAACTCATGCTCTTATACAATTCTGATCTTGTACACAGGTAACCCCACAACCCATAGGATGGACAGTTCCACCACCCTATCCGGCTAACAACAATTACAATCGTATCGGTTGGAACTATCCTGGTCCAAATATCCAATAATTGCCACACTTCTCTAAGTGCATCGAGGCAAATACAAAGAAGGTCCAAAATAAAATGGATACAATTTCATCTTTAAACTTGGTACTGCAAAATAAACAATCCGTTGTTAAAAATAAAGAACTATTTATTAAAAATATGAATATGAATTTTTTTTGAGAAAATGTAAATATACAGGGTGATTCAGGAAGTATTCCTTGGCTCATTTCATGAAGAAAAGTCCACTAGGACCATGTCCGAAAATGCAAGGGTGCGAAATGGCAGCGGGTTCAAAATTTACGGATTGCCGGTGGGAGGGTAGTAGGGTAAAGTTGCTAACTTCTGAGCCAGTGGTCGGTTTTTTTTGTTTTTGGGCTTGTTGGAAAGATCTTTAAGAGGCCTTTCAAAATCAATAACAAAAAATCAATGAGTGTTCGAACTCACGGATGATGTGTTAACACCTTTTTGCTACACGGTACCTGTTCGATTTCTATGAACACATTAGTAAATGTTACATTGGAAAATAAAAAACAATAGTTTTTTTGCATACACCGGGCAATGCTGAACATCAAATGACTCGCTTTGTTTGACCATAGCAACACCAACGAAACAACCAAACACACAACATCACACATACTTTGTCCGAAGTAGCTGACGTATACGTGTGTCACATAACCACATGTTTGCCATATCAACAGCAACGAAACAGGCAAACACACAACATCACACATACTTTGTACGAAGTAGCTGACGTATTAGTGTGTCACCATAACGTCGACTGCGCAAGCCCATGGGCTTGCAAATTAAATTTTGCGTGGCTATGCTTTATATCTCCGTTCAACAACAGCAACAGACACAAGTATATACATACATTATTCTGTTAATACATACGCTATAGACACAATTTCGTTTGCCTCACCCCAGCCACACCACTCTTTCATTGCTCTCTTGCTCGCTCATTTTTGTTTAACACGTCATTATTCTCTTTCGCAGTCGCAGAAAATCTAGTTTTAGCAGCAGCATAAAATCTGGTTTTAGCAGCAGCATAAAATCTGACTTTGTTAGATTTAGTCCCTATACGCCGCTATAGATGTTAACCATCAAAAATCGCCGAGATAAAGAGCTTTGGGGAAAGAAATTCACATAACCTCAATTTGCTCAGCCAGATGGCAGGTAACTTATGTTACCATAGCCATACCTCTTACCTTTCCAAAGTGACCTAAACCCAGAGCCCAGAGGTCTTACCGTTCCAAAGTTATGACCATTTTACTGAAATGCAAAAATGTTTGTTTTTGTTTTTGGAAGCGAAATAACAGCACACATTTATTTGTTTTTGTAAATTAACACGTTTAAAATTTTATTTTCCAGTCCATTCATCAGTGCCTAAAAAAGTAAGTAGTATTTATAGGTATTCATTCATAGAATTTTGTCATTCAACAAGTATCTACGAACGCGAAAAGTTCGAGTGATTTTTGTCCGGTTTTTTCAAAGTGAATAACGACAAAAAAGTAAAAGTTTACGATAATCTCTGCTGCAGCAACAGTTTCGAGTACGTTGTGTTTTGAATTAGTAAAAATGGCAACTTATTCAAACGAAGAATTAGCAGACATTCATTACATGTCTGGATTCTGCGATGGTGATGCAAGAGCTGCTGCGCGTGAATAGGCATTACGTTTTCCAAATCGACGACCACCAAACCGAACAACATTCAGTGAGACGCACCGCCGATTTCGTGAAGGTACGTTGTTTACACAAATGGAGCGTCCCGGAAATGAACAACACGACGTTGCAGTTGAAGAGTTAATTTTGGATGCGATAGACGAGAACCCATCGACAAGCACAAGACGCGGTCCAAGTTGGTGTGGCACAATCAAAAGTATGGCGCGTCCTTCACAAAGAAAACAACATCCATTCCATTTCACACCAGTTCAAGAACTCTTGGCGGGCGATTTGCCACTACGCGTCAACTTTTGCCCTGAGATGTTGCAACGTTATGTACACGCATTTATGTTTTTATGATCGATTGTGTAGACCGACGAAGCGCAATTCACGAGAGACGGCATTACTAATTTCCATAATTTGCACGAATGGGCCCATGACAATCCACACAACAAGAAAGAAACAGCATTTCAACACCGATTTGCCGTCAACGTTTGGGCTGGCATCATCGAAAAGACCTTGATTGGGCCAAAGGTACTTCCACCCAGGTTAAATTCGCAAAATTATTTGGTTTTTTTGCAAGAAGTTATGCCAGAAATCCTAGAGGAAGTACCTCTTGTGGTACGAAATCATATTTTCTACCAAACTGATGGTGCTCCAGCGCATTACGGGCTTATTGTGCGGGATTGGCTTAACACCAATTTCCCTCGACGATGTATTGGACGAGCGGGACCAATCGCCTGGACGCCACGATCTCCACATCTCACACCACTTGATTTCTTTTTGTGGGGCTACATGAAAGATTGTGTTTCTGTGAAAGATTCTGTGCAGATCCACAATCGTGAGCAGTTACTTGCACGCATTGAGGAAGCTGCGTTGAAAGTTCGTGAAAAAACGTGGCGGATGTGGTTCGCAAACGGCTGCAATTGTGTTTAGTAGAAAATGGGAACCATATTGAAAACATCCTTTAACATCAAATGTTTTTATTTCCTTATGTGTTTGATTCTTCCGCCAAAAATTTCAATAAAATAAAATCTTAAACGTGTTAATTTACAAAAACAAATAAATGTGTGCTGTTATTTCGCGTCCAAAAACAAAAGCAAACATTATTGCATTTCAGTAAAATGGTCATAACTTTGGAACAGTAAGACCTATGGGCTTCGTTTGGGTCATTTTGGAAAGGTACGAGGTATGGCTATCTTTCAACAACATAAGTTACCTGCCATCTGGCTGAGCAAATTGAGGTTATGTGAATTTTTTTTCCGAATGCTCTGTGTCTGGGCGATTTGACTTTTTTTCTACTTTTTTTATTGATTCTGAAAGGCCTCTTAAAGACCTTTCCAACAAGCCCAAAAAATCCGACCACTGGCTCAGAAGTTAGCAACTTTAGCCTACTATCCTCCGACCGCCTATCCGAAAATTTTGAACCCGCTGCCATTTCCTCCCCTTGCATTTTCGGACATGGTCCTAGTGGACTTTTCTTCATGAAATGAGCCGAGGAATACGCTGGAGAAATTTGTCCGGAACTTCCTGAATCACCCTTAGCCTTAAGAGTGTGAATCGTTTCTGGAGTATTCGTATAGCATCGGTCTTTAACAACACCCCACAAGAAAAAGTCTAACGGAGTGTAATCGCAGCTTCGAGGCTGCCAATTGTCATCGCAAAGACGACTGATACCACTATTACTTAGTATGTATACCATGGTGCGCCATCCTACTGAAATCAAAGATTATCCAATTTCATATCAACCATTTCAGCCCTTAGAAAATCTGTCTCCATATCTATGTAGCGCTCGCCCTTGACTGGAATAGCCTTTTCAGCAGAATTTTCGAAAAAATGGCCAAATGATGACACTAGTCCAAAATCCACACCAGTCTGTTGGATTCTCGACAATGACGTGCGGGTTTTCTGATCCGCAGATGCAGCAATTTTGTTTGTTGACATAGCCACCGAGATAAAATTGCGCTTCATCAGAAAATATGAGTTTTCGCCCAAATTCGATGCCCGATTGGTGTCTGCAATATTTCCCAACGTTGTTCAAGCGTAAAGCGACTGATTTTGGTTCACGGAGGTATGATACTGACTGAATGTCAACATTTCGTACAGAAAATATCTAAAAAAAACTGTTCCCATTACATCCCATAAAGGGAATGGGAAGAGTTTCTCACAACCAGTGAGCTGTGCGCTTTCTAATTTTTCACTCACTGATTGAGAACAACAGGATTACACCGGTTCCGAAAGGTATTTGGATAAGCTTTTCATGGCTAAGTACTCGAGAGTGTCGCCGTGACTTAGCTAGGTGGCCGTCGTCGAAGGAAAATTAAGGTGGTCAGAGCAGGGATCGAACCCACGTTCTCATGCAATCACAGAAAATATCTACCAGTGTCAAAATAACAATGATTTAAAAAGATACCTTTATTTAGACCACCCTGCGATGAAAATACCTACATAAAGGTCTTCTTTTCAAGGACTCCTGGCAGGCCTTCTTTTACAGTCCTCTGAGGATTCCTCCTACTAGTAGAACTGAAAGGGAGTGTTGTTTTTAGGGGGCCATTTACCTGCAGGCCAGCTAAAGAGAAAAAATTAAATCTGAAAATTCCCCTTACTATGGCGCCTTATGTTAGTTTGAAATATCGGTTGAATTTGTAGGGTGGTTAAGGTTAAGTTAAGGTTATGATCTTCTTCACGCAACGTACTATGTGCTGGCTCAGTAGACAGACGCACGGCCTTTCAGTGACTATAACTATGAAGTAGGGTTCATCTTCATTTCAGGGAAAGCGAGAGTAACAAAACAAATTTATATTTATATCTTAAGTAAAGGCCCAACACGCTGAAAAAAAACCGCCTCTGTAACATATTCTCCCAAACATATTCCGCAGGAACCATGTATATGTTTGGAACACACTTCAAACATTTATATGTTTGCAAGTCCCAAACTCAGGTGTATTTATATGCAAACATTAGCATGTTTACTGACAAATATGTCTGCTTTTACGTGGAAACATATGCGTGCTTCATTCCAAACATCCATATACTTACGTGGAAACATATGCGTATTTTCTCCCTAACAAAGAGTTATTCATTTTCTTTACTTATTACAATTAAAATAAATAATTAATACAAAAATTATTAAAATATTTAAAATTACCCTTTTTACATTTACTTGCTGAATGCATTACTTTTTTTATGAAATGAGAATCTGAAGCTCTTTTGCTTCTCCTTTCTTTGTTGTCTCTCATGTTTTTCTTTTCAGAAGGTTTCAGCTATGCGATTGTACACAAACAATATACTTACATACAACTCTAGTTCATGCAAGACACGCGTGTATTAATTACTTGTGTTTTTTTTTTATATATTTCACAAATGGTCCGCCGTAGTAAAGGCTCGCTCGGACAGACAAAGGGTTTCACGTTGTTGCACTTTCCTCAAAATCGTTTCTCACTTTGGTAGCACTCATAAATATAGGCGATACACAGACACAAAATACAAAGCAACATCACAAACCATTTAACCGTGCAAGCGTTTGTTTATTCTTCTTTAACTGAACAAGCGCTTTTGATATCCTCTGTCCGATGAACCATTGACGACTGAATACATGAAATTAAAACGCATTACATCAGCCAAAATAAGAAACACTGACTTCCTCTGCAATTTGCACGCACACTCAGGAATATTTTGTGAATCACTCACTGAGAGAATAATGCAAAAAAACAGACACACACTTACAAGATTTACACACTCGTTGCGCCTCTCTTATTCTCTTGCTCTCGAGAGAGTATAAACAGTGCAACAAACACGGCTTTATTTGTATCAAAAACACAGATATATTTGGGTCGCAAACACATATGTTATAACATATTAATCATTGTGTCTCAAACATGTTATATTGAATACCAAACACAATGCGTTTGGGCACAAGTATATTATATTTGAGACAAGTTCCAAACACATGTTATATTTGCGTCCAAACAGCAAAAAACTACAGATTTTTCAGTGTGTACATATTGATGAGTATACAGTTACATCTAAATAAATCAAATGTCCCAAAATATAATTTGTTTGCCTTAAAAGAAAATGCACAAACATTTTTCCCTCCTACTAAAAGTTATATTTGTGTTCTTGAAGTTACTATCATGCGTGTACTATAAAGCAGAGAACAGTCTATACACGCTCAAAAAGATCTGCCCCAGTAACATATTGCGGGAAACATGTATATGCTTGCAATCACTGTTTTCATGAATTGAAGATCTGCTGCGTTTTGTTATCTGCCCCAGTAACATATTGCGGGAAACATGTATATGCTTGCAATCACTGTTTTCATGAATTGAAGATCTGCTACGTTTTTGTTTCTTTGTTGTCTGTCTTGTATTTGTTTTTAGCGGTTTTCAACAAAAAAAAAAGCCACACTTGGGTCTCAACAACATGTATTAAAACCTATTAATCATTGTATCTCGAATAGCAAGCACAATATATTTGGCCACAAGTATAGTATATTTGCGACAAGCTCCAAACACACTTTATATTCGCATCCAAACAACAACAAAAAGCCAGATTTTTCAGCGCGTATATACGTTTTTTATTTCTCGTAATCATTTTTATTAGATTAAAGTTGCCAAATGCCTCGTACACGAATTCATATCAGAATGATTTACTTTTCCGTTTCGGTTATACATACGTTGTTATTCATTCACATCTCCCTTTTCTATAAGTAATCTTGACTGTGATCCAATTGGAAACAAGATAATATTCTTTTTAAATTCTAAGACTAAATTTTTAGGAGTGCTGCCAAAAGTAGTTCATCCAAACCATACATGGAGCAAACTAATTATATGACAATTATAATTTGTAGTGTAATTTGAATTACCTTTCGAAATTCAAATTTAAATACCATTGGCAATTCTTTTTATTTGCAAAGCATTGCCTTCATATCTGGCAGTTTTGGTTTTCAAATATTTTGTATTGTACAATTTTATGAATTTGAAAGTAGTACAAGTCAACACCAATCGAAGCCACAACCATGGAATAATACATACGTAGATAAACTTATTCTCTCATCTGACGTTTCATTTCACACTCTTCATCGTAGGTTTGTGGAAATGAGAGCAATTAAATTTAAAATTACCTTACACCAGGTGGAGTTACAAAATGTGTTCACTTAACTTTTTCATGTCGTTTTGGTGTAGAACTGAAAAATGTAAATATATTTTGCATTTTTTTGTTGACTTTTATCGTTGGTATACATTTGTATTGTATTTAACGCAACTAGTTTGTCACAAAAACACGAAATTCGGTTGTTGTTCCTTTGTTGATCGCTGTATACTATTGCCACCATCTGGTATTATTGAACCAATATTTTCCACCATCCAATGTTTACTTTCCATCGTACCTATGACGTTTAATTTATTGAGCGAGTAAAAGCTTCTATGGTATGTATTATTC
This sequence comes from Phaonia tiefii, assembly GCA_963931995.1. NCBI lineage: Eukaryota > Metazoa > Arthropoda > Insecta > Diptera > Muscidae > Phaonia > Phaonia tiefii. The sequence goes on from OZ008368.1 coordinate 50,653,507, forward strand.
TGTGGCCACAACCATCTACATATAAAATACTCTAAAAACAGACTTGCCAGCAGTCAAAAAATTCAAAATAGTTAAAAGCATTCCCATATTTCACTATGCGAACATGCTCCTGCCCTGATTTTTGTGTGAACATACCTAGGATCTTACCTCATCTTGGATTTGATACACATTCAGGAGGTTAAGCTGAATGATCCTAGAAACGTTCTGCAGAGTATTAATTTCTTCAAACATATCCTGAAAAATCAGGATGAGGTATCAAATAGTATGAACGCCTCTTAACCATACCCGGTGAATTTACAGGGTTAATGATGGGGACGGAATATGACGTCCCGTGGTAACACAACTGTACCCACTGGACTAAGTGCGTCAATTGTGGCAGCCTCTTCTGCCTAACCTAACCTAGTGAATGAGTTGGGTTCAAGTCTATTACCAATTCCTACAGGTTTTCGTCTTGCTGCAAAACATTTGATTGTTACATTCAAATAATTTAGGAACCTCTACTAGACATGTACAACGTCGCACTGCTGGACGATTGTCCCGACCGGTCCACTATAATAGTACTTATATTTGAATATTTTACAAGTCCTAAAAAATATTACCCTTTAGAATATTGAAACATATTTTTCAAGTGCTGGTGAAAACCCAAAGTATTATAATATATTTTTGAGTAGACAAGAGGTGACGGAAGAGACGTTGATACTGGTTTACCCACAAGTGTTCCGAAATGGGTTTTCTACATTATTTAGTGCAAACAGAGCCATTTTATTCTTAATAAAAGAGAATTTTTATTTTATTTCTTAATAAAAGAAAATTATGACGTTCTGGGTAAATTCCAGAACTTGAATAAAATATCTAGAGCAAATAATCAGTCAAAACCTAGATCATCTTAAGAAACCGTTTGCAGTTAATCACACAGGTCTTCAGAATTAATTTTGCACTATTTTGTATGTAATACAAAATTCAAATTCAGTTTCGAAATCAATATTTTTAGTTGTTCCATATATGAAATTCAAAAAAAAAAACAAATTCGGTTGAGACACTAAATTCTTAGTAGTTCCACAATTGAAATTTTAAATTTCTAAAAAGAAATCAAAATGTTGGTCAAGCTCTTCATCACTGTAATTCAATTGCTGAGCCAGATTAAAATGAAACATAGTAGGAAATCGAAAACTACACGCTGAAAAATCTGTAGTTTTATGTTGTTTGGACGCAAATATAGCGTGCGGTTGGAGCTTGTCGCAAATATAATATACTCGTATCCAAACGCATTGTGTTTGCTATTCAATATTAGATGTTTGAGACACAATGATTAATATGTCATAATATATGTGTTTGCAACCGAAACACATTTGCGTTTGTGATATAAATACAGTTGTTTTTAATGCAGTGTTTATGGTCTCTCGAGAGCAAGAGAATAAATGGGGGACAACGAGAGAGTTTATCTTGTAAATGTGTATCTATCTCTTTGTATTAAGCCGCATTCACAATGCAAGCGACAATTTCGTTTTTCATGCTATCTCGTTCTCACACACAGAATTTCACATAATGGCCTTTCGTTTTTTTTTACAAAAATGTAACTCCAATTTGTCGCTGAAGTTGATTTATTCCTACTCCAGCAACATATTTGTTCGAATGTATTTGATACTAGATGGCACTGTTTTCGAATTTCACATTCAAACTTAAAAACATCAATGAAAATTGAACCCATTTGTGTTAAAAGATGCACTATAATACGTTATTTTATCTGTAGAATCGTTTAATACCAAATATGTTTAAATACATTAACATTTTTTAATATTCGAAATACAACCCTGGAGGTGACATTTGAATCATGATGCAACTAATAGAGGTTGTGTTATAAGAATAACTTAAATGGTTTGCTTTTCCTTCTGTTCATTATATGAAGAATCAAATTCAAATGTATTTGGTTTTTGTAATTTCTGGCATACTTTTATTATTGACAAACATTTGTGTTAACTTTGACATGAAAACAAATTATATTTCATTGTTGCCTTGATATATTGGCCGTAATATTGGTATCACCTGTTAGAACAAACATCTCGATTCGAAGTAAACTGTTGCTAGCATTGTGAACGCCTTTTGAAAATGTTGCTTGCATTGTGATTCCGGCTTTATTCTTTCAATCAGTGATTCATAAATATTAATTGCAGATGAAGTCAGTGTTTCTTACTTTGGCTGATGTTTTGCGTTTTATACCCTTTTCACATTTACCGCGTTTCAGCTGAAACGCCGGCGTTTCGCTCTCTTTCGATGATTTCAGCGAAACACACTGTAATTGACACTTATTTCCATACAAAAAAAACGCAAACATTATGCTCTTTTTACTGTAGTTTGTTTGAAACCACAGTAAAAATGAGAGAGCACAGTGTTGTACTCCAATAGTAGTTAAAAAAAGGAGTAAAATTAAAAAATTTCCATTGCTGGTTCAAAGCAAATGTCAGAAAAATGAGGGAAAACAAATCTGTTTGTTTACATTTCTAGTTTGCTTTGTGGTGGTAAGTACTTATTGCAATGTGATTTATGTATTTATGTATCAATGTTATTATCAATGTATGTATCATATGTATGTATCAATGTTATTTTATATTCCTTTATTCACAAATGTGCGTTTGTGTTGTTTACACTCAATACAGAAAACACCAAAACAGAAATGAGAAATGTCACATGAAACCACAGTAGTTTAAAAAAGCATAATGTGAACACCATGGTTTCAAAATGATTTCAAGAGAGCGAAACGCCGGCGTTTCAGCTGAAACGCGGTAAATGTGAATAAGCTATTAGTTTCTTGTATTCACTCAGATGGTTTCTATGGCACAGCTGATCGAAAAGGTACTACGGAAATGAAAAGAAAACATACAGATTACAGACCATGCAGCAAACTAAGTTTAAAAGTGTTTGATTGATACTAATGACAGCTTAATTATGTTTGCTTCGAACGAAAATACGCATTCCCTTTTATTTTTGTCCGTATTATGCCAACCAAAGAGTAAATTACCATAGCAACTCGAACTTGATGAAATGGATTACTACCTCGTCGTCATGAATAGGCATCGAAGAGGGTGACGCGTCATAACGCCCATGGACATAACGCCCATGGGCGTTACGTCACTCCTAAAATGGACATAAAGCCCATGGGCGTTATGTCGCACCTAAAATGGCTTTGTGTCACACCGGTCATGGACTTTATGTCCATCTTAGGTGTGACATAACGCCCACGGACTTTATGGCCTTTTTACGGAGTTTCGCCGCAAGGCCTGGCAGTAGTGAAACCAGCGGGCTTTATGTCACACCGGTCATGGGCTTTATGTCCATTTTAGGTGCGACATAACGCCCATGGGCTTTATGTCCATTTTAGGTTTAGGCGTTATGACGCGTCACCATCGAAGAGAGTAATGGAGACTCTTTAGTATTGCTCTGTGATTCAGTCGTCAATGGTTCATCGGACAGAGTATACCAAAAGCGCTTGATCAGTGAAAAAAGAGCAAACAAAGGCTCGGATAGTGGTTTGTGATGCTTTGGATTTTGTGTATGTGCTTCGTTTATACATATGTACTTATATGGGTGCTACCAAAGTGAGAAATTATATTGCGGAAAGGAACTGGAACGGGCAACAACGTGAAACCCTTTGTCTAGCCTCAGAAAATCGGAACGGTTGACCAGATACACGCTTGGCTTGCATGAACTACATTTGTGTATGACTATATTGTTTGTGTACAAACGCATAGTGATAAACAACGCATAGTTGAAACCTTCTGAAAACAAGAACGTGAGAGACAACAAAAAAGCTGAAGTAAAAGCGCAGAAGATAATCATTTCATGCAAAAAAAAAACAAATAATACATTCAAGTACGTAAATGTAAAAAGAACCGTTATTAGATGTGGATTTATATTGAAAAATTAATCATAATAAAAAACACAAATATATATAAATCAACGAATAATTCTTTTCTAACTATAATTATGTTTCGGAGGAAATACGCATATTTTTCCACGTATGTATGTAGCCGTCGGTGGTGCAATGGTTAGTGTGCGCGGCTCTTGTACATGAGATCCTGGGTTCGAACCCTGCTCTGACCACCTTCAAAATTTCTTTCTGCGGCGGTTACCTCGCATAGTGACGGCGACACTATCGAGTATATAGCCATGAAAAATGCTTCTCAAAATACCGTTCGGAATCGGTGTAAAACTGTAGGTCCGAATCAGTGAGTGAAAACTGGAAAGCGCACAGCTCAGTGATTGTGAGAAATTCTCCCCGGTCCCTTCATGGGATGTAATGGGAAACCATCTGTCATCATATGGAGGTTTGTGGGCAACACGCGCATGCTTCCACACAATTATATGTATGTTAGGGATGAAGAACGCATATGTGTCCACGTAAAAGCATACATATTTGCCAGTAAACAGGCTACTGTTTGCATTTAAATACAAGTGAGTTTGGGGCTTGCAACCATATGAATGTTTGGAGTGTGTTTCAAACATATGCATGGTTCCTGCAGAATATGTTTGGGAGAATATGTTACAGAGGCTCTTCTTTTCAACGTGTAGTAAACACCTGGACGATCAACTGCAATTTTCCCATTTTGCACTTTTTCTCTAAAAAAAATATGTCCTGAAAGTTCTTTTAATTCTGCGACTTTACTGTTAATAGCGCAACAAATATTTGTTTTATCACAGTAATGATAAGTGGACCATTGGGTGTCAGAAACCCCCATCAGTGGATCTTAATGATAGATACATTTACACATGATAGACACATTTGCCCTGTAGGGCACTGTAGTACCTCCCATTGAACCAATTATCCTGGGTTAAGGAAGAAACTGCTTTATAGAAAACTTTAGGAAATGATTCCTCCAGTACTATCAATTGAACTATAATTTGTCGTATTGAATAACAAAATCCTTGTAGAACAGTGTCTTGCCAGGTTTTTCAAACGCACATCATATAAATAGACCTTTAATTTGCGCTAAAAATTTAATCGAATTTCAAGAGTTTTTCAGGCAACAAGTAAACCTTTTTTATATTTGAAAAAATGAAATTTTTCGTAATCTCATTGGGCATTTTAGTAGGATTCACATTGTCGGAAGCCTTACGCAATTTTGAAATCAACTACGGAAATCTGAATACGGTACGTAATTGTAATTATATTTTTCAAATCGGGCAAAATTGCGTGAAATATTTGTGTATACAATCGATACAGAAAGATTATACCTGCCGGCATGCTGGTATCTTAAACATATCAGCATATGGTTGATGACTCTACTTATGTATATACATATATGATATATATGTATTTTAAATATAAGATTACATATTTATTCAAAACTAAATTAACATTTTTTTTAACTATTTCTTTATTAGAATCGCACCAAATATCAAGGCACCAATAAGTTTGGAACACAAGTACAATCGGTAAGTTTATTTCTTAAAGTGTAAAAATATGTATTCCGGACATTACCCTGCACAAAAACAAAGAATAATAGGCCATGCATTACTTTTGCTGGCCATTGGTAAATTCAGTTTGTTTGAAATTAAAAAATATTGTGAATAACTTGTAAAATTACACCTGAAGCAAACATTAATGTTATTCATGCCAAAGACTGATATTACGTATACAATGTTTATCATAGACGAATTTAGTATAGACACACTAATTCTCTCATCTGACATTTCGATTCACACTCATCGTCGTAGGTTTGTGCATCGTCGTAATTTTTTCATTTCGTTTTCGTATAGAACTGTGCAATTTAAATGTTTTTTGCACTTTTTTGTTGACTTTTATCGTTGTTATACATTTGTATTGTATTTAACACAACTATTTTGCCACAAAAACACGAAATGCGGTTGTTGGACGTTGTGTACTATTGCCTCTATCTGGACATGCTTTCCACCATCCAATGTTCACTTGCAACCATACCTATGACGTTTAATTTATTGAGAGAATTAATGTGTCTAAACTAAATTCGTCTATAATGTTTATAGACAATATCATAGAGTAATTCTTTAAAGAGAGAATATTTGACTCATCTAACGTTTCCTTTCACACCCTTCGTGGTGCGGTCGATGTGATAGAGAGATGTTTGACCAAAAGTGACTTACACCAGGTGGAATTACAAGAACTTCTGGTTGTATTTAACACCATAATTTTAAAACATAAATAATTGTAAATGCCATTGTTGATATTTTGTTCGCTGTTTTGAACCATTGCCTCTATCTGGTGTTATTAAAGCAATACTTTTCAACATCCAACGTTCATATCACATCGGGCCAAATGTCAGAAATTTTCTGAGCGAAAGAAAAACTCTAGTTATAATAATTACTCTATGGACAATGTGTACTACAACTTCATTCTGTTATGTGTACAAATTGATCAAAAATCAATGTCATTATTTGATCTGAGTGTATCCATGCCACAGCTGAGAACAGAGTTGTTGGGAGAATGAGCGACTTTATGTTTCTGAAAAGTATCTTGTAAATCGAGATAACGAAATCATTACCAGTACAGCAAAGTATATTATTTTTTCACCAGGAACATTTTTCTCAAAGATAAAAAATAAAAAAATAAATGGTTTCCCATTACATCCCATGAAGGGACCGGGGAGAACTTCTCACAATCACTGAGCTGTGCGCTTTCCAGTTTTCACTCACTGATTGGGACCTACAGTTTTACACCGATTCCGAACGGTAATTTAAGAAGCTTTTTCATGGCTAGATACTCGATAGTGTCGCCGTCACTATGCGAGGTGACCGCCGCCGAAAGAAATTTTCAGGTGGTCAGAGCCGGGTTCGAACCCAGGATCTCATGTACAACAGCCGCGCATACTAACCATTGCACCACCGACGGCCAAAGATACTACTCCAAAATTTCCACAATTTCCATTACTTTTAAGGGATACAATTTGTCTTTGTCGACACGGGGGAGAAGGCAGTGGGTAAAAACATAAAGTTCGTAATCTTCTAAGGGTCCTCTATATTTCCTACTCAGAAGACAAACGTTAATTCGGTAGCGTTCTGCTTCAAATTCAGTTTCAAAGATCTTAGCGTTTTTGACTTCCCAGCAAACTTTCTGGTCAAATATCTCAAAATGTTGAACTGATAGAGTAAAACGATAGTGCCACTAAGATAATCAAGATAATTTTTTCAATTTAAAAAAAATCAATCAGTGTTCGAAGTCACGAGCGATGTGTTAACACCTTTTTGTTACACGGTACATGTTCGATTTCTATGAACACATTAGTAAATGTTACATTGTGCTGAAGGCTCTTTTGCTATTGCACTTTCTTTTTGATGTGTTAACATCTATAAGTGAACATCACAAAGTGAACACATCCAAACACAGTTTGTCCGACTGCGATCACACAGATTGTTTGGCGTTAAACTCCTCCGAAACGGCTGGACCTATTTGTATGAAATTTTGTGTGCATATCGGGTAGGTATCAGAATCGGCCAACATCTATTTTTCATACCCCTAAATGATGAGGGTGACCCACCCCAGAACACAGATTTGTCCGACTGTGAAACACAGATTGTCAGACTGCGAAAAAAAACACACACTGATGTAGCGGCAGCGAATAGTTGTATTGTGCGGGTGCCGAGCACTCTCAGAGCAAAGAGAATAATGACGTGCAACGAAAATTGTGTGAACTTGTGTAACGTATGTTCAGTGTCTGTTGCTTTGCATTGTCTTTGTTTTTTGTGGGAATAAAACAAAAAGTATTAAGCAAGAAACTAATGACACATGTGCTTGCACTGGTCTTTAAATAATTTTAAATATTAATATTATATAAATGTAACGTCATAATATGACTGAACGCTGTTTTTTTCCAATGTAACATTTACTAATGTGTTCATAGAAATCGAACAGGTACCGTGTAACAAAAAGGTGTTAACACATCGCCAGTGAGTCCGAACACTCATTGGATTTTTCTTACATCTGCTTTAGATGTAACATGTAACATTTTTAAAATAAATAAAGCAATATTTAGGTCACTGCAATAATTGTTTTTGTTCTGTCATAAATAGAGCGACGACAACAAGTATTGAATAGTATAGAGAGAACTTATTGCACTCTATTTCCGCTCTCTCAGTCTGAGTAAAAGAGCATAAACGAGAAAAGCATATATGTTTCAAACGGCATCAATGTTTCACATCAAAATTATGAATGGACCAAGTTATGACAAAAAGAGGGTAATACGTTTTGAATCATTCGCCAGATATCGCCAGTGCTTTGGAGTCATACAATTCGTTACATGAGTTCTTTGTACTATTCAATACTCTTTGGCGACGCGAATCTGCTTGTTTGTTCGCTGCCGCTACATGTGATGCTAAAGCTGTGTGTTGTTTGCATGTGTTCACTTTGATAGATTGCCCTACCCGTGCCTATAGATGTTAACACATCAAAAATAATTTTTAATAGAAGTTTATAAAAGAAGAAGTGAAATTGATTATTTCGGTGGATAGTTGGGAATTTAGCTATTTCGATGACCACCCAGGCATCTCTTCATCTCATCTCCCGAATCTCATTCCGGGAATAGAAAATCCTTCAATACAGAAGGGGACCTACAAACCAAGTTGTTCGAATATATTTGTGGGACGGGCCAGTCATTCTATGATTCTGGGATCAAAAAGATTCCTGAACGATCACGGAAGATCATAGAACAAAATGCCACCTACATTATACTTATAGATTAAAATTAATTATTTGAATAACATAATTGAAAATTACTCTCAACAAAAAAACCGAATTTACTTTCTTGCCTACCCAAATAAATCAACCATCGAAATTGTTTGAAAATCGAATGATAAAATAACATTTTATTATTTATTCCAAATATTCCCCATAAAAACCGTTTCAATTGAAAATTAAAGCTCATCAATCGAAATTGAAAACTAATCAATTGAAATTCAAAACAAATCTTTTGAAAACAACAATTTTAATTCATGCAAATGCTGAAAACACAAAGTTAGTCTCAAAACTAATCAGTTGAAATTGTAAAAGATCAATAGATATTTTTCTCACGAGAATTTTGAGGCACGCGAGATTCACGTATTTCACGAATATCACGTGACTCTCGGCCATCCCTAGTACATACCATAAAACGTATACGCTTGGAAAGATCAGTTCTTGTTCTTCCCTAGTCTGTGAAAAATATCAAAATCGCCACGAAAACAACTGAGTTATGCGTTCATAAGGACTCGCATCACCTCGAAAATAATTTTTTTCAGAATAATTTAAAATGTTGACGAAATTTTGGTGCCGGATTTGTTATATACTCAACAATGTCTATAACATACACCAAGAAGTTTTTGAAGTTATTTTTTCTATTACTTCGAAATTACAATATTTCTGTGGTCACAAACCATAACAGCCTAACTCGAGTTAGGACAAAATTTAAAAAAAAATTTGAGAAGTCACCGTGCTTAAATAAACAACTCTTTTTTTTTGTTAAGAAGTAAGTAAAAGAATTCGTTTCCTTGTTATCTGTAACAAAGTTATCACAGTAAAGATATTAAACTAAACTTCCAGTAAAGATATTAAACTTTAAACTGCTCCCTGAAAAATTTTAGAATCGACTTAGGCTGTTATGACTTGTGACCACAGATTTGTAAACTTCTATGCTGTAAACTTTGTTAACACTCTTTTAAATTTAAATTCACTTCTTATATTAAAAATTATTAATTATTTAAATTATTTTTTACTTTTATAGTTAAACAGGACCCAGCAATACCAAGGAAAGCCCGGCAAACAACCAACTGTACGTATTCTTTCGAAAATCATTAGAAATTTCAATCTCAAATTACATTAACGATCATAGTATAAAATTAATTAAATCACGGCTCATCAACTAATGTTACTGATCCCGACTGACTTTTCTGAGGACTAGGCTCTATGACATCTGAAGATTCCTTTCAAGATTAGCTCGAATAACCCATTTTGTTTTTTTAATATTTAAATGAAAATTTCTTTTCTGTGGTAATTCTCTAAAACAACAAAAGCTCGCTTTTATTTCAAAATAAAATTCTGTTTAAAAATTCAGATACACATGCTCATATAGACAATTTAATAATGAGAAGTAGTCAAAATCGAGGAAACCGAAAGTCTTACGAAAAAAACAATATTTCATGTACATCCTAGAAACGGGCAAGTGATTAAGTTTTGGCTCACGTTCACGAAAGTAAGACGGTCACTCACGCACGAAAATGTTTTCGCAACGCAAGAGAGACAATTTTGATTTTACCTGCACATGATTCCCGGGATTCGCAGCAATCGCGATTAAAATTTCTCATCAAATAATTTGTTTTTGGAACGAAGTACTTTATCGCACGGTGACGGATGGGGACTAAATGAAAAAAAAAATTAAACAACTTATTATGCTACAACCCAGTATTGTCAACTATATTGGGTACTTTTGCTTTGGTTTGTGTCGAGACTACCGTAAATAAAAATAAATAAATGGTTTCCATTACATCCCATGAAGGGACCGGGGAGAACTTCTCACAATCACTGAGCTGTGCGCTTTCCACTTTTCACTCACTGATTGGGACCTACAGTTTTACACCGATTCCGAACGGTATTTTGAGAACCTTTTTCATGGATATATACTCGAGAGTGTCGTCGTCACTATGCGAGGTGACCGCCGCCAAAATAAATTTTAAGATGGTCTGAGCAGGGTTCGAACCCAGGATCTCATGTACAAGAGCCGCGCACACTAACCAATGCACCACCGACGGCCACATATGTTACGACGGCCAGACTACCATATGTTAGGAAATTTCTTGTTTAATTGGAAGTTTTCTAGGTGGAGCCTGTAACCAATATTTAGTATATATTGTATTTTGAACCCAATAGAAAGCAAATTTAGAGCCAAAGTGAAAGAAGTGTAAAAAAAGAAAATTTTCCTAAATAAATGCCTTTTCTTAAACGAAGTAATTTTTCTCAAAAAAAAATACCTATTCATATTCTTAAACAAAGTACCTTTTCTTAAAAAAATAGGCTATCTTAAAGAAGTACCTTTGCTTAAAAAATTAACATTTTCATAGAAAAAGTACCTTTTCTGTACAAAAACAATTTTTTTTAAATAAGTACCTTTTCTTAAGAGGGTACACTTTCTTAAAACAAATTGCCTTTTCTTAAAAAACAAAAAATAAATAAATGGTTTCCCATTACATCCCATGAAGGGACCGGGGAGAACTTCTCACAATCACTGACCTGTGCGCTTTCCAGTTTTCACTCACTGATTGGGACCTACAGTTTTACACCGATTCCGAACGGTATTTTGAGAAGCTTTTTCATGGCTATATACTGGATAGTGTCGCCGTCACTATGCGAGGTGACCGCCGCCGAAAGAAATTTTTGACGTAGAATACGTCTTACCTTACGGTATGAGGAGTCATGTCAGGTTTTTATTGTTGTAATCTTTATTTCATTGAATTTGAAGAAACGGCTAGATGATTTTTTTTTAAATTTTTTTTGTAGGTAAATGAAGATGTTATCTTTCGTTTGATATACATTTCATATTGGTTGATATATTTCTAGTATTTTAATTTCTCAAATGAAAATTGTTTAAACACATACACTCAAACATATGTGTGGTGTTTGGTTGAGTGTTTTTGGTTGCTCAACATTGCTTAGGAACATGTATCTAGTAAAAAGTGAAACGAACAGCAAGCTAATGTTGCTTGGCAACATGTATCTAGTAAAACGTGAAACAAACAGTAAGCTAACGTAATAAAGCTTTTTTGCGAAAGCTTCAATAAAGCTGTTGTAACATTAATTTTGAATTGTAAAGCGTAAAGCTTTCACACAACGCTCGAATGCTAATGCGAAGACTCGATAAGGTGAACCTTTTGGCGTAGAATACGTCTTACCTTACGGTATAGGGAGTCATGTCAGATTGTTATTGTTGTAATCTTTATTTCATTCATTATGAGGAAACGGCGAGATAACGTTTTTAAAAATTTTTTTGGCGTAGAATACGTCTTACCTTACGGTATAGCGAGTCATGTCAGATTGCTATTGTTGTAATCTTTATTTCATTGATTATGAGGAAACGGCGACATAACTTTTTTTATAAATTTTTTTGTAGGTAAATGAAGATGTTATCTTTCGTTTGATATACATTTCATATTGGTTGATATCTTCCTAATATTTAAATTTCTCAAATGAAAATTGTTTAAACACATACACTCAAACATATGTGTGATGTTTGGTTGAGTGTTTGAGTTTGTAGCGTGAACACAAACTATGCTGCTGTTTCAGTGTGGACACAAACCTTCGGCTGTTGTTTTGATTGATGAAATATTGAAATTTCGTATATTTACTTATGTATTTAAGTGAAACAAAATGTTAAATGTAAATTTGAATTATAAAAAATATATGAAAAAATTAATTCATACATTTTTATGTTAAATGAAAGTGCTGCCAAGTAAGCAAAATAATAATGCTGCTTGATGCTGTTTGACAGCAGCTGACAGTTGACGTTTAGTAAATTAAAATATCAAATAAATAAATTCATTTGCTTATGTTATTTATCATGTATTGTTATATATGTTTTCTGTCTTATCGGATGGCGTATTCTACGTTAAACTTAATGGCCGTGTCTCTGACACAGCCTGCAGGGACAGTCCGTGGCCGAAGGCCTCGGACAACTGTCTGCTGTTTTTTTTTTGAAGGTGGTCAGAGCAGGGTTCGAACCCAGGATCTCCTGTACAAGAGCCGCGCACACTAACCATTGCACCACCGACGGCCACTTTCTTAAAATACACCTTTTCTTTAAAGAGTGTATTCTTTGTGAAACAAACTAACTTTTCTTGAGATGAGTAACTACTCTTAAAAATGTGTCTATTCTTAAAAAACGGTAAATTCTAAAAAAAATCCCATTCCTTAAAAAAAAAAATTTTTTTCTTCAAAAATACATTCGCGTAAAAAATACCTTTTCTTAAAAAAATTCCTGTTCCTAAAAGTACCTTTCCTTAAAGATAAAATAATACCTTTTCTTTTACTATCTTGAGATAAATAACCTTTCTGAAAATAATTAAATTTACTTAAAAAATAACCTTATCGTAAAAAGAGTACCACCTCTTTAAAAAGTATCTGTTCTTAAAAAAAGTACTGCTTTGTTAAAAAAAATGCATACTCTTATGGCTTTTTCTTGCGGAAAGTACTTCTTCTTAAAAATAGTACCATTTCTTAAAAAAACATTAGTTTTACCTACCTATACCTATCAAAGCCACAAACCTCCACATATAAAATACTTTAAAAACAGAATCGCCAGCAGGCAAATAAATTCAAAACAAATAAAAGCATTTCCATATTTCATTACAATTGGCATCCGATTCCATAACCTGCGTATGGGAATGCTTTTAATTATTTTGCATTTGTTTGACTGCTTGTAATTCTGTTTTTAATGTATTTTATATGTGGAGGTTTGTGACTTTGATAGGTATTGCCACATAGTACTTTCAAATTCATAAACCTGTACTGTATAAAATATTTGAAAACCAAAAGTGCCAATATGAAGGAAATGCTTTGACAATAACCACAATTTGCCAATGGTATTGAATTTTTTGTGAATTTGCATTTCGAAAGGTAATTCAAATTAAACTACAAACTATAATTGTCATATAATTAATTTGCCCCATGTATGATTTAAATTCGCTTGTTTTATTTAAAATGATTAATTCTTTTAAATATTTTTCAATTTTATAGTTCAACACGACGCAGTACAACGGAAGACCTGGCCAGCAAAAAAGTGTACGTATTCTTTCGAAAGTCATTACAAATTTCAATCTAAAAATACATTAAAGATCATAGGATAAAACTAAATAAATCACAGCTCATCAACTAATGTTACTGATCGCGACTGACTTTTCTGAAGGCTAGAATTGAGCCTGGCTGGGTCAATGATTACGAAAGCGTAGATATTGACTGATATTCGGGAAATGCAATGGACTATCCACTGCTATAAAAGCTAGTGACGTGTTTCAGTTGAAATTTTGTTAAACGTTGGCGGTGGAAAAAATACTTCGGCATCTAACTAGTAGAATCAAATTAACCGAAATTCTTTTGTATATTTGGCACTGGAAGATATTTTTCTAAAATATAAATTTGTTCAAAACTCGGAAACGGAACAATCAATTGCCAAAATATCGCAATTCACAAATTCACTTGAACTGACGCTTCGAACACGGGCTAACTCCATCAACTAAAGGGTTTTTCAATAAGAGCGCTATAAAAGTTTTTTTTAAATACAACAACAAAACCGGTTTTAGATACCAATGAAATTCTTTATTCCTGTGAAAGTACGTTCGATGCCACTATGTATGGAACTCGATTTCTTTTGCATGGCCACCACGGCCACGCTTGCAGAAGTCCAGACGCTGAACCCAATTTTCGACAGTTTTCAAGCATAAATCGGCCGATACTGCTGCAATTTCACGTTCGATATTCGTACGAAGTTCATCAATCTTGGCTGGCTTGTTGCCATAGACCATAGATTTGACGTAGCCCCATAGATTATTTTCTGATGAAAATCCGAATCAAAGTTGAGGCCACTGACTCCAAATTTCGGTAGTAGATTTTAATAATTTCCACTCGTTGTTGGCTCGTATATCTTTCCATGATGAAATGGCAAACCTTACTGAAGATAAATGTCAAAAGAGCGGGAAAAAATATGGCGTCGCTTGCTGTATCGATTTACTTTTGTAGCGTCTCTGTTGAAAAACCCTGTACATATATAAAATAAGTATATATGTAGGTGATTTTGCGAAACAGAACGACAAGCCTGCGAACCAAATGAGATTTATTGAAAAATTAGGTATTTTAGGGAATATTTATATAAAATACAGAAAAATGGAGAAGACATAATATACATGATACAGATTTCAAATTGAAGTCGTGAAAAAAATTGCTCTGTCAAAATTTTGAAAATATTTTTTTCTATATCTGTTTATCATGACACGTCGTTTGAGCCCCATATTGTCACAAAAAAATTATTTTTTTTCGAAAATGTTCTAGGAATCGAAACTTCAAATTATCAGTATTACTTTGACACTCGTATAAAAAAAAATGTTGACTTTTCCGTTATCACCTCTTCATTACGCATCATTTGAGAACCCCCTCCAACCACTTCAAAATAAAGTTTTCAGTACACCCTAATATACATGTTCGCAAGTATTGTTTTCGGGAATTGAAAATCTGTTGCTTTTTGTTTCTTTATTGTCTGTGACGATTTTGTTTTCAGCAATTTTCAACAGTTCAAAAGTTTTCAACATTTGGGTCACAAATACATATGTACGCTTTCCCAAGAATCATGAGAATGATTTCGCCTAATGAGAGTTTGCCTCGGATTTGTATTTGCAATTGAGTTTTCGCTTGCATTTAGTTTGATGAATTTTGCAATAGCATCATTCCAAACAACCTCTGATGTAGGTATGCGGCTGGATCTGACATAGTTATACGGCTTCCTACGAATCATTAGAATGCATTTTGCAAAAATTCTTTTTCAAAACTTTTTATCTCCATTAATAGAGATTTAGAATGGTCTGGAGCTTGAATAAATAAAGTGAAGCAGTATCAGTTCTAAAAAAACGGGCCGATAAATACAAATCACCAAATTTATACTATTTGCGTTTAAAACCGATATAAAGTAGAAAAAGTGTAATTAAATTATAGTCACGACTTTGCATTTTTCTAAGTCTTCGTTCTTCATTACAAGTCAAAAGTTTCCGGTCCACTCGGTGAGGTGCACTCGGTTCTCAAATTCTTTTGTGTTGCATTGACCGTTTTCAAATACCATTGTTATCGATTCGACCGATTAAACAAGCACATCCAAACGAAGGTACTCATTCTTGTTTATCTCTATTCTGCTCATACAAGAAGAGACAAAGGAAGTTCTCTATTCTAACGAGTGATGTTTTTCCAATTTGGTTTTGAAAATTTTTGAAACATTTATACAAGTGAACGAGGTATTTAATTGAATCGATAAACCAATGCCTGCCATTTACTTTTTAAATATTATTTCATTCAAATGTTGCCCACGGTTACGTTCCACATGGTCCATTCTGAAAGTCCAATATTGCTACACTTTTTCCAACATTTCGGACGGAATCTCACCAATGACACGTGTAATGTTGTCTTTCAATGCAGCAATGCCTTCACATGCCCCCACAAAAAATAGTGTAGTGTGGTCAAATTGTACGAACGACCACAAAATGGACGTAACTTGCGAAACAAATATTTCACAGAGCACGAATTTTGTTAGCCAAACCAGGGGGTTTCTATGGCACAGCTGACCGAAAAGGCACTACGGATATGATATAAAATGAGAGACCAAAGAAGGTATACAGATTATAGACCATGCAGCAAACTAAGTTTAGAAGTGTTTGACAAACTAAGTTTAGAAGTGAAATGTTTCAAAAATATATTTTTAAGTTTGCCAGAGTTTTTCGGTAAAATTTCTGTATCGCTTCTAAACTATTTTTAAATCAAGAACTGCACTGAAATGCTGAAACTTTTTAACGATAAAAATCGGTAGTTAAATTGATAAAATACGGAAATTTTGTATTGAACTTTTTGTGCATTTTGACAATTTAACAAACGATTTTTATCGTTAAAAAGTTAAAGAAAGTCACCTTTCATCGAAAGGCATCCTCAGGATTATAAATTTGCAAATAAACCACAAAAATATTAACTAGATACCGATGGTTTTCGTCCGCTTCCAACATTATTGTGTGTGAACTTGTATGTTCACCTATGTTGGTGTATATGGTCTTATATCTGGTTTCCACAGACTAATTAGGACAATGATTTTTAAAAGCATGTGTTTGTTCTGGTACACAGGACAAACCCTAACGGGACATTTCATACGGGTGATGTTTGTGCTTAGGAACAGAGTTGCCATATTGAAATCTCTTTACTCTAACAAACTGATTACCATAGATAAAGGAATTAACTAGATATCACACATGTTTAATAAGATATTTTGTAGGTGGACCTGCAGCTCAATTCTGTAATTCTCCTAGCTAAATATCTAAGTCTATCGCTAAAATGCTAAAAAAAAAAATCAAAGCAAATTTCTTAGAGATTTCTCTAAATCCGTATTCTGTAACTGCAATCTCTTAGCTAAAACTTCCTATTTTCGCCGTAGCTAATTTGCTAAAAGTAGTCTATACTACTCACTCTGCTTTGATACAATGCTGAGAAACAGAGACAAACATATTTCGCATACATTTGACACTTTATATTAGAGCTGCCAAGCTTCATATGTTGTTATCCTCAAAAACATATAGAATTTTCCTTCCTAAAATTGTAAAAAGAACTTGTAAATTGCTAATTTTTAAAGGTAAACTTGAAATTTCTTGTCAAATTGTATTTAGGTTTTGCAAACTACGATTTAGTATTTTGATATCCCTCTAAAAGTCTGCAAAACATGGCAGCTCTATAAAGGCTTAGTTTATTTTATGTAAAAAAGTAAACAAACAGTTTATAAAATTTGTGCTGTGTAAAAAGCACTCCATGTATTGAACTAAAATGAATTTCTGCTCCTTTGTTATTCTTTTGGTGGTTTCCTCCATTTTACTGCTGAAATTACAATAATTTTAACAAATTTTTTTCCAATTTACAATTACATACCTTTTAGCGGCTTCAATTTTTGCTTGCTAGAAATTCTTCATTTAAGAGACAATTAACAGCTGTTTATCGCGTACAGAATACAAAATAAGAGTATTTTAGAGATGAACGGTTAACGCTAAAATTACGGCGAATTACATTTTTAAAAGATAGCTAAATTTAGATACACGTTAGAGAACATTTGATGCTCTAAATTCATTTTAGAGTTTTTTAGCGATAGAGATTAAGCTTTAGCAACTTACAGAATCCAGCTGCTGAATGCAATAATTATAACGCTTGGTTCCAAAAAAAAACATATACCTTGCAAGATGTAGAACAGGTGATTTAGAACAGATGATAACAGTAGGTGTGGTAAGAAACATCAACAGGCATTTTTTTGTGGTCCGTTGCACTCAAATTCAACACAAATAACTACCAGCAATAACAGTAAACAAAAAGGCACATAATCAAAATACATTTGAACTAGAACGTCGGGAACGCGACATGAAAAAAAATAACGTTAGTTGTTCGAATAACACAACCTGAAAAATTATACTTATACTGGATGTAACAAATTTGCCAGTGTTGAATAAACGTCTATGGATGTTATGACGTAGATAAAGGAATTAACTAATCAACAGAGACATTATTAAGGCTGTTTTTTTATTCCCTTAAGCTATCGCCACTTACAACTTTCCAAATAAAACGATCCACACTTAATACTACGCAATGTGGCAACATTTGCTATAATGGGTGAAAAAATGCGATACGGCAACACGTTTGTAGCCAGTGCCGCCAACAAACACATGGTAGCAGCAGATGTTTTTGTAATTGTAAGCAGCAACAACATACATTTTATTTTCGTTCATTCGTTTCAGTTGTTAAACTCACACATATATATAACAACAATACAAGAATACAAAAAAGGATAAAAACAAAATACATACGATTTTGACAAATGAAACGAAAAACGACATAGAAAAAATTTCATCACCTGTTTAAACGACTCAGTGTTAGTATTTTCTTGTGTGAACGATATAGAATTGGACTACAACGGCTTCGTTGAAAGGACCCTTGACAAACTTATTAGATTATATTAAGAAAGATTATACTTTCTACACATTTCCCAATATCCGACAAACGTATAAAAGGGAATATTATAATTATTTTTACAACATAATAAGATTCTGATTTATTATAAAAATTTCACCCTTTTTCGTGCAGACTCTCCAAAAACCAGGGTCAGAGACATGGATTGTGGTACGTATTTGAAACAAAGGAATATCTAATAATTTTCTAATAATCTATTTTTGTTCTTCTCATTTCAAATTAGCCTACGAAAACCTACGAAACCCGCAATCGACAAACCCAATCAAAAGGATTAAACCCCAGGTGGAATAAAGCCAGGATATAATTAAATCATGTCTTGTAATTTATTACAATAAACACAGAGCATTCAAAAGAATCAATGGGATAATAACTTTTTATGGAATTTGGTAGTCACATAGGTTTAAAGATAGTAGGCCTTTGTAAAAAGACGATATAAATTTACACGATATTTAGTCAAGTCAAATTCGGTATTGGTAGAAAATCCCTTTAAATCATCATATAACACTTTGGTATATACGTATCATTTATTTTAGGGTGTAACATCAGGGGTAACAAAGTGTACCATCAGTACGTGGTATAGTATTACGAATGTATGATGCCATTCACAGTCTAAATAGGAATAATTTTCCTTAAGCCATTCGGATTCACAACTATTAGAAATTGAATCGATGCCAATCGGAATTGAAGAATAATCTATTGTGCAGTATCTTCAAAATCTAACTAAAGTTCGTTGTGAGATGCGGGCTGTCTTCAGTTAAATTGCAATTCCACATTATTTTAAGCTGAGCTCTATGAGGCACCTCTGTAATGAAAAGTGCGCCAGGTTACTGTGCAACAACCCAATCCAGAATTGACTACTGCAAGGAGATACCCGTTTTCCCAACTGCACTATTGTGCAGTAGTAATGACTGCATTGGCATCATAACAAATCGAATACTTCAGTATTCACTTCAGTGTAGCCGATCTAAAGAGTTCGGACACTGTCGTGTAATTGTTTCTGTTGCCCACACTGCACTGAAGTATCTGTTGAGAGTAAATACTGCTTCATTTGATGAAACGATTGCAGTAACAAAATTTGAAGCAGTGATTGACATTTTTTGACTATTTTCAATGAATTGCTTAAGTTGGTGACAGACTGTACAATCGCCGTGAGCTACCCATTGCCCACAGGATATGTGGAAAGTAATAATAATAAATAAAGCTACCCACGAAAATGGGGAATTATTCATTATGATTACACATTACCCACAGGGTAACGGGGAAAAATGGGTAGCTACCCACGACAATGGAGAATTACCCATCACGATTAGGTAGGTAGTACCCACGAGGATGGGGAAATACCCATCACGATTACCCGTGGCCGTCGGTGGTGCAATGGTTTCGTGTGCGAGGCTCTTGTACATGCGAACGTGATTTCGATCCCTGATCAGACCACCTCACATATCTGTCGACGACGGTCACCTCGCTCAGTGGCGGTGACACTATCACTATGGCCATGAAAAAAGTCCTTCGGAACCGGTGAATAACTGTAGGTCCTAAACAGTGTGTGTAAAACTAGAAAGCGCACAGCTTACTGATTGCGAGAAGCTCTCCCTTATTCCGACATGGGATGTAATGGGAAACTACTTACTTTATCTTTTAATTGGAAAAATAATGGGTAGTTACCAGGGTAACCCATCCCCATTTTTGATGGAAAATATGAAAACTAATGTTTGCTTGTTTCTAAGGGGTTTTCATAAAGTGGTCCAACTCGTATGAAAGAAATTTTTCAAAAAATCCCCAAAATAATAGGTTATTTTTTCTATTGGACACTCCGTTTCCGAGATATAGACATGAGGGTGTTTTAGCGATGTTTTACTCAAAAATTTTAATTTTAGCGATTTGAACAGAAAGAAAGAGATGCTATATCGAAGAAATCAATTGGCTAAAGCTTACTCTTATTTTTTTTTGCGATTTTGATTATTTTTGCTATTGGACGCACCGCTTCCGAGTTATAGCCACTTTTTTACTTTAGCGATTTTCTTACTTTGGCGATTTGTTGAAAAAATCTTTCATACGAATTGGACAACTTTATGAAAAACCCTTAGAAAACTTCAAAAATTTTTTATTTCTCCGATAGGATGCTCTGTTTCCGAGATATAGTAGAAATTTTTTATAATTTGTTCATATTTTCGATCAAAAATGGGGGACTAGTTACCCTTCTGTAAAGACAAGGACGGAAATCTCGTCGCAGATGTGCAGAGCATGTTGGGAATATGGAGAGAGCATTTCTCCGCGCTACTAGTACCTGAGATATCCGATGACGATGGGACAATCGCTCACAATATGGACGACGACGTCGATTGCCCCCATCCTAACCAAGACGAGGTCAGAACAGCTATTGCCCGGCTTAGGAACAACAAAGCCGCAGGAGCCGATGGATTACCGGCGGAGCTGTTTAATGCTGGCGGCGATGAGCTGATAAGGTGCATGCATCAGCTCATTAGCAAAATTTGGTTAGATGAATGCATGCCCGGCGATTGGAGTCTCAGCGTACTATGTCCCATATTTAAAAAAGGTGACCCGAGTATCTATGCCAACTACCGTGGAATAAGCCTTTTAGGCGCCACTAAATTATGCCCCACGAAAATACAGCCCAAAGTGAATATGAAATTACGCCCCAAAAAAATATATAGAAAACAACAACAATAAATTTTATGGTTTTTTGAGGCCTAATTTCATATTTTTACTGGGGCTTATTTTCATTTTGAAATTAGACCCCAAATTTCAGTGCGAAAATAAGCCCCATTTAATTTTTGGGGCTTATTTTCATACAATTTTTGGGGCGTATTTTCACATCTTGGGACATAATTTCCTATTTGGAATTTTCCCCATCCATTAATAACAATCTTGACTTTACATCCTGAAAAGCCGCGCATATTAAGGATGGAGGGAGCAAAGGTAGTGCCATTAATTTCTTATACTCCTTCATTGCTGATTTTGTAGTTCGTATGTACTGCAATAAAATACGATTCTTTGCTACATATCGCCTTAGAGTTTGGCAGTAATGAAACCTAAATGGAAAAAACCAACGATCTTTCACATTAGAAACATGTACGCGTAAAGATAATAAGTTATAACAGGAATCTAACACTCATATGCAGATACATATGTATATAAATATGGGGTAAAACTTAAAAATTAAGTTTCAAAAAAATCAAATTTTTAAGTTTTACCCCATATTTATATACATATGTATCTGCATATGAGTGTTAGATTCCTGTTATAACTTATTATCTTTACTTTACGTCTACATATTTCTAACGTTAAAGAACGTCTACAGTTTACTTACCAGCAACCAACCAGTTTAACTTGGGGGAACTGTTTTTGGACAGCAGTTCTCATTGCTTGCTCATGATCAGTAATGAACGTATTCGGCTCCATTTGAAATATGTTGTCATTTATATAATTCAGTAAATGAGCATATGCCGCATAGGTTTTTTTATTCATTAGGATGAAAAAAACGGGGAATATCTTAAAGAGGAAAAATATTTAAAGTATATTAACAAAAGCAACATTATTCAGTTTTACCACATCGAATTGTTGGATGTATATTATCAAGTGTTGTTTGAAACAACCTTGAGGCACACTGCTAAAGGTTGCACATATGGTGTCTTCAGTGAATAGCTTGTTGCGTTACTACACGTTTTGGGGACTATTTGCGTGTTTTATTTTTACATACTTATTGTAATATATAAACGGAAATTATACCCCAAAACCCATGCATGAAAATAGGGCCCAACTTTGCATAGAGAACAACAAGATGATGTATTGGGGCATATTTTCCTTTTTTGGGGTGTATTTTCACACCTTCAAAAACCGATAATGCAATTAGGCCCCAATACAATTTTTGGGGTCTATTTTCGTTTTATGTTTGAGGTGTAATTTCCTGGGGTATATTTTCGTAATGCAATAAAACCCCAAAAATGGGGCCTAATTTCATATTCACTTTGGGGTGTGTTTTCGTGGGGCCCAATTTCGTGGCGCCAGCCTTTTATCCATAGCATATAAGGTATAATGTGCGAAAGACTAAAACCAATTATCGATGGCCTGATTGGACCATACCAGTGTGGCTTTAGGCCTGGAAAATCGACAACTGACCAGATTTTCACGCTACGCCAAATCCTGGAGAAGACACACGAAAAACAAATCGACACCTATCATCTATTTATCGATTATAAAGCAGCCTTCGATAATCCGATACGGGAGAAACTCTATGAAGCAATGTCTGAGCTTGGTATTCCTGCGAAACTCATACGCCTTTGCAGGATGACCTTGACGAACACCAAATCCGCAGTGAAGGTTGGTAAGGATCTTACCGAACCTTTCGAAACTAAGCGAGGCCTCAGGTAAGGCGACACTCTATCGTGCGATCTCTGTAACATCTTAATGGAGATCATTATGAGAAAAGCTGCAGTCAACATGAATAAAACCATCAGCAGCAAAAGTCACATGCTGCTCGCGTATGCTGATGATATAGATATCATTGGGCGCACAATTAGAGAAGTTACTGAGAATTGAGAAGGAGGCAGCAAAAGTGGGTCTGACGGTGAATGAGGACAAGACAAAATTAATGGTTTCAACGAACAGGGCCTCCACGCGATTAGACCAAAGCGTGAACGTTGATAACCGTTATAACTTCGAGGTAGTGGACGAATTTATATACCTCGGATCTGCCGTGAACAAAAACAACAACGTCAGCCTTGAGATCAAGCGGAGAATTGTGCTTGCGAATAGATGTTATTTTGGGCTAAGCAAGCACATTAGAGATAATGCCCTCTCTCGAGTAACAAAAGTCCAGCTGTACCAGACTCTCATTCAACCTGTCTTGCTTTATGGCGCAGAATCCTGGGTCCTATCGCAAGCAGTCGAAACATCTGTAGGAGTCTTCGAGAGAAAAATACTCCGAAAAATGTATGGCCCTATAGAGCACAACGGCGAGTATCGGCGACGCATGAATCATGAGCTGTATGAGCTTTATCCTGACATTGACATAGTTAAGCGGATCAAGATAACGCGATTGCGCTGGCTAGGCCGTGTCAGTAGAATGGATGAAGATGAACCAGCGCGAAGGGTTTTCGAAACCGAACTCGAAGGAAGGCGAAAAATAGGAAGACCAAGACTCCGCAGGAGGGATCAGGTTGACGAATCCCTGCGTACACTTGGTATTGCCAACTGGAGAGATAAAGCAAAAGATCGAACTGGTTGGCGAAATATGTTATCTTCGTTTTGTAAGGTCCCTGACCCCCCGGGATTGTCCGAGACCGGATAAGTAAGTAAGTAAGTTACCCATTACCTATCGTCGTGGGTAACTACTCATTATTTTCCCAATTTCTCTGAGGGTAATGGGAAATAGTGATGGGAAATTCCCCATTGTCGTGGGTAGCTACACATTATTTTACCCATTACCTTGTGAAAAATTTTCCTGAACTTATAAGCTTGTAGTACGAACTTCTCATACATTAACTAAAAAAGAATGGAAACGGTTTGCCTCATCGAATTGCGCAATTCGGTTTTGTTCCGCAGTCAAGTGAATTAATTCCTTTTTGCAGAATTGCTCGAACCAGTAGAGATGAGCGATTCAGTGATTTTTTAAGAACGGTGTTCTCAGTGAACCTAATTCGTAAATCACCGTTTTTTTTAAATAGTGACTCTGATCACGGTTTTTTAATCTAATGCAAAATAATTTATACTTATATATCTGCAATTTGATTTTAATAACAATACAAAAAAATCAATGAGTGTTCGAACTCTGGGGTGATGTTTTAACAACTTTTGGCGTAGAATACGTCTTATACGTCAGATTGTTATTGTTGTAATATACGTCAGATTGTTATTGTTGTAATCTTTATTTCATTGATTATGAGGAAACGGCGAGATAACTTTTTTTCAAAATTTTTTTTGTAGGTAAATGAAGATGTTATCTCTCGTTTGATATACATTTCATATTGGTTGATATCTTCCTAATTTTTAAATTTCCCAAATGAAAATTGTTTAAACACATACACTCAAACATATGTGTGGTGTTTGGTTGAGTGTTTGAGTTTGTAGCGTGAACACAAACTATGCTGCTGTTTCAGTGTGGACACAAACCTTCGGCTGTTGTTTTGATTGATGAAATATTGAAATTTCGTATATTTACTTATGTATTTAAGTGAAACAAAATGTTAAATGTGAATTTGAATTTAACATGGATATATAATTATAAAAAATATATGAAAAAATTAATTCATAAATTTTTATGTTAAACGAAAGTGCTGTCAAGTAAGCAAAATAACAATGCTGCTTCATGCTGTTTGACAGCAGCTGACAGTTAGTAAATTAAAATAAAAACTACTAATCAAAATGGCACCTACACGAAATACAAGAAAGCAACGAGTGGTTGTTATGCAGAGAAATAAATACTCAGGTAAGTTTTATGTTCCCTTGTTTATATATATTTTTATTAAAAATGTTAATTAATTTGAAGGCGCAACATCAACAATGTATATATGTTTTCTGTCTTATCGGATGGCGTATTCTACGTTAAACTTAATGGCCCTGTCTCTGACACAGCCTTCAGGGACTGTCTGCTGTGTTTTTAGTCTTTTTGTTACACGGTACATGTTCGATTTCTAGGAACACATTAGTAGATGTTACATTGGAAAATAAAAAAAGAATAGTTTTTATGCTGAAGGCTCTTTTGCTATTGCACTTTCTTTTTTCTTACATCTGCTTTAACATTAGATCTAATATTTTTAAAATAAATAAAGCAATATTTAAGTCTCTGAAATAATTGTTTTTGTTTGAAAAGAGCGACGACAAAAAGTACTGAATACTATAGAGAACTTTTTGCACACTTTTCCGCTCTCATGTAGAGAGTCTGAGTAAAAAAGCGTAAACGAGGCTTATCCTCTTTAAAGAATATTGCAATATAAATGCAACATTTCGACAATGTTATTATATAAAATAATACAAAAAGCATAAATGTTTCAAAACTCATCAATGTTTCACATCACGAAACATCAATAAAAGCACGACAACACTGAAGGAACGACAACAGTGAAAGAACGACATTGGCACATTCGGTCACTGCAGATTTTCAATCACGGTTATGAAATCACTGCTTCTCAAATATCGCTCATGTCTACGAAGCAGTCACTTGTTGTTTATACTTGCGTTGCTTTTGCATATTTTTGGAGCGAAGTTCCTTATCGCACGTTGCGGGATGGGGGCTAAATGAAAAAATTTTAAACAACTTTTTTTTTAACCGTACTATGCTATAACCCAGTATACAACCCAGTATTATTCTGCATACTTTTAGGATTTGGTAAATATTACTAGATTTGTACAGTCAGGGACGTATATGAGGGTTGTGTTCTTTCATGTTGGTTTTGTGATAGTCATGCCATTGTGAAGTGTGCTGGCTTCAATGGAAGGCATTATGACATAATTACTGCTAAGGAAAGCGGGCTTCGCTGAACATGTTGGATGTGAAAGGAATTCGATGTTGACTTTTTTAGGTTATTGCTTTTTGCGTTATTAACAGTATTACACCATTCTGTGTGCTTTTAGTTCAAGTCTCCCGCTAGTATATAGTAATTATATGAATTTTGAAGATTCATAAAATCAAATAGTTTTTGCAAGTCTGCTCGTATTGAATTTATATTGCCGGCCGAATAGTACGCACATGTAATAACTAAAAAGTTGTCGCAGTCTCTAAAGCATCTAGCGAATATCTACTTTTGTTATCGTGATTGTAGTATTGTATGTTATTCTTGATTAATATAGCAGTTCCCCCCACCGCTTGTTGCATCAATTCGATATTTGCTTATGATTTTATAAGTTTTAAATATTACATTGTGTCTATGGTTTAATTTTGTCTCATTCAGTAGGACAATACCTGCTATCTACCTACTCTTAAAAATTTACATATTCTTGAAAAAAGGACCAATTCTAAAAAATTAGAATTTCTTAAAAAAAATGTTTCTTCAAAAAAATATCTTGTTATAAAAGATACGTTTTCTTACAAAAATTCCTTTTCCTAAAAGTACCTTTTCTTAAAAATAAAATATTATCTTTTTTCTTGAGATAGGCTTTCTGAAAATAAGTAAATTTTGTTAAAAAATAACCTTATCCTAAAAAGAGTACCACTTCTTTAAAAAGTACCTGTTCTTACAGAAGTACTTCTTTGTAAAAAAAAATCATACTCTTATGGTTTAGAAAGTACTTTTTCTTAAAAATAGTACCTTTTCATTAATACATATTCCGCAAAATATGATACATATTCTTACAAAAAGGACATAAAAATTTAATTTTTTTTAAAAACATTACAATACATTTTACAAAAAGTACACTTTCTTAAGGATCCTTTAGAATTATCGTACTTTTCAACGGGCGCTTTATACGTGCTCGAACTAACTAGTACATAATATATAGCGAAAGACACTTCGTTCCAACCGGATGTCCCATGACACCTCATGTGATTTTTCTTTACAGTGTAGTTTTAGTAGTCGAATACAACATTGAAGCAAAATTAGAGATTATGCACATATCTTTTGCAAGGCTATATTTACCTGCCCGTACGTTATGGGAAATGGTACAAAAATGCATAAAAAAATATTATTGGTAAATTTGGTGACAAAAACCTTCCCCATGAAAGAGGTCAATGTATATGAATTTTTGCAATTTTTTCCAGTGTTCTAGAAAATTTTGAATGTTTATTTAATGCCTGATCATTGTCTTGAAATTGATTAAGCTTAACCAAATTATTAAATGCTGAAAGTTTTAAGAAATTCCACCAACTCTAAACTGAGTTTGAAAAAATTGTTTTTTTTTTAAATTATATTTCTAGTTCTAATTAAATGATACATAAGACTATTCAGCCTATAACCGTCTTTTAGCTGAAGTTTGTATGCTTACACAGAAAAATATAATTTTTCAATTCAATTAAAAAATTCGAAAATTCAAACTAAATATTAATTGAAAATCCTGTGATAAAAAAAATCACATATCAGCTACCATATTTGTAGGTTGTTTATTGGAAAAATATTATTTTCCAATCGATGCAACATTTCACCCATCCACACAGGGCCAGATTTCAAATTGTGCGGCATAAATTCAAAATTTTTGTTGGAACAAAACTTCACTTAAATAATTTTTTTTTGAAGAATATACTTGGGGTGTAAGGTAATCATAAAAAATTTGGGTGTTATGGCAACCCTGAAACATTGGCGTTGCTTTAAAGTCATACGTTTTATCAGCTGTTGCTTTGGCATAAAAGAGGCAAAACTTTTTGCTGAATTCGTGGCTGTGTACATTTTTTACGTTTGAGTTAAAACTAATTCTTAAGAATGGAAATTAATGATCAAGGTATGCAGAGTGTATAAGTTAAAAAATGTTTTCATTTGTCTGTGTTAAATGTTACTTTTGTGTATTGTTTTGTTATGTCCTAAAATAGAAGATAACCAACCCCGTGCCCGTGTATTCTGAATCGAGAACTAACTTTCTGACAAATTGTGCCAAAATGTAATTATGTAAAATTAAAGCCCAAAGTGTGTATAATACTATGGCATTTTTGCTCGAAAACTCGTTCACAAAACTGCAATACAACAACATTCGGTGGTTAAACAAAACTCAATATCCAAGTTACAACAAAGTAAGGGAAGCAAAATCCAATTGTAGGCCACAGGGAAGTACTGTTACAGAAACCGTAGCGCAAGTCCATCTTAAGGACTTGTTGGGTAATACTGTTTGTCGCATTATTCTTTTGCAGGAAGAAATATTTAAGCAGTTTCCAAAAAATTACAAATGTGAAACTAATAGCAAGTTATGGATTCGACGGATCTACTGGTCAAAGTATATACAAACAGAAATATAGTGTGAACGAGCCGCAATCTTTTGATCAGTCCTTGTTTGCAACTACCGTCATACCACTAAAACTAGTAGGCGATTTTGAAACGGTTTTATGGCTTAATCGAACTCCACAGTCCGTAAGATGTTGTAGGCCGCTCAAATTAGAATTTGTGAAAGAAACCAAGGAACACATTCTTACAGAAAAAAAAGATCTGGACGACCAAATACAAAAGTTGGAGCCCTACGTATGCACTATTTTGGATGGGAGAATAATCACTGTAACTTATGATCTTCATATGACATTAATCGACAGGAAAGTGTTAAATATTCTGACCGGCACAAAATCTGCTCAATTGTGTCCGATATGTGGGGCCAGCCCAAAAATGTTCATGGAAAGTGATAATATTTTCTATCCGAAATTCAAACCCAAACCTGGAAGCTTGCAATATGGCATAAGCCCGCTCCATGCGTGGATACGATTCTTTGAATTCGTACTAAAACTCTCATATAGAATTGTTTTACAAAAATGGCAAATAAGAAATTCAGAAGAAACAATTTTAATTATGAATAGAAAGAAAAAAATACAAGAAAGGCTGTGGAAGGAAATGAGTTTGCATGTTGATAATCCAAAACAAAATGGTAACGGAAACAGCAACGATTTGACAATGTAAAACTATTTGCGGAAATTTTAGGCCTCGATTTAGCAGTACTGACATATTTTCTACTTACTTACTTATCCGGTCTCGGACAACCCCGGGGTGTCAGGGACCTTACAAAACGAAGATAACATATTTCGCCAACCAGTTCGATCTTTTGCTTTATCTCTCCAGTTGGCAATACCAAGTGTATTCGTCAACCTGATCCCTCCAGCGGAGTCTTGGTCTTCCTATTTTTCGTCTTCCTTCGAGTTCGGTTTCGAAAAGCCTTCGCGCTGGTTCATCTTCATCCATTCTATTGACATGGCCTAGCCAGCGCAATCGCGTTATCTTGATCCGCTTAACTATGTCAATGTCAGGATAAAGCTCATACAGCTCATGATTCATGCGTCGCCGATACTCGCCGTTGTGCACTATAGGGCCATAAATTTTTCGGAGTATTTTTCTCTCGAAGACTCCTACAGATGTTTCGTCTGCTTGCGATAGGACCCAGGATTCTGCGCCATAAAGCAAGACAGGTTGAATGAGAGTCTGGTACAGCTGGACTTTTGTTACTCGAGAGAGGGCTTTATCTCTAAAGTGCTTGCTTAGTCCAAAATAACATCTATTCGCAAGCACAATTCTCCGTTTGATCTCAAGGCTGAAGTTGTTGTTTTTGTTCACGGCAGATCCGAGGTATATAAATTCGTCCACTACCTCGAAGTTATAACGGTTATCAACGTTCACGCTTTGGTCTAATCGCGTGGAGGCCCTGTTCGTTGAAACCATTAATTTTGTCTTGTCCTCATTCACCGTCAGACCCACTTTTGCTGACTCCTTCTCAATTCTCGAAAAAACCGCAGTAACTTCTCTAATTGTGCGCCCAATGATATCTATATCATCAGCATACGCGAGCAGCATGTGACTTTTGCTGCTGATGGTTTTATTCATATTGACTGCAGCTTTTCTCAATAAGATCTCCATTAAGATGTTAAAGAGATCGCACGATAGGGTGTCGCCTTGCCTGAGGCCTCGCTTAGTTCCGAAAGGTTCGGTAAGATCCTTACCAACTTTCACTGCGGATTTGGTGTTCGTCAAGGTCATCCTGCAAAGGCGTATGAGTTTTGCAGGAATACCAAGCTCAGACATTGCTTCATAGAGTTTCTCCCGTATCGGACTATCGAAGGCTGCTTTATAATCGATAAATAGATGATAGGTGTCGATTTGTTTTTCGTGTGTCTTCTCCAGGATTTGGCGTAGCGTGAAAATCTGGTCAGTTGTCGATTTTCCAGGCCTAAAGCCACACTGGTATGGTCCAATCAGGTCAGCAATAATTGGTTTTAGTCTTTCGCACATTATACTTGATTGAACCTTATATGCTATGGATAAAAGGCTTATATTCCACGGTAGTTGGCACAAATACTCGGGTCACCTTTTTTAAATATGGGACATAGTACACTGAGACTCCAATCGCCGGGCATGCATTCATCTAACCAAATTTTGCTAATGAGCTGATGCATGCACCTTATCAGCTCATCGCCGCCAGCCTTAAACAGCTCCGCCGGTAATCCATCGGCTCCTGCGGCTTTGTTGTTCTTAAGCCGGGCAATAGCTGTTCTGACCTCGACTTGGTTAGGAGGGGGGCAATCGACGTCGTCGTCCATATTGTGATCGATTGTCCCATCGTCATCGGATATCTCAGGTACTAGTAGCGCGGAGAAATGCTCTCTCCATATTCCCAACATGCTCTGCACATCTGCGACGAGATTTCCGTCCTTGTCTTTGCAGAAGGTGGGGCCTGAACCATGTCCATTAGTCCCGTTTTCAACTTTTTGGCAGAATTTTCCGGCTTCGTTCTTCCTTCTGTATGTCTCAATTTTCTCACTCTCGCGTTTTCTCCACTGCCGTTTCTTACGCATAAAGAGACGGTTTACCTCCTTTCTCTTCTCCCTATACCGCTCAGTTGCAGCTCGCGTTGCAATTGACTGAAGCATTACCATACGTGCAGCGTTCTTTCGTCATTTGCTATGCGACACTCTTCATCGTACCACGGTTTATTGCGAAGCGGTTTTTCGAAACCAAGTACGGTTGTTGCGGCAGTTTTTATAGAGTCGGAAATGGGTTTCCACTACGCATCAGGATCGTCATCGGGAGGGGGTGGGTTCTGTGCCAAAAGTTGCGAGAGCTTCCTTTAGTAGGCTGTGGCTACCTCTGGTAATTGCAGCTTTCCGATGTCCAGCTTCCTCTGCGTCTGGTTTCGTACGATTTTCGCTCTACTTAATCTTGTGCGAACCTTTGCTGCTACCAGGTAGTGATCAGAATCGATGTTAGCTCCTTTGATCACTCGTACGTCCATTACACTGGATGAGTGCCTTCCATCAATTACCACGTGATCAATTTGGTTCTTAGTTCTTTGATCAGGGGATACCCAAGTAGCCTTGTGGATGTCTTTATGCTGGAATCTTGTACCACTAATGACCATGTTTTTTGTCGCGGCAAAGTCAATCAGTCTCATACCGTTGTCGGAACTGTCAGCATGAAGACTGAAATTGCCAATAGTTGGATTAAACACATTCTCCCTTCCTACTTTGGCATTAAAATCTCCTAGTACAATCTTAATGTCATGGCCAGGGCAGCGGTCATACGTTTCCTCTAGGAGCTCATAGAATATGTCTTTGGCATCATCATCTTTCTCTTCTGTCGGGGCATGCACACAAATTAGGGAAATATAAAAATATTTCGCTTTTATGCGGATTGTGGCTATTCGTTCACTCACAGGATTGAACCTAGAGACTATATGTCGCAGTCTTTTGCCAACTACAAATCCGCAACCAAATTCATGTTTTTTTTCATGGCAACTGTAGTATATATCGCAGTTTCTTTTTCTTGTGCAGCCATGTCCTGTCCATCGCATTTCCTGGATAGCGGTAATGTCAGCCTTATAACTTTCGAGGACATCTGCCAGTTGGATACTTGCACCGGATCTATATAGAGTTCTTACATTCCAAGTGCATATCCGTAAATCGTGGTCCTTATAACGTTTGCGGGGGTCGTCAACAAATAGGGGTTGTTTATGTTTTCTGTTTCGTTTTTGTATTTTCACTGCCATTATGAACAGTGGCGGGAGGCAAACCCATATTTTTCAACATCTTAATTGCAATATCATGCGAATTACAAATCAATCCCCATAAGTTCCAGGAATATTGCCAGAAAACTATCTCATTGTATATGTCGAAGTTCCCATGGTATCCGATGTCTGCAACTGTACACAAAGTTCTGATACACGGTTACCAAATAATAGCATCATCACTATTACCATTAGGCTGTCTTGGTGAAAACGCTTCAGAAGCATGCAACAAATATTGTAAAAGCGACCGGCGGTCGCATGCAAGACAAAACAGTAGAGTGAACAATATGACAGATGTTTTTCACAGAGCAATTGATTCCTCGGATCCTCTTATATCGAGTATAGTATTAAATAAAAGAGCAGCCCAAAAAAATTCGAAACAGTTGCCCGCAGACGTTATATCCCTCCAGAAAACCCCAAGGTTTGAAAATCATTCTAACATTAATTCCACAATCGATAAAAGTGACACTGACTCAGATTCAGATTCAGAAACTGAAATTACATATTGTTTTGAATTAGATGCAGAGGAAGAGGAAAATATTTAAAAATGACAAAGATGACAATTATGAACATCATGACTATATTTTTTTAGTGGTAAAAACATTATATTTTATTGAAATTATGAGCTAAAATTTAAATATTGTACAACTTTCTTACAGGATACGACAAATCACACGTCACATCAGAGAAAATAAATAATACTTCTTGCCAATTTGCAGGAAATCGTTCGAGCAGTTTTTGAGAAATCGGCTTCAAAGTCAAAATATCAGACAATATCACCACAATTTCTTAAAAAAAATGTTCTTTATTATATTTTATTAATATTAAACCCATAAACATAAATAAATATGATACCATAAACATAATGGTTGAGTCACAAAAAAACTTAGTTGTATTACTATTAGGGTGTTCACGAAGGACTGCTTATCAGCTTATCAGCTCATGTGCTTATCTCGCCAACAACAAAATACATTGAAATAAAATAAGCAACTTTGAGCAACCTATACCTTTGGCAAAAGCTTACCAGCTTATCAGCATATTTTTAGTGTTGGAAAATACCAAAAATTTAACTTGCTGACAACACTAAAAAACGAAGTTTTAGCAAATGGCATCTCAAATTTTATATTTAAGTATTGGTAGCACTGGTATTTACATCTGTTTTTTGTTTATTAAAAAAAAACAATCAAAATGAGCGCAAGTCGGGGGGTCGGGGAAACCTATGTGTACAAACGCAAAACCATAAATATTTACATCGTATACATTTCTGACTACTTACCTTTAATGAATTCAATTTCCAAAGTACTCATATTGACTCTGAAGTCTATAATTTGTTGTTTAATGCTCTGCTTAGGCATTTTACAAACAATTTGAATTGTACATTGATGGTTTTGATTTCATTTATCGAACAGCTGATTGAAAAAAATAAGCAGATAAGCAGATAACCAACATGGAAGGGTGTTCACGTAGCCCAGAGCTTATTTTTCATCTTTTCAGCACATAAGCTGATAAGCAGCCCAGCGTGAACAACCTATATTTATTCGCACTTAACATTCTATGGGCGGTAGGACTCTGCGTCGTCGGATCGGTCCAAATTTTGGGCTATTTGTCACACATTTAGGGTCTATCTGATATGCCCAGATTCGCTTTTATAGTGTCATTATTCGAATTTATGCCGCAGAATTTGTACTCTGGCCCAGTGTGCCATCTACGAAAATATTTGTACGTTACTTATCAAAAATATTTTCGTTTTTAGTCGATGAAAAATTTGACATACTATTAACAAACTAAATTGTATCTCAGTTTTCGTTTTGTGTTCGATCCGAAATATTTTTAGAAATTTTGAAATTGAAACAGCCGCGGTGGGATTCGAACTCACATACACTGGAAGACCGTTTCGATGTTTGTGACACAGCGTCGTTTCGGGCAGCGTTTAGCCCGTTACGCCACCGACTGCCTGTACAAACTTGTCTCTAACTGAAGTTATGTGGTTGTTCGTATCGTATTTACTTCGATAAATATTGGGGTATTTCATATGAATATTATTGTTGGTATCATTTATCGAATTTCATTTCAATATATGAGTAATTTGTCAGTATATAATGGAAAATGTAATTGAGTGCTGAGATTTTTCACGTACCATTTTTTTTGTTAAAATTTTACAGTCGTATTTTTTTTCTGTGTACAATAAGATATAATGTTAGACTTTCTCACCGATTTCATGGTAAGATGTTGGGTCCACACAGTAGGTAAATACAATAAACTTTATAAAAATAAATGTCCTAGATGGTATAAAATGTAGCAAAACAGCAATACTTTAAAGCTGAGTAATAGGGATAAACAGGTCTAAAAATAGTAATCAATATGGGCACTGATTCGAAGACGGTATGCCCGAAACAATCAATAATTCCCAATATTCCCAATATATAATTCCCAATATTATAAGGAAAATCAGCATTTTAATAGCCCTACAAAAGCGAATATAATCGGGGGTAAACGGGTTCGGGTTACTGGTTCGATGATCACAGATAACGATGTTGGGCTGTATGTTTTCGCTTTGATATCGGCATTCAGCTAGTTCTGCGGTAAATAATGGCAATCGAAACCAGGGAAGAGACAAAGAGAGAAATAAAGTCTTCTAGCAAGCCAAGGTCTAGATGTAAAGATTAAACAATAAAATGGTTTCCCATTACATCCCATGAAGGGACCGGGGGGGAGAACTTCTCACAATCACTGAGCTGTGCGCCTTCCAGTTTTCACTCACTGGTTGGGACCTACAGTTTTACACCGATTCCGGACGGTATTTTGAGAAGCTATTTCATGGCTATATACTCGATAGTGTCGCCGTCACTAGGCGAGGTGACCGTCGCCGAAAGAAATTTGAAGGCGTTCAGAGCAGGGTTCGAACCCAGGATCTCATGTACAGGAGCCGCGCACACTAACCATTGCACCACCGACAAACAACAGCTTCGCATATCTATTGAAAGAACTATTCAATACAGTTCTTAGAAGAACTATTGGGATCGGGTAGGCTTCTCTAAACTTGGAAATAAATCTCGGTTTTGAACGAAATCCGTTGACTACTTCAAATAAGTCTCAACACTACTTGCATAATAACTAACTACTGCAACCTAAATGAGAATTGCTAAGTTAACGAATACAATGGACCCCATCGAAACTTATATTTTTCCGCAAACCGGTATGTTATCGTCTGCTGCTGAGTAGAGTGGTAAAATATGATGCGGATTCACAACTTGTGGACACCGTTGACAAGTGTTGTGTATACGAGTATTATAAAAATATTTAATGTGCAGGAAAATATCTTTGCCATCGCACGAGGAGCTGCCGTCAATTTCTTGTGTCAAAATAATGCATGTTAAGATTGAGTTAAGATTAAGATTTAGCAACAAAATTGATGAGGGTGTCATCCTAACTTATGCATGTTTTGTTTAACAATTCTTAGCAAATTCCCCACTTCGACTTAAAACAAAAGATGGAATAAATATCGAGAAATAAACGTCAATCGTTAACAAACAATACATAACAAGTATTAGGTCTATATTTGAAAAAGAAGATCTTTAAATATTGTTTAAGATCTTGTTTATTTCATAATAACATAATGATATCAATGAAGAATCCGAATAGCATGACGTCAATAGAGGGTTTTCTTAGGTTTGGATAAGCAACTGCCAGAGTTTCCGTATTTTAACCGGAACATAACAAAGTCGCTAAATTTTTTTTTAATTTTTTTAAGTCAATGTAATCAAATAAAATATAGCAAAATTCAAAATCTGCTTTAAAAAATATTTATCAAAAATTATTATATTTAACAAAAATTAATAAATGTGGATTTTATTCCACATACTAACCCCCTAATATGTCGCCATTACTATTTCCAAATCCAGGATAGCGGATATCTCCCTAGATATCTAAACAAAAATTTAGGAAAATGTTTTAAATTTTTAAGTGTCCCTTGAAAACCCCAGCGTCTTTAGTAGGGCTTTCGAGCTATGCTATGCCTTTTTAAGTCCAAAAATGTGAAATGGATTGCATAGGTAATATTTGCAAAGTTTATTACTAAAATTTGCGTCGGTCCAATTCGTAACTGTCGCGAATTTTCTGATTGTATATTTTTAGCGCTTTTTATTTCGTATTAAAATCAGATTGTTGTCAAATTCGCTCCAACTTTAAATCAGATTGAAGTCAAATTCGCTCCCAATCGGCAATTTATGTTAGCTATAAATCTACAGCCGTTTCCAACACTATCTCGTAGTAACGCCATCTATTCCCGATGTTTCATGCGAATTCTGCCACGACTTAGTTGTTTGTGGTGAGATTGCATATTAGCGCCATCTGTTATCGTATTTTTAAAATTTCTTAGTGAATTCATCAACCGATCATGGTGAGATCGTATATGATAGTTTTCAACTTAAACTGACCACTTACTACATACACAGTGCAACAAATTTGTGTGGGGTGAATGATTCATTTGCACAATGAAAGGTGAGTATATTAAAATCCTGGAAGGACAGAGCCCCCTTTAGTCAAACTATTTTTGTATGATCTGATACAATATTCATGTTAAGACGAAAGGACTCGCATTCTATATAAACATCCGACTTTTATTTTCCACTGCCTATTCTTAAATTAACAATTTTCTAGAATTTTTAAACCCTGAAACTGGCTATTCTAGTTCGCTATCTACACACTGCTTTGAAAAAGGACTAAGAGGACCGGCAAATAGATATTTTCATGTTAGGGTAGTATTCTAAAAGTCCCGAAAGTAAACGTAAACGCAGAAGCCAACGCGAACGCCAAAGTCAAAAAATGGTAGTTTATATATCACTTCGCGCTTGCGTTTGTTTTCGAAAGCTGTCACTGACATATGCGGTTTATAGAGTTGCTAAACTAAAATAAACAATTATAGATCAGAAAAAGATATCTTGAGTGAAATGCCCAGAATGAAAAAGAGTAACAATTTAGCTCTATTTCAGTAGGTCAACAGATTTTACGAATATTCACATAAAATGTGTAAAAAACCTATGTTATTTTGGGGTTCAATCTCCAATAAATTTCCCCATCTATATTAAATTAGTTGTCTTTTCAAAAACACGTGCCATTTGGCGGTATGTATTGATTGTAATTTATTAGTTCTTTTGTTTATTATTGTCAACATCAATTGATGTCTATAATGTTTAAATATAATTATAATAGTTTTGCAACGCATTATTTATTTGAACGTTCCATTTCTAATTTTATTATTGTAAATAAGAATTTCAGTGCGTAAACAGTATAATTTTGAATTACTTAAAAATAAAAAAAGTTTGAGCTCTATCCGTCGAATGCATTTCAGCCAAAATTGGCAACTACTTATAAGCAATGCAATGCAAAATACTTCCATCTGCCTCGATCGACATGTTTTTTTTAAATTTGTAATTTCTTCAATTAACGCGAAGAACTGTGGCGTGTCAATTTGACAGCTGAAGTGATCAAAAACGTTGCGCTGCGTTTTATAAACTACCCATTAAATACCGTAACTCAACGCAGGTAGTCACCGAACAGCTGTAACGCTTTATAAACTACCAAAACGAGAAAAGTAACGCGAAGTGACGGATTCACGACTTATGGAATACCACCCTTAGTTAAACTCTACAGCCGTTTCCAAAACTATCTCATGGTAACGCCATCTATTCCCGATGTTTTTTACGAATTCCGCAGCGACTTATTTGATTGTGGTGATATCGCATAGTGGCGCCATCTGTTACCATATGCTTCAAAAATTTAGTGATTTCTTGTCTTTGACTTCTACTGAAATTTTTTGAGACAAATTTCATGGAACATTTGAATTTCCGATAGTTCCATTTACTTTTTTTTTGACAAGGAATTCAGATAGAGATGAAATGTTCTATGAAAAAAAAACTCATTTATATGACATTTTAGAAAATAATAATAAGACAATAATAAGGTCATACAAAATTGTTTGACGCAAGGGGGCCTGGCCTTCCGAAGTTTTAGTATACTCACTTAAGGCTTTCATTCCGTAAAAGAATTATTCACCCCCCGACAATTGTTGCACTGTGTTATCGACTTCAAGCTTGTTAGAACAGTCAAACTGTAGTATACACCACAACTGATTGTTTCCATTCTAATGTTACTTTGACATTCTGTGAATTCAAATGTTACGAAACGGGTCGTTCGGTTCCTACAATAACAAGTTTTTAAAGGCTCTAAGGATTTCGATAAAGTGATGCCACTAACAGATTTTAAAAAAGTCGCCATAATAAAGCACGCTAATATACAAACATTATCATAAATCAAAAACAGACCATCTAATCTCTTTCAGAACCATTTTCTAATACATGTATTGAACATCACACCAATTTTTTTTTTTTTTTTTTGAAAACTCCCCAAAAATTTAAGAATTGCCAGAATGCGAATATTGTCAATCGCTAAAATAAAGTAATTTTGGATTATAATTACAAATTCAGCGGCTTTTTCATTTCGCGATTTTTTTGGAAAAGAAACTGCGAGACAGCTCAAGAACTGGAGGCCAAAGTTTAGCCTGATCGCTATGCCGACAAGTTAAAGTTTGAAGGCCGCTTCTCACGGCATGTGAACCGTGAGCACTTACAAGCGATCGAATATGAACCCTATTTTAAATGGAAAATGGTATGCGGCTTGTAGGCCAGGCCTTACGACTCAAAAAAGAAATCCCATTGTTCCCAGTCATTGCTCAACTCCGCGTCATACAGATATGAGTCTAACTATGAGTAGAGCTGTTTAGTTAATTACCGATTTACACAAACTAGAGTGGCCAAACATGACTCTCATGAATATAATTTTCATGTTCGATATTGAAATTCTGTACGTAAGTGTTGTGCCCGGATATCCCGCTTGAATTCGTTAGACAGCTATATGGGGCCGGGGCATAACAACATTCCAGGGAACCACAGAGCAGATGAACTGGCAAGATTAGAAACTACCTTGCATGATCCACTGGATATAGAGCATATGGGTATGTCCCTTTCTGGATTTCCAGCCCATGCTTAAAACCGAAGGTCTCAGACCTACGAATGATAGACGACCTAAATAGTTCGCTAAACCTGATATCCATTCTTAGACAAGATATCTCTGTGCTAGTAGCTGTGTTCACTGGACACTGTCTAATACGCACTCATGCGTCTAGACTTGGAATCTCAGCTCATGACTACTGCAGAAGCTGTACTGAATTGGGAACTGAACTCTCAGCTAACTGAACTTCATTTTAGGACCGAAATTGGGAGAAATTAACTTCTGTTAATCCATACATGTTATTTCGTTTGGGAGCACCGAAAAATGTTTGCAGCAAACGAGTTATGGAAAATATAAGCTGACAAAATGGTTGCAAGAAACGAGAAACGGTTCCGCCAACTGTTGTTTCGGTTACATCAACTCAGTTCTCGTTACTCCAAAATAAAAAAAAACGTTTGCGAGAACTGCAAAACGTTTGTAGTAAACGAGTTATGAGAAATTAGAGCTGAAAAAACCTTTGCGAGAAACGAACATCGATTCCACCAACTGTTCTTTCGGTTACAGCAACCGAATTGTAATTAAAACTTTCATTTATGGCTTCCATAAGCTCTTTTTTGTTTAAACTTCCAACTTTTATGATTTTGGTTTTACCCATAAAGTTTGTTTTAAAAAAAGTTGGAATTTTTGCCTGTTTTTTCACTGTCTACACACACGTCTGTCTCGCCTTGCATTCAAATAACAACTAAAAGCGCAGCAACCTACAACGCGTCCATTGTCCATCCAAGATATATTTGACAAGGTAGAGCATTAGAGTGTGTGATGTGTATGCCACACGAGTGGATAGGATTGGTTATACAGTCGATAGAATGAGAGAAATTTACGTTCTTCGTAATCTGTGCTCTCATTAGAAAAATGGCTAATTTCAGTTATCGCAAACGCTTTTTAAATTTGCGGCAAATGTAATTTTGTACGCGTTTGATGCAAACGAGAACTCGTTTGCAACAACATGATACACATTTGCGATATATGAGTTAATTTGGGAGAACTACATGAACGGTTGCTATTAATAAATTAATACAAATCAATTAAAGCATTGTTGCAGCAACCGAGCAGTAAACGTTTTTTTCTTTGCGTGTACTGATCCGCCTTTTGTATGTATGCTTTTGATGCAAATATAATGTGTTTGTGGCTTGTTGCAAATATAGTATACTTGTGTTCAAACACATTGTGTTTGCTATTCAATAATACATGTTGGAGACCCAATGATTAATATATTATTATATGTGCTTTTGTGAACCAAATATGGGTTTGTTTATTGAAAACTCCTGAAAACAAAAATGTAAAAACAACAAGGAATCAAAAAAGCTCCAGACTTCAATTCATTAAAAGCATGATTACACTTAAGTGTATGGATGTTTTATCAGCGTGTAGGAGAAAATATCTAGGATCTTACTTCATGTTGGATTTACGGAACATTCAGGAAGTTAAGATAAAAGATCTTAGAGCTTTCTGCAGAGTACTAATTGGTTCGCCAGGGACAAATGTACGTCTTCTGGAAACATATCCTGGAATATCGGGATCAGGTATCATATGGTTTTAACGCCACTTAAACGCACGGGTAAATTTATAGGTTCATCGATGGGTATGCAATATGATGTCCCTTAGTGTCACAACGGTCCTCATTGGACTTAGTGTATCAATTGTAACAGCCAATTTTACGTAACCTAAATATTTGTTTGCCGTTATTTAATAGGATGTAGTGGTGGTGCAATGGTAGTGTACGCGGCTGTTGTACATAATAACGTGGGTTCGATGCCTGCTCTAACCACCCTACATTTCCTTCGACGACGATCATCTCCTTTAGTAATAGCGACACAATCGAGTACTTAGCTTCTCGAACTTTCGGCGACAGTCACCCAGCTTAGTAATCGCGAGACTATCAAGTATTTAGCCATGAAAAGCTTCTCAAACTACCGTTCGGTACCGGTGTTAAACTGTACGTCCCAATTTGTGCGCTCAGCTGACTGGTTTGTGAGAAACTCTATCCAATCCCTTCATCGGATGTAATGGGAAACCATTTTTTGTTTTTTTTTTTTTACCTAACCTAGTGAACGAGTTCATATAAGTTTCCGTAGTGCTGCAATAGACTAAAATGGTTTAACTCGGTTAATTTAGGAAACCTGTACTAGTCATGTACAGCAGGTGGACTAGTGTGCGATTCGCCAGACTGAACCTCTATAAAACATATATTTGAAGGTCTTACAAGACCTCTGGTCTATTTAAACATATGATTCCAAGTGCTGGTAAAAAAAATTATCATACGAGGGCAGTCCCAAAATTAGCCAAGCTGACGTATAGATGGTGCCAGTAGTTTGAAAAAAAATATTTTGGTGAAATGTGGCGACCTTGTAAAACCTATGTTTGAAGTTTCAAGGCGCCATGTTATTTTGTATTTTTATTTGAGCCATCAATAGTAAACGATCTCAGTTAATTTGTAAACTTAGAGAAAATTGGTCACCGTTAGGAAACTCAATATTTCCATTTGAAAGGTCTCAGTCCAAGCAATATTCAAGCTGAGCTAGATTATACTCTGGAGGAGTCTGTTCCTTCGTTTACGAATGTAAAATAAACGAGGCCATTCGAGATGCAAAGACGAACACCGTAGTCGTCGACCTATTGAGATGTCCACGCCAGACACGGTTAAGAAAATCCACAAAATGGTATTGGATGATCGTCGGCTGAAGATGCGTGATTCAGCTGAAATGGCAGGCATTTCAAAAAATGCTATACATCGTATATTTACCGTAGATTTGAATGTGAGAAAGCTGCGAGCAAGATGGATGCCGCGCTTGCTCTCAATAGAGCAAAAACAGCGTTGTGAAGATGTTTCAGTAGAGTATTTGGCGATGTTTCGCCGTAAGAAAGCAGCATTTTTGCGTCGATTTATATGCATGCAATAGATATGGGTCCACCACTTCAGACCTGACACAAAGGACCGGTCAAAGCAGTGGAGTGAAATGTGAGAATCGTGTCCAAAGAAGGCGAAGACGGTTCCATCTACAGGCAAGGTTATGGCGTGTTTTTTTGGGATGCGCATGGGATAATTTTTACTGATTATGGTCAGAAAGGAAACCCATCAATGGCTAATACAAGGTGGCGCAAAAGTAAACTTCCGATGTTTTTTGGCTGTAATTTAAAAAAAAAAGAAAAACTTTGATTCTTCTTGTGGATTATTTTTATTTGGTCTTTTAGTTTTTTTTACATCAAGTCGAGAATATGATGTCATGTAAATGGCCGCCGCCACAGTTGATTGTCATTTGAGCCCTTTTTATGGCATTTCCATCACTTTGGCCAAAACTTCCGGCGATACGTCCTCACATTCTTGACGGATATTGTCTTTAAGAGCTGCAAGAGGCTGAGGCTTGTTGACATAAACCCGCGACTTCAAAAAGCCCCACAAAAAGAAGTCTGGAGCGGTCAAATCAGGCGATCTTGCTGGCCAGTGCAAATCGCCAAAACGGGAGATTAGGCGCCCGGGAAATGCATCCTTCAGCATATCGGTTGTGGCACGTGCAGTGTGTGCCGTTGCACCGTCCTTTTGGAACCACATGTTTTCCAATCCCAATTCATCAAGTTGCGGCAAAAAGAACTCGTTGATCATTGCTCTGTAGCGTGGCACGTCGTCTGGTCGATGTCGACGGCGCTTCCATGACATCCTCGGCTAAAGCAGCAATATTCTCTGCAGAACGGCTACTCCGGGGTCTGCCACGCCTGGCAGCATCTCGTGTTGTGCCAGTCTCTTCGAGGCGAGCGGCTAAACGTCGCAGTGTTTCACCAGTAGGCGTTGGACGGCGAGGAAATCTGCGACGAAATTCACGTTGTGCCAAAGTCACCGACCGATTATTGGTCAAATAAATAGTCAGCAATATTCCGCGTTCTGGAGCAGTGTAGCGTAACATTGTTTATTAACGTGTATTTCGCATGTGTTTACTACACAAATGTCAAAACAGAACTGACATTAGGGGCCAATCGCAAAATTTATAGCATTTTCTGATAGGAGGATTACTTTTGCGCCACCTTGTATTATGCCAA
Organism: Phaonia tiefii; assembly: GCA_963931995.1. Lineage (NCBI taxonomy): Eukaryota > Metazoa > Arthropoda > Insecta > Diptera > Muscidae > Phaonia > Phaonia tiefii. The sequence continues at coordinate 50,696,978 of OZ008368.1, forward strand.
TTTATTGCAACGTTTAAGTGATGAAGTTAAGGAAAAACAGACCGCATTTGTCGAAAAAGAAAGTATTGTTTCATCTAGACAATACTCCACTTCCCACATTCCCCATTGCGATGACCAAAATTGATGAATTAAATTTCAACTTGCTTCATCGCCCAGCTAATTCTCCAGATTTAGCTCCCTCGGTCTACTTTCTATTTCCAAACTTGAAAAAATGTCTCGGTGGTAAAAGCTTTGCCAACAATGAAGAGGTGGAGTCTGCGGTTGATGAATATTTTAATAAGTTTGACAGTTCTAACTATAAACAGGGTATTGAAGATATTGAATATCTCTGGAAAAAATATATCGAGCTTAAAGGAGATTATGTTGAAAAATAAAGAAATTTTTCCCAACTTTTGTGTGTCTTCTTTGTTAGGTCCTCCTAGTTTTGTGACCGCCCTCGTATATTTGTAGTTTAAACAAGTGATTTAGAACCAACGAGATCGAAAGAGACGTAGATATTTATTTACACACAACTGTTTTGAAATGGTTGCTACATATTTTTGAGTGCAAACAGAACAGTCATTTATTTCACTTCTTATTAGAAGAAAATTATAACGTTCTGGGAAGTTAAGAACATTTTGGAATAAATAAATTCCAGATCTTTAATAAAATAACTAGAGCAAATAAACAGCCAAGACCAAGCTCATCGTTAGAAAAACGTTAGTCATCTATCACACAGGTCTTCAGAATTCATTCACAGTATTTTGTATAAAGTATGACTCAAAATTCAAAACCGTATTCGAAATCAAAATTTGTATTTGTTCTAAAATTGCAATTTAAAATTCTTAAACAGAACTCAAAGTCGGTTTAGAAATAAAATTGTTAGTCGTTCTAGAATTTAAATTTAAAATTCCTAAAATATATCAAATTTGTTGTGACAAATCTTATCAAATCAGCCAAGCTCTTCATCACTGGAATGCAATTCCTGTGTATCTTCTGCAAGATTTCAATGAAATATGATAGGAAATCCAGAACTAGTTAACACCTTGACGAACACCATTTTTCTCTAAAACATTAATGTTCAGAAGCTCCAATCATACTGGATTAAATAAGAAACTAAAGGGTGTCTCCGTAAGGATGCACTTTTTACTTTTCAAATAAAAACACGTACTTTTTCAGATAATTGTGATTTTTTTATTGGATTGTAAAAAAGACATGTTCCGGTTAAGTATGGAATATAACATCCGTCAAATGGTCGCAACGGCTCTGATGACCGGCAATTACTCTTTTCATGAAATTTTCCATGACTTTTTCACAGAGATGTGGCTGTATCTCACCGATGACGCGTGTGATCTCGGATCTGAGCGTAGGAATTTTTTCCGGGTTGTTCGCAAAAACACAAGATTTTACAGAACTCCAAAGAAAGAAATCGCATGGTATTGGTGGCCAGTTGACATCAAAATTTCTCGAGATAATTTGTTCTGGAAATCGTTGCTGCAATAGGCAGGTGGCAAGTGGCGCCGGCTAACTGAAACCTTATGTCATCCAGATCCATGCCGTCCAGTTGACGCCACAAGAACTCCGTTATCATGTTCTTGTAACGAATGTCGTTCACAGTCACTGCGATCATCTTCAAAAAAGTAAGACCCAATCACGCCGCCTGACCAAAATCCACACCAGTCCGTTGCTCATTGTGGGTGCTTTTGTTTCTCGTAGATTGCATGAGGATTTTCTGAGCTCCAAATTCGACAATTTTGTGTCTTCACGAAGCTCCATTAACCGTTGTCGGATCTTTCCATGGTCTGCTGGTTTGAGCTCCTGAGTAAGCTGAATTTTCTACACCTGAAGTTGGAGGTCTGTTGTCAAAAGTCGCTGCGTAGAACTCCGTGAAAGTTGTTGAAAACGATGCCGAATTGACGTTTCGGGTTTTCAGCGACACTCTCATTTACAGCAGCAATGTTTGCAATAGACTGATCGGTACGTTGACGTACAGGGGTCTCACTGTCCATAACCGACACAGTTTCTTCAAATTTGATGACCACTCTTCGAATGGCTGACACATTAGTTGCACTTTCTCGACTGACAATTCTTCGAAGTTTGCGAACGGTCTCAGCATAACTTTCCAAATTTGTGTAATAAGTTTTCACAATTATAGCGCGTTGCTCTTTCGTAACGTGCTCCCTTTTTAATAATCGGAATAAACAAATGTGTCAGCTGTCAAATTTCAGAGTTGCCACTTGCACAAAAAAATTACACTATATTTAAAAAGTGCAATATTACCCTTAAAGAGAAGTTTAGAAAAAATTCCCCAATTGCTATCAATTTGTCTTATTGAATGACTGAATTCTTGCAGAACAGTGTCTTGCCGTATTTTTCAGACGTATTTCGTTAGCTTCACGTCATTCAATAGAAACCATATAAATAGACCTTTAATTTGTGCAAAAAATTTATTCGAAATTTAAAAGTTTATCTGGCAACAAGTGATTCTTTTCCTTTTTGCAATAATGAAGTTTTTCGCAATCTCATTAGCCCTTTTAGTAGGAGCCACATTATCGGAAGCCTTTCGCAATTATAACGTCAACTACGGAAATCTGAATGCGGTACGTGATTGTAATTATATTTTTGAAATAGGGCAAAATTGCTTGAACTATTTGTTTCTACAATCGATACAGAAGGATTATACCCGCCAGTTGCTGGCATCTGAAAGATATCAGCATACGGTCGATGATCCTGCTTATGTGGTATAAATTTTAATTATAAAATAAAATTTTTAATTTAAATGAAATAAATAATCTTTTTTAATTTTTATTAGACTCGTTCCAGATATCAAGGCAACAATCCGTGGGGAACAGCGCAACAACCGGTAAGTGTGTTCCTTTACATGTAAACAATGTATGTTACAATGAAACCCCTACACAAGAAAAAAAAATAATAGGCTTTTAGTTACTTTTGCTTGTATAGGAAATTTATTTCTGCTTGCAATTCAAAACAATATTATAATTAATATTTAAAGTACGAGTACTATACTTGAAACAAAACAAACCTTATGTTAGTCATGCCAATGAGTGATATTACGTATGCAATATTTAGAGGCAATATTGCCACTTTATTTTTGTATGTGTACGAATTGAGAAGACATAAGTGTCAATATTAGATACACACGTTTTCCCCAGTTTCTCGTTTCACACTCTAAACCAACGTATTCGTCGTTTCTCGTTTCACACTCTAAACCAACGTAAATGTCATTTAATATTCTGCCGACTTGTAGTTGAAAACTATTTGTACAATATTTCATCGAGTTTTTGCTTTAAAAATAACGATTTTACGAGCATTTAATTTCAATCGACGTCACTTATTCCTAACTTAACGACATAGAAAGTCTTTGATAGATGCCCACGTTTTAGCCTTTTCACACTAGGCCAAATCTTACGTCTTCAATCAATTTTCCAAAGATGCTAACATTTGCCCATACAAATTTGACACTTTGTGAGCTCAACATCTTTCAAAAATGTTCCTGTCTCCTTAAGTTTCATTCCACATCATTCGATAATTTTGAGTCCATCACTAGAAAATTATTGAATTTCTAGAAAACCTGACAGAAATTCAATCAACAATACAACAGATGTATTTATATCAGGTGGTAGCGCTAGAACAGCTGATTTAAATGTCTTCGAATCATTGCCTCAACTGACTTGCTCAACTGACTGTTAATTATTTTTTGTACATTCTCTGTACTTGTATTGCCATTGTTACCAAATGTTCTTTGAATTCAGCAGTGGTATGACACCAAACAAATATAAAACAGCTATTTTCGTTGTCACAGTAGCACCATCTAATATAAATACACCTTGGCGAAAAAAATTTTGCAAATAAACAATTTTAATAAATATGAAATGTTAAAAAATAAACATTTGACGAATGTTATTTTCCATTCTTTCAACTCCTGAGGCCCAATAGACAATAAGCGTGTTTTGGTTACACCGCTGGCTTATATAATCGCTTGTTTTGTATGAAGTACTTAGCGAAGACTTAGCGAGAACTTAGCGACGCGAATCATTTTCGCTAAGTTTAAACAAATATTTTTTTGACATCTTTTACCGTTTTCAACCCTTTTTCATATATTTCAATAAAAGTACTTATCGCTAAAAAGTCGTTTTCTTTGCAACTTGTAACCAATCGCTTACTTGTAACCAATCGCTTGCTTGTAACCAAAACACGACTAATATTTCCTAAATCATTTTAGTTCCGTTTATTGGAACAAAGCTCCTTAACGAACGTTCCGGGATGAAATGAAACAAAATTAAGCAACTTTTTTTAACACTATTATGATACAACCCAGTATTATCAACTATATTGGGTACTTTGGTTTGGTTTGTGTCTAGACTAACATATGTTGAAAAATTTCTTGTTTATTGGGAAGTTTCCTCGGCGGAGCCTGTAAGCAAATTTAGTATACATATAATGTAGTTGTGAACCCAATACAAGTAAATTTAGAAAAGCCAAAGTGCAAGAAGTTTGAGAAAAGAAACTTTTTTAAATAAGTTCCTTTTCTTAAAAAAGTAAATTTTGCTAAAAAAAAATACCTATTCATATTCTTAACAAATTAACTTTTCTTAAAAAAATACCTTATCTTAAAGAAGTAACTGGCTTTAAAAATTTACATTTGCTTAAAAAAATACCTTTTCTTAAAAAAGTACCGTTTCTTAAAAAAGTACCATTTCTCAAAAAAGTAAAATTTCTTACACTAAATTGCCTTTTATTAAAAAACACACATTATCTTTAAAGAGTACCTTTTTGTGAAACAAAATAACTTTTCATGAGATAAGTACCTACTCTTAAAACTGTACCCATCTTAAAAAATGGACCAATTCTAACAAAAATTCCCATTTCTTAAAAAAAAACCTTTTCGTCACAAAAATACCTTCTCTAAAAAAAAATACATTTTCTTACAAAACTTCCTTTTCTTAAAAGTACATTTTCTTAAAATTAATATAATACCTTTCTTTTCTTTTCTTGAGGTAAGTAGCATTTGTGAAACTAAGTACATTTTCTTAAAAAAATAACCTTTTCCTAAAAAGAGTACCACTTTCTTAAAAAGTACCTGTTCTTAAAAAAGTACTTCTTAGTAAAAAATGCGCACACGAATGGGTTCTTCTTCTAGCAAGTACTTCTTTTTAAAAATAGTACCTTTCCTAAAAAAAAACATTAGCTTGTAATAAATGAAGTACCTCTATTGAAAAAAGGATATTTTCGGGAAAATATAATACATATTCTTACAAAAATTACCTAAAAATATACTTTTCTTTTTAAAAAAAATACATTCTATAAACAAAAATCGTAAACAAAGTTTATCATTTTACAAAAATTATCTTTTCTTAACGATCCAATTAAATTATCGTATTTTTCAACGGGCGCCTTAGGCGTGTTGGAACTAACTAGTACATAATATATAGCGAAAAGAACTTCGTTCAAAGCGGGTTTCCCCTGACACCTCATGTGATTTTTTTTCAATTGCAATTCCATTTCTTAATTGTCAAAATTTGCAAAAATACTAATCTCGGTTTAGTGTTATTAAAAAGGTAAATTAGAAAATAAATTAAATTCACATTAAAAACAAATAAACACATATAAACACATATACATGATCACATATAAAAGTTTTTAAAAAGTTTAGTCAAATTTTGAATATCTAAAAGAACTGAAATTTAAATCACCCTAGTGAAAAATGAATTCTTTTAAATATTTTTAATTTTTATAATTATATACAATAACCCGAATGGATGGAAAAACCTTATAGTGGAAGTTTTGGACAGCAACAAATTGTACGATTATTTCGAAAAGTATTACAAATGTCAATCTGAAATTACATTAACCAATTCCTATAAATTCAAAATTTTAAATTTATTTACAGCCACTGACTTATCCCATTTATGGAACTCAAAATACAGTGGGACAAGCACAATTGGTGTGTATATACAAATAATGTTTTATATGTATCGTAGCACTAAGTTAGATAATCGCTAATTCATTTATACTGATCGCGCCCAGAATTTCTGAAGGTTACAAACTATTTTTCTAAGCCTTAAATTAGGTTAGGTGGTATTAAATTAGGTCCATTGTGTTGCCGAGCTCAAGACATTGTCTACGCCTATCTGAAATAATTCTTAGGTGTATCTAATTATCTAAGTGTACATCTATCAGCCATTCCAAAGTCTTCAGTATGAACAATGACAGGCTTACAGAGCTAAAGTCTTATAGATCAGTGTGAAATACCTTTCCCACTTGGGGAATAAACACCCCTCTTGTATCCATCCCACACACGCTGAAAATTTGTTCGTTTTTTGTTGTTTGGATGCAAATATAAAGTTTTTACAGCTTAACGCAAATATAGAATACTTGTGTCCAAACACATTGCGTTTGCTATTCTATATAACATGTTTGGAATACAATAATTAATGTGTTATACGAGTAATATATATTTTTGTAACCCAACTGTGGCTTTGTTTGTTGAAAACTGCTGAAAGCAAAAATGCTACAGACAACAAAGGAACATAGCAATTCATGAAAACAATGCTTGCAAACATATTCATAGTTCCTGTAATATGTCGTTGGTACCGCTATTTTAGTGTGCACGATGTATGGCTTTTTCAGGTAGGGGATCAGCATAATGCCAGTAGTTTAATTAGTTGATAATCTATAACGATGATTTACAGAAGAGCATCTGAGAGGATTCTCATATCTTCTTATCTCAACTTTGTAATTATTCCAGTCCTACTGGTCTCTCGAGGACTTGGCGTCATTAAGCAGTCGTACGCTTTACTTCCACATAGCAAGCAAGCACAGCTTTGCTTCGTTATTGGTCATGAGATTTGTAGAGCGAATTCTTGAGAGTACTCGCGACCCTATTCGCTTCATTCTCTATATCTAAAGATGGTTCTCATCTCAAGTATGTATGTCTTGCAAGTCTTTTCATAGATGGACCAGTCAGTCCTCCTCACAGGGCGATGATTTGAGATTGGGGGGAGCGTCTCACAACCGCCGAGCTGTGCGCTTTTTAATTTTGCTTTCACTGATAGGGACCTATAGTTTTACACCAGTTTCGAACGGTATTTTGAGAAGCTTTTTCATGGCTAAATACTGGATAGTGTCACCATCACTAAGCGAGGTGACCTTCATCGAAAGATACGTTAGGTGGTCTGAGCAGGGATCCAACCCATGTAGTCATGTGCGCACATTACCATTACACCACCGACGGCCAATATAACGGGTTTGGAGAGAATATTTGCCCATGTCAATGATATATATTAAGAGTGTTTTGGCTTGCTTATATAATCGCTTACTTTGTATGACGCACTTAGCGAAGACTTGGCGAGAATTTAGCGACGCGAATCATTTTCGCTAAGTTTAAACACATTTTTTTTTGACATATTTTACCGTTTGTACGCTTATTCATATTTTTGAATAAAATGAGTTATCGCTAAATTGCCATTTTCTTTGCAACTTAGCAAGCGAAAATTTCTTGCTTGTAACCAAAACACGTCTATTGGCTGTTTGGTACAAAGGAAATGTGCGGAGAACCCCCCCCCCCCCCCCAACATTTTCACACTTTTGATACATTAAAGTTTAATCAAAAAGGACAGATCTTGTAATGAAATATATATATTTGTAAACCCCATTATTACCATCTCCGTGGCCCACGGTGGTGCAAGGGCTAGTGTGCGCGGCTCTTGTGCATGAGAACGTGAGTTCAATCCCTGCTCTAACAACCTAATATTTTCTTCGACGAAGGCCACCTCGCTTAGTCACGGCGACACTGTCGAGTACTTCGCTATGAAAAAGCTCCTCAAAATACCGTTCGGAACCGTTGTAAAACTGTAGCATCCCAATCACTGAGAGAAAAATTAGAAAGCGCATAGCTCACTAGTTGTGAGAAGCTCTCCCCAATCCCTTCATGGGATGTAATGGGAAACGTTTTAGCTGTCAGTTTGTATGGAATTGAAAAATTATACCTGTTAGTTATTGATATAATTGTGATAATGACCCTTAGTATGGACCAAAGTACTTTCAATTCCAAATAAAATACATCATCCATCATTCATTTGGTTAAAATTTTAGAAAAAAAATATTGAATTTATTCAGGAGTAGAAAATTTAGCTGTACGAGTAGATGTAATTTTTCTCTCTTGAAGAAGAGTTTTATAACCTTTACAACTCTCATTCCATTTGAAAAAAAAAATACAAAAATTAAATTTAAAAAACAAATAAAATTCACTTTAAACCTAAATATATATTTATATATGATCACATACAAAATTTGATAAAAAAATTTAGTTAAATTCTGAATATCTACAAGAACTGAAATATAAATCACTCTAGTGAAAAATTATTTCTTTTAAATATTTTTAATTTTTATAGTTATACAATATCCAGAATGGTTGGGCCAATCCGAATAATGCAAATATTGGACAGCAACAAATTGTACGATTATTTCGAAAAGTATTACACAAATGTCAATCTGAAATTACATTAACCAATTCCTATAAATTCAAAATTTTAAATTTATTTACAGCCACTGACTTATCCCATTTATGGAACTCAAAATACAGTGGGACAAGCACAATTGGTGTGTATATACAAAACCATTGTTTTATATGTATCGTAGCATTAAGTTAGGCAATCGCTAATTAATTTATACTGCGCGCGCCCAGAATTTCTAAAGGTTAAAAACTGTTTTTCTAAGCCTTTAATTAGGTTAGGTGGTATTAAATTAGGTCCATTATGTTGCCGAACAACCATGTTCCAGGCACCTCAAGATCTTGTCTACGCCTATGTGAGATAATTCTTCCAGGTCTCTAAATAGGTAGGATCCCATAGTAGACATTCTCCTGACTACTAGTGCAGGACATGTGAAGAGAAGAAGTTCAGTGCATTCTTCTTCTTAATCATCGTTACAGCTTCTAAGGATGTCATTTTTCCTTACCTTTAGTCTAGTCGCATGTCTACCAATCAGACAGTGTCTCGTGAAAACTGAAACAAGCATTGATACCTTGGGCCTGCCTAGAGACAGAAGGTTGGTGGATCTCCTTCCATTCACAATCGGGCAGATTTGTCTCACGCATACACAATATGTGCCCTTCCTCCACGTCTCCGGCATCAGCAACGAAGATATTGACTCCAATTTCTGCTACACTATTATCCCTCAGCCAGTCGATCACTTCTCTAAAGACCAAAATTGTCGCCTGATATACGCTATAATGATCATGTAATCAACGATAAATGGACAACCCTAGTTATCATGTTGCTTACCTCAGCATTAATTTTAGATCCGTCCGTGTAGAATTCAACAAACAAATCCACATTTGGGTCACAAATACATGTTATATTGAATAGCAAACACAATGTGTTTGGATACAAGTATAATATATTTACAGCAAGCTACAAACATGTTATATTTGCATCCCAACAATAAAAACGGCAAATTTTTCAGCGTGTAGTTCCTGTAATATGTTGCTGGTACCACTATTTCAGCGTGCACGATGTATGGCTTTATCAGGTAGGGTATCAGTAGATCGACCTTTATCTAAATTTTCGCTGGGGATACCATGTCCGGCCCGGGAGACTTAAAGGGTTTGAGACTTCCGATAGCCCATTTAGTCCTCGATTTAGTAACAATTTCAATAGAAACTTCTGGCCTATGAGCAGTATGTTCACTTGCCGTGGTTTCATCAATCAGCGAGATACCATGGAAATGTGTGTCCATAAGTAGATTGAAGCAAAATCCAAAGCCCACTAGCCGGAATAGTCCTTCAGATTCCCTATTGTTGTATTGCATAACGCCAGTATTTTAATTAGCAACGACGCCTCGGATGTACCTTTTACTGATTTATAGAAGAGCATCCACCTGAGCGCATTATTATATCTCCTTAGCTCCACTTTGTAATTATCCCAGTACTCCTTGTCTCTCGCAGCCTTGGCGTCATTAAGCAGTCGTCCGCTTCACTTACATATATGAAGCATGAGATTTGTAGCGTCTTTTTGAGGGTACTCGCAACCCTGTTCGCTTCATTCTCTATCTCAGCTACGCACCTTATCTCTACAGATGGTTCTGATCCCAAGTATGTATGTCCTGCAAGTCTCTTCATAGAGGGACCAGTCAGTCCTCCTCACAGTGCGACGATTTGAGACTGGGGGGAGCTCTCACAACCGCCGAGCTGTGCGCTTTTTAGTTTTGCTTTCACTGATAGGGACCTATAGTTTTATACCAGTTACGAATGGTATTTTGGATAGTGTCACCATCTCAAAGCAAGATAAAGAGGAAGGAAAGATACGTTAGGTGGTCTGAGCAGGGATCCAACCCACGTACTCATGTCCATGTCCACACAATACCGTTGTCCACAATAGAACTGTTTTTAAAATTTGTGATACAATCTACAAATTTCAATTTCCAACCCCATTTTGTGCACTTAACATTTTGGGGTTTTGACGTGTTTGGAGAAAATATTTTTCCACGCAAAAGATATATAATATTATGCGTGTTTTGGCTACACCGGTTGCTTATATAATCGCTTGTTTTATATGAAGCGCTTAGCCAAGACTTAGCGAGAACTTAGCAACGCGAAGCATATTCGCTAAGTTTAAACAAATTTTTTTGACAGCTTTTACCGTTTTCTACCCTTTTTCATATTTTTGCATAAAATTACATGTCGCTAAATATCCGTTTTCTTTGCAACATAGCAAGCGATAATCGCTTGCTTGTAACCAAAACAAAGGAAAGGAGTGGTACAAAAGAAAAATGTGGAGGTTTCTAACTTGCGGCAAATGTAATTTTGCACGCGTTTAATGCAAACGAGAACTCGTTTGCAACAACATGATATACATTTGCGATATATGAGTTTATTTGGAAGAACTACACGAACGGTTGCGATTAATAAATTAATACAAATCAATCAAAGTATTGTTCTGGCAACCGACCAATAACCGTTTTTTTCTTTGCGTGTGACTATGAAAATTGTTCTCAAACTTGCGCTCGGAACCAGTGTAAAACTGTAGGTCAGTGAGTGAAAAATTAGAAAGCGCACAGCTCACTCGTTGTAAGAAGCTCTCTCCAATCCCTTCATGGGATGTAATGGGAAACGTTTCTTTTTTTATTACCATCTCTAGTTATCATACAGTTAAAGCTAACTAAAGGTTTTAGTTGTCAGTTTGTATGGAGCTGAAAAATTATACTTGTTAGTTAACTCTAACTAGATATTGTGATAATGACCCTTAGTTTGGTCCAAAAGTTCTTTCAATTCCAAATAAAATACATCAGAATTCATTTGGTTAAAATTTGAAAAAAAAAATATTGAATTTATTCAGAAGAGGAAATTTGAACATATACAGTTGTTTTCACCTGAAAAAGAGTTTAATAACTTTTACAACTTTCAGCCGATTTGAAAAAAAATAAAACAAAAACAATTTTAAAAAATAATATTAAAAAATAAATAAAATTCACTTTAAACATAAATAAATAAAAATTTTAGTCAAATTCTGAATATCTAAAAGAACTGAAATGTAAATCACCCTAGTGAAAAATTACTTCTTTTAAATATTTTTCATTTTTATAGTTATACAATATCCAGAATGGACAGCAACAAATTGTACGTATTATTTCGAAAAGCATTACAAACGTCAATCTGAAATAACATTAACCAATTTCTTAAAATGCAAAATTTTAAATTTATTTACAGCCACTGACTAATCCCATTTATGGAACTCAAAATACAGTGGGACAATCTCAATTGGTGTGTATTTACAAAAATAATTTTATATATATCGTAGCATTAAGTTAGACAATCGCTAATTAATTTATACTGACCGCGACCAGAATTTGTGAAGGTTAAAAACTATTTACCTAAGCCTTAAATTAGGTTAGATGTTGGTGTCAGTCGATGAACGACTTACTCAGACATATTAGTCCATTGTCTTGCCGAATATACATTTACTTTGCTCCAAGATACTCAAGATCTTGTCTATGCCTATCTGAGATAATTCTCCCAGGTCTATAGTAGACATTCTCCTGACTGCTAGTACAGGAGACGTGAAGTGAAGATGTTCAGTGCATTCTTCTTCTTCCTCGCCGTTACAGCTTCTAAGGACGTAATTTTTCCTTACCTTTAGTCTCGTCGCATGTCTATCAATCAGACAGTGTCTCGTGACAACTGAAACAAGCATTGAAACCTTGGGCCTGCCTAGAGACAAAAGGTTGGTGGATCTCCTTCCAGCCACAATCGGCCAGATTTGTCTCGCGCATGCCGACAGGATCCAATTCCTGTGGAACCTGTAATGTAGTCCCTAGTCTGGACGGCTCATCTGCTCTGTAGTTCCCCGTACAGCTCCTCTTCCCAGTCACTCATATGATGAAAATACCGTACTGCTGAACACCCCAACCCAACCAACTAAGAGCTCAGCGGCAGTAATAGGCAGGTAATGAGTTCAGGATTACTGACTCCACACACGTGATTACCGCCTGACTACCAGAGAAGACATTGACTCCCATTACTGCTACACTATTATCCCTCAGCCATTCGATCACTTCTCAAATGACCAAAATTTCTGCCTGATATATACTACAATGATAAAGGGATAACCCTAGTACGCTAGAGTAGATCGCGTAGCCTACCTGTTCATTAGCTATCGGTACATCCATGTAGAAATCCACATATCCCTCTATACCACCAACTACTCTATCCCAGGAATCTCTTATGTTATGGAAGTGTCGTATTTTTCACCGAATAGTGGCTCCGACAATGCCCCATTATCAAAGTTACCTAAGCCTGATAGCAGTCAACCTGATAGCAATCAAGCCTGCCTATAATATCCACCGGTAGCAAATATAACATTACATTCACCTCACTAGTGGAAGTAGTGCGCAGAGCAACCGTGACGCTCATCGTCGCCATTCTCTGAACCATAGTCAGTAGTGCACAATAGCAGGGTTTCTCAAGCACCTGCCAGGACACAATAAACCCATCGAATATTACCGGTCTCAACACCCCTATATAGATCCAGTGTACAATTCCCTGAGAAGTCCCCATTTGCAACATATACCCCGATTAAACATGTACAGGCAAATCCCGGTATAACGAACGATATAATGTCAGGCACATTCGTTATACCACAAAGTTTTTTTTATTAAGTTTTTTTTATTGAATTTAGACACGTGACAATTAACTTATATTATTATTAAATAAATACGTTTAGCATTAATTAAAAAAAAACACTTTTATGCATTATTCATTTTGATTATTTGAAAAAATCATTTATAGATGTTTGTTTCACATTAATCTCTAAACTTTTTTGTACTGCTTCTTCTTGTAGTTCTTTTAAAACTAACGATTTTGACAATTCAATGTTGTTTTGTTGGCTCCATTGTATGCATGTTTCCAAGCATTTAATAGCATCATAGTGCTTTACCTTTACTTCAATTACTGCGTTTTCATCAGCTATATTTAAATTTTCGTCGTTATCCTCATCTTCATCGGGGGAGAATATCTCAACTTCATCCCTATTCCAGTTGATTAAATCATCCATAAAAACATATCTAAATTGAACGAAATGCACATAAAAAGTTGCAAAGTTTGGAAAAAGTAAAGTAGGCTTACGTTTGGAAAAACTGAACTTAACAGCCTAATACCACGTCTCATACAAACAATTTCTTCTCGCTGCATTAACCGCTCCAGCGGTATGTCATCTTCTTCATCGAATTCTAAATCCGTTGCATATAAAATTTTATTCCAGCATTTTGACAAAGTGTCTTGTTTTAACGAATTCCAGGCGAGACCAAGCATGGATGCAGCATCATAAAGAGTATGACCCTTGAGAAACCCAACAATGTCATTTGATTCAGATGACACAATTTTTGAAAGAAGGCTACTTCGGTATTGCATTTTTACCAAGCGAATTGCATTTTGATCCATGGGCTGGATAAGGGGTGTGACATTTGGTGGCATATAAATTGTCCATATTTTCCCATCTTTTGTAGTTTTGACAAGCTCTTCAGCAGAAGGATGACTCGGAGCATTGTCAAGAATCAATAATGCCTTTAACGGTAGATTGTTCGCTTGTAAAAATGATTCCACCTACGAAGAGAGAACCGCTTTACTTTTTATAATGCTGTTAATAATTAACTCATACTAACCTCGGGTACAAACATTTGAAAGAACCACACCTTAAATATTCCAGAATGCATCCAGGCACTTTTTGAATGCATATAATTTAGAGGCAATTCTTTATTTCGAAATGACCGCGGTCTTTTTGCTTTACCAATAAGAAGAGGTTTTATTCTTTTTGACCCGGATGCGTTTGCGCAAAGGAGAACTGTTACCCTTTCCTTAGACAATTTTCTTCCAGGTGCCATTAGCTTCTCCTGCATGCACATATGTCCTGTCTGGAAGCATTTTCCAATATAGGCCCGTCTCGTCAGCATTGAATATTGCATCAGGTGTTAACATGTTCTCCTTGATAACACTTTGCAAAGTCCTTTTAAATGGATCCACCAAGTCTTCTCTCGATGATAACTTCTCACCACATTCCTTAAGCATTCGTAAACCAAATCTCTTCTTGAATCTGTTCATCCACCCGTCACTTGCATGAAAATGTCCATCATGTAGCTTCTTTTGTAGCTCTAAGGCTTTAACTTTAAGTCCTGTGCCATTTACAGGTGTTTAGTTCAATACTTCCTACTTCCAATTAGATTAAAAAAAAGACAAAACTCTTGGATCTGTTGCGTTCATTTCAACAATCTGATTTTTATTAAAATTTAAGTGAAACAACAAACTCATAAACGGCCAGTCTTTTGCTTAACTGTTCAACCACGTCTCTCCTCCCCGTTGTCTGTCTGCTTTCCCATTTGTACCAACTTATTTTGCATGCTGCTGTGTCTTTGTTTTCGAACTATTTCAAAGGTTCCACAACAACAGCAATAAGCAGAGAGTATCCAAATCAAACAAAGCTTGATGTTTGAGTTTACATGACTGCTGGTTCTACGCTTGTTACAGCAACACGTTTGATGGTATGTACATATGTATGTAGGTAGCGCAAATGAGTGACAAACGATATTTAGGGTTACCAGCTCAAACATTGCTCCACCACGATGATGTTCCCATGAACATCTTAAGACTGTTTAGATACCGGAATGAATCTGAAAGGAAATAAATGCTAATGATATTATGGTAACTGGTAAATTCAAAATCATTGGAAATTGTCCTGTATAGGTAATGGGCATATCTTTGCAATAGGTCTCTTTAGTAAACCATTTGGAGTTCTTAAAGTTACGACACGGACCAGGCCATCATCTCCAGGGTGCAATTCTTCAATTCGTGCAAGAGGCCATCGGTTACTAGGATATCTTTCATCCTTAATTAAAACCATGTCATTCGCCCGCAAATTTTGTTCTTTAACCAACCATTTTGGTCGCTGCTGTAAACGGGATAAATATTCCTTTTGCCATTGCTTCCAAAATTGTTGCACCAACCATTGGCAGTGACGCCACCTATCCACTAGATTCATACTTGGCGAATCCATCTCTGGTAATGCGAACGGGACGTCTCCAATTAAGAAATGACCTGGGGTTAATACCATCAAGTCATCTGGGTCAGTCGTTAAAGGGCATAGTGGCCTCGAGTTTAAGCAGGATTCGATTTGTGATAGCACTGTCGTAAATTCTTCGAACGTAAGCCTTCGCTCCCCGATAGTTCGCTTTAAGTGGTATTTGACAGATTTTACTCCCGCTTCCCATAGTCCGCCGAAGTGTGGAGATGCCGGAGGGCTGCAGTGCCACTTTATGCCTCTTTGTGCTAGGGAGGGGAAGATATTTTCATTAATAAATCTTTTATATACATCACGGCAGGCTAGTAGCTTCCTGTTGGCTCCCACGAAATTTGTTCCGCAATCGCTATATATTTCATAGCATAGCCCACGACGCGAAATGAAGCGGTTTAAAGCCCCCAGATAGGAATCAGCAGTGAGATCTCCTACAAGCTCCAGGTGTATAGCTTTTGTCACCAAACAAATAAAAACAGCAACATAACCCTTGACTGAGGTGCGTCCCCTTCCCTTTGACGGCAAAACATTGAATGGCCCAGCGTAGTCAATCCCAGTTGATGTAAATGCTCGAGCAGGACGGACTCGTGCCGATGGTAAATTTCCCATTTGCTGTACAGACGACTTAGGTTTGTTTTTAAAACAGGTTAGACAACGAAATAAAATGGTCCGAACACTTTTACGACCATTTAAAATCCAATACTGCCTCCGGGTATGATTCAAAGTTAGGGATACGCCGCCGTGAAGAGTTGCCAAATGACTGCTGTTAATCACTAAATCAGTTATGTGATGTTTACTTGGTAAGATATGTGGATGCTTTTGGGTCTCCGATAAAAGTGAATTTTTTAGTCTACCTCCAAGCCTTATAGTTTGAGTTGTTTTGTCTAAGAATGGATGTAATGCACATAGCTTACTACCGGCAGTCACATCGTCTCCTCGAGAAAGGGTGCGCCATTCATCTCCAAACATTTCCCTTTGTGCCAACCGTACTAAGCAAATTTGGCTCCATTGAAGTTCTTCAGATGTCAGACACTCAGAATTTCGTTCTTTGTTTCTGCAATTATTGAAAAATCGAATACAATATGCCGTGACTCTTGTCAATTTGAAAAATGATGAAAACCTGCTGACAAAGCTATCTTCAGATATGATTGTAGTATTTACCAGCATCTTTAGTTTACGCTTTTCCATTTCAATCGCCGCGTCCATGCAAGTGTTGAGATTTGATTTCGGCCATTTTTCACAGTGCAATTTCAGAAAGGCAGGACCCTCCCACCAAATACTACAGCCAGCTAGACGAGATGCAGTGACACCACGACTAGATAAGTCTGCCGGATTATTTTCTGAATTTATATGACGCCATTCCGAAACTTTCGAAGAGCTTAAGATTCTGTTGATCCGATTAGATACAAAAGGCTTCCACCTGCCAGGTTCTCCACGGATCCAATGCAAAACTATTGATGAATCAGTCCACATGTATACGCTGTTAAACCGGATGCTAAACTTGACAGATATAAAATTGAGAAGCTTAGTCGCCAAGACAGCGCCACACAATTCAGCTCTCGGTATGGTTAATGAAGGTTTGATGGGGTTTACTTTAGATTTGGCATGTAACAACTTTACTGTGTACTGTTCGTGCTCGTCTAATCCACGAATATACGCTACAGCTGCATGGGCGTCCTTGGAGGCATCGCAAAAAATATGCAATTCACAATTGCTATTAAAATCTATATTAAGGTGTCTACCAACCTTGATAAGAGATATATTTGACAAGTCCTTTGCATATTTCTCCCATTCTGCTTGCAGATTTATTGGCACTACAACGTCCCAACCCCTCTTCAAAGCCCATAGTTTTTGTAGAATAATCTTTGCCGGTACGATTACTGGATTTAACCAACCGAGCGGGTCAAACAAGCGAGCAATAGTTGATAGAATTATGCGCTTCGTTACACCGTACAGCGTTATTTCAAAATTTATGGAAAACGTAAACTCGTCTGTGTTTGGTATCCAATACATACCCAAAGCCTTAATCGTGTTGGAAGATTTAAGCTGAAAACCCTCTTTATCATATCTATGCTCCAGCAATATGTTTTGCAACAAGTCCGTATTGCCGTAGCTCAAAAGATGCACCTTGAAGTATATTTATCAGTTCTTGTTGAATTATTAACGCTTCTTCAACGGTGTCTGCCCCCGAAAGGATATCGTCCACGTACATCTGCTCTCTAAGTATTTTTGCTGCGCGTGGATATAAGTGACCATCATCAAGAGCAAGTTGGTGAATGGTTCTAATTGCTGTGAAGGGCGCTGAAGCGGTCCCAAACATTACCGTCGAGCAATATAGCTCTTGAATTAGTTGTCCGGGCTCCTCTCGCCAAACAATTCGCTGATATTGGGCATCGTCTTCTTGAACATCAATACAACGGAACATTTTCTCTATATCGGTCATGAAAACATATTTAAACGTTCTCCAATTAGTTAGAACCGACGATAGATCACACTGCAATGCTGGGCCGGCTGCGAGAATATCATTTAACGATTTACCGTTGGAACTTTTTGCCGAAGCATCAAATACGATGCGAACTTTTGTGCTAATTGCTTCTTCTTTAACGACCGGGTGATGTGGCAAATAGCAACAGGTTACACGACCTCCATTTCCTAAATCTGAACAATGCTGTTCTTCAATATTTTTTACTGGATGCATCTGACCCAATCGTAGATAATCATTAATCGTATCACAGTATATCCTTTTCAGATTATTATCCCTCTGCAACCGATTCTCTAGATTGAAAAAACGCTTGAGTGCCATAGGTTTAGATTTTGAAAGAAAAACATTAGCTTGGATTTCTGACTTTAGTGGCAGACGAACCATATATTTACCAGTAACTTGTCTTTGGTGGGTTTTGGCGTAAAACTCTTCGCACCACCGGTCTTCCTCGGACACAACTAGAGGTTCTGGAATGGTCTCCATCTCCCAAAAGCGTTTCACAATATTCTCAATTTCAGAATTATCGGTTACAGTGAAGTACGATCTGCGATTGAGTTCTGGGATTTCTACACAGCTTTTCCCTGATACGATGTAGCCAAACTTAGTTTTCTGGGCTATCGGTCCACCCGTCCCTCTGCAAATGTCATCCAAGATACAATCGTCATAAACATCATTACCCAACAGGATATCGATCGCCTGTGGCTCGAAATACTTCGAATCTGCTAAGGGCAAACTATGCAAGTGTTGCTGCTCCGATGTATTAAATTTTCGGGATGGAACAACACCACAAATCTTTGGAAGCACATAGGCCACCACCTCCAACTTCACGTCCTCGTCATATAGCGAACCGACTACCAATCTTACTCGTGAACGACCGCACGTAGTAGCACCCTCGGATAGCCCAGATATATAAACTGAAGATGTTTTTTCCCTTGGTAGTCCCAAAATTTGTGCCGCCCTTTCCGAGATTACGGTTATTTGAGAGCATTGATCCATTAAAGCTCTAAAATGAAACTTCTGGCCCGTTGAAGCCTTAACAGTCACTATTGCGGTTGGTAGAAGCACGTCATAGCTATTTTCAGTTGACGATTGAGATGTAGTATGCATTGTGATAGCATCTGTAGCTGTTGTGTTAGCTCCATCAATCTCGTCCGGATGTATCAGAGTGTGGTGTTTTCTGTTACATTTTGCACATCTTCGTTGGCTGCTGCAATTGGACGCGATATGGTTATACCCAAGACAATTGTAACATAGTTTTAATTTTCCGATTTCTTCCTTCTTTTCGTTCAAACTCATACTAGTAAATTTTGGACACTCTCTTACAGGATGATCGGACTGCAAGCAACATTGACATAAAGCAGAAAGCCTCGAAGTATACATAGTGTGGAAATCTCTTCTACCGCGATTTGGATATTCATGTCCTCTCATTTGATTTGTATTCTGTCGCACTGAAAATTTTTGCGAAGATAGCATCATAGCGTACTGCTCATCCAGGAGATCGCACAGCTCAGAAAACTTTGGTATCGAAGTGTGTTTCCGTAATGACCGCTCCCACTCCGCTCGTATATGATCCGGCAGTTTTTTAACAAGAAAATATACAAGAATTTGGTTTTGTTCGCCCATTTGTACTCCTAGCTTTTCTATAGAACTCACACACGAACGACACGTCTGTGTAAAATGCCTTAAAGCAGCTGTATCATGTTTAGGCACTTCAGGTTGCTGATACAATACATCCATGTAATGCGAAAATAAAATTCGATCGTTATCAAATACGTCACATAACATTTTCCATGCCTGTGCGTAATTCTGACCCACCAAGCTTATATGCTGAATATCTCTCGCCGCATCGCCAGCCAATGACGATTTAAGATAATGAAACCGCTGCAGATCGTTCAAAGATTTATTGTCATGAACACGGTCACAGAAAATTTCTTTAAAACTTGGCCATTCGACAAAATTACCCGAAAACGTGGGCAACGAAACCACAGGCAAAGGTATACCAGCAGACGAAGCCACGCTAGCAGCAGCCGTAGAAATGTTGACAGAGTCATCTCTATTAGCACTGACTTGATTTTTGTTCACTGACTCATCTCTATTTGACGCGACTTTAATTTTGTTCAGCGACTCACGAAGGCAGTCTACTGCCTCTAAGTAGGAGTCTTCAAATTTGTCTTCTAGTTGTATGTCTATATACATCTCCTTTACCTTAGGATTATTCCCTTGACGTATTAGAGCTCGATGATTTTCACGAAATTCTACTCGATACGAACCAAGATTCTCTAAGCGAGACTGGTGATAAGACTCTGTTTTCCTTGCAACTGCATCCTTTTTAAAATTCCTTAATGTTTTTTGCACCGAAGATAAAAGGTTTTGCTGCTCCCCTATTGTCTCGACACATTTCTCTTCCAAGTTTGCTTCCATTTCTTGAGACTTTGTTTCTTTATCTGCATTTACCATGATACCAAATAAACCTTAGCACTTACCCTTTCAGACACAATTACCAGTCCTCTTTTTCCAGATAGAGATGAACAGCACGATTCAGATAAAGATGAAAATTCACGCCCAGTCTCGATGAAAACCACAATGATAAGTTGCCAAAGATGTTGCTGATGTGACTCCCCGCCAGAGATTAGGACCCACGACACACCTTGTTGATTTAATTCTCGAAATATTCCAATAAACGCAATCAGATCCTCACAGGAGGCACCAAATGTTTAGTTCAATACTTCCTACTTCCAATTAGATTAAAAAAAAGACAAAACTCTTGGATCTGTTGCGTTCATTTCAACAATCTGATTTTTATTAAAATTTAAGTGAAACAACAAACTCATAAACGGCCAGTCTTTTGCTTAACTGTTCAACCACGTCTCTCCTCCCCGTTGTCTGTCTGCTTTCCCATTTGTACCAACTTATTTTGCATGCTGCTGTGTCTTTGTTTTCGAACTATTTCAAAGGTTCCACAACAACAGCAATAAGCAGAGAGTATCCAAATCAAACAAAGCTTGATGTTTGAGTTTACATGACTGCTGGTTCTACGCTTGTTACAGCAACACGTTTGATGGTATGTACATATGTATGTAGGTAGCGCAAATGAGTGACAAACGATATTTAGGGTTACCAGCTCAAACAACAGGAATATGTTTTTTTTTTCTTTGGTCAAGAAACCACTCATAAAGCTTCTTTTCCATCTTTGGATATTCACCTTGTTTAAGAGATCGACGATTTTTTTATCCATTGTTAGTCGCTTCGAGGTTTGAAACAATTTTTTTTTTCATTGTCTTTATTGTGCATACTGATGACTTAGAAATTCCATATTTTTGAGAAATAACGGAAAGACTAAGACCTTTTTTGCAATCATCTAAAATTTTTATTTTTTGACTTAAGGAAATTCTATTTCTTTTGCCCATGTTAATTTCGCGATGTCACTCTTATAAAAGATTACTACAACTGAACTCACAATGTTTTGATCTTTGTGTATGTATTCGGCAGCAGAAAATGAGTACGTTCTGGAAACTAACGGTAGTTTAACGACTCTTGTTGTTATTTTTTTTAGATGATTGTGTTTTGTTTTCTTTTTTTAGGAGACCATTCGCTATATCGAGTACTAATTTTCGAAGTCATTCGTTATATAAGGTAGTCAATGCTAAAAATTTTGCCGTTTGTTATATCGGATTTTCGTTAAACTGAGTATTCGTTATACCGGGATTTGCCTGTATAGGGATTTCGTCACATTTTTTTTCCCGCTCCACTATATTGGGTCTGAAACTAAGCTTGCAGTCCAAAGTGACACCCAAATATATGACACATTCTGCAAGCTTAATTTCAGAACCATTCAAAGTGATAGGGTCCACTATAGGTATTTTATACCTTCGAGTAAAAAAGACCAGCTCGGGCCGGGTTTACACCTAGTCTATTTTCTACCACCCATCTTCCCAAAGTCCGTAAGCTCCCATGGGAAATCTTCCTTATGGTACTGGGATTCTTGCTCGGCATAGTTATTGCCACGTCGTCCGCATAAGCGAGAAGTTTTCCATCCATATTTTCGAGAATGACCAGTATTCAATTCAGCGCAAGGTTCCATAGAAATGGAGTCAATACTCCTTCTCGAGGTGTGCGTCTGGTGGCATAGCTGGTAGAGCTCGAGGTGTCCAATTCGGCCGCGATACGGCTACTTGTGAGGCTATAGTATACAAACCCTATAAGATCCTCGTTCAACTTAAGGGCCGTTACCACCAATTCAGTCGCATTAGGCGCCATCAATATCAAGAGCTATGGTAAGCTACCAACGTAAACTCCTTAGCGGCTAACGTTTTCTTTATGTAAGTATCCTACCAGTTCATGCCGTGCTGTCTCTGTAGTTTTGCCCACGCAGTACGCATGCTCTGCGACAGATACAAATCTTATATCAATACTCGCCCGCAAGTGCCCATCTATCAGCCATGATGGCTCGCAAGCTCGCATGATGGCTTGCAGCTCCCAATTTCGGCTCGCGAGAACCTCGCTCGAGAGCCAATGCGAACCCTGCTGCTGACTGGGTCATGTTCCAATCTAACTGGAAAACGATGTATTCAAAAAAATTGGTGTCCCATTACATCCCATGGATGGATTGGGGAGAGCTTCTTACAACAGCTGAGCTGTGCGCTTTCTAGTTATGCGTTCACTGACTGCGACCTACAGTTTTATACCGGTTCCGAGAGACGGATTTTCATAGTCAAATACTCGATAGTGTCGGCGTCACTAAGCGATGCTACCGTCGTCGAAAGAAATGTAAGGTAGTCAGAACAGGGGTCGAATCCACGTTCTCATGTACAATTGCGATCAGAGACATTCCGTTGTCATCAACGACATTCCATTCCCCGAACATTGCATACAGGTCCTCCGTTGCAAAGTTGATGGATCTAAACACTATGGATTATTTGCATTTGTTTTGAGGGAACTACAACTGAAAAATTTATTAATTTTTAGGACCTTGATTGGAGACGGAGAAGCAGATGCTTCATGTAATTTTAAAAATGTTCAATGTTATTATTAGCCAGGAAGAACATCTAAATTGTAATTAGGGCTAGAAACTTCGCATAAAAAAAAATAATCTGAAGTCATGACATTACGGAAATATGTTCGAAATTGGAACTATTAACCTGTCAAAAGGCAGTGGTGTATCGTTTCAGAGAAAACATTCAAAATTTTTTCCGACCTATGACCTAAATATGCCTCTTTGTGTTCGCTTGTGAAAAATTGCTACGTAAAGGTTTTGTTGTTGTTCTCCAAAAATGTAGCATTTTCTGGCGACTCAGCGAGTCACGAGACAGACGGTTGCCCTATAACACGGCTTAGTTTCTGTTAGATAGTTCATGGGTAACCAGACACCTCCCCTACAAACATAATGCACATGATCGATATGGCCAGCATGTTCGAATTATGTCCGGGCACTTTAATGAACAACTAGTGAACCAGTTCGACACAAGTCTACTTTCTGTCAGGTGGTTATGTTCTTTGCCCTCGCTAAGCTAATTCTTCCACCATTTTGTGTTGAGAGTCAGGCGACTTTAAGCGGCTTCAGTTAAAATCGCTTAGCTCCCATACAAAGTGTTCGTTGAATTAGTTTAGGAGGGGATACAAAACAAAAACAAGATAAATATTTACTTTTAGAACTCGATTTAAATAAAAATTTATAGACTACGCTTATGTTTTTGAATTGTTTATTCTATAAATTTTTTAAACATTCTTTTAATTGTAACTATTTCAGAATGTTTGGAGAAATCAATTTACCGGACAGCAACAAATTGTACGTATTCTTGTGAAAAGCATTACATATTTCAATACCGAATTACTCTAGCGATTTCTATAAAATTTAAATTTCAAATTTCTTTACAGCGCCCGACTTATCCCATTTATGGAACTCAAAATACAGTGGGACAAACACAACTGGTAGGTGCACACAAATAATGTTCTAAATGTATCATAGCATAAAATTAAATAAATCATTGCCACTCAAATAATCTGAAGCAGTGGTAGGCAAAACCGAAAGCACACACACAAACATATTATGTGCTTGTGTACGGTCGCAAATAGAAGCGATGTTGCTATCGAATTGCACACAACGCACAAGCAGAGACTGATGTTTTGAATCAAACATAGTTGTTGTATACATGTGAATTGCCGATCGTGTGTGTGTGAAAAATACGATTACGATATTGTCTGCCTTGCGCGGGTATTTCGTGGCGATTTCGTAGTTTTCGAAATTTTATTTCCATAAACAGCTGATTTTTCAGCAGCAATAAAAATTGTTGGTGGGTTGAAATTTCGAAAAAGTTTAAATCTCGGAATGCCTCAACACCGCTTAACTGATCGCGACAATTTCTCCGCAAAAGAAATATGACCTGATTAACCCTGGATCAGCTCTCTCTCAGAGTAGTGATATCTGAAAATCCCTTCCAATATTAACTGGGTAGTGGAAAATATACTACAACATCCAAATTCCATATTCACTGAAATCCTTTTGTGTACTGGACACATCTAGGAGCAAATTTACTTTAGGAGCAAATGACCTATGTACTTTTTTGGGTTTGTTTTTTCCTAATAGGGCATTAAACGCTGATTAAGAAAACCAAAAAAAAACTTGGCCGCTGGTTCACATTTTCCGAAATATAGGCCTCCAAAACTTGAATGTATAATCGGGCATAAGTCAGCCATTTATTATCCGATATGAGGATCATTACAAAGGTCCTTCTAAATTCTATAAATCCTTGTATAAACATGTTTATTTGTATTAACCCATTGGGAGGTTAGTGGAAAAAAACCATTTTGACGTAGAATACGTCTTACCTTACGGTATGAGGAGTCATTTCAGGTTTTTATTGTTGTAATCTTTATTTCATTGAATTTGAGGAAACGGCTAGATGAATTTTTTTAAAATTTTTTTGGTAGGTAAATGAAGACGTTATCTTTCGTTTGATATACATTTCATATTGGTTGATATATTTCTAGTATTTTAATTTCTCAAATGAAAATTGTTTAAACACATACACTCAAACATATGTGTGGTGTTTGGTTGAGTGTTTTTGGTTGCTCAACATTGCTTAGGAACATGTATCTAGTAAAAAGTGAAACGAACAGCAAGCTAATGTTGCTTGGCAACATGTATCTAGTAAAAAGTGAAACAAACAGTAAGCTAACGTAATAAAGCTTTTTTGCGAAAGCTTTAATAAAGCTGTTGTAACATTAATTTTGAATTGTAAAGCGTAAAGCTTTCACACAACGCTTGAATGCTAATGCGAGGACTCGATAAGGTAAACTTTTTTTAATATTAGGGCGGCCCTCTCAACATTCGCAGAACTTATTTCAATAAAAATATTAATTAAAATACATAAATTCAATTAAGTTTAAAAAAATTGAACATAATATTTTTTTTTAAAACGGACTTGAATCAAATGCCGTTGGTAAATATAAAAATTACAGCAGACAGTTGTCCGAGGACTGTCCCTGCAGGCTGTGTCAGAGAAACGGCCATTAAGTTTAACGTAGAATACGCCATCCGATAAGACAGAAAACATATATAACAATAAATTCATTTGCTTATATTATTTATCATTTATTGTTATATATGTTTTCTGTCTTATCGGATGGCGTATTCTACGTTAAACTTAATGGCCGTGTCTCTGACACAGCCTGCAGGGACAGTCCGTGGCCGAAGGCCTCGGACAACTGTCTGCTGTAATTTTTTATTGGGTTCTACAATATAACTACAGTATATATTAAATATTGGCTATAGGCTCCACCTAGAAAATTTTCCATTAAACAAGAAATTTCCCACCATATGTTAGTGTAGACTCAAACCAAATAAAAAATACCCAGTATAGTGGATACCATAGATAAAGGAATTAACTAGATATCGCACATGCCTTGGGAAATTTCTTGTTCAATGGGTTATTTTCTAGATGGGGCTGAATGCAATAATTACAACGTTTGATACCAAACAAAACATACCTTGCAAGATGTACTTAGAACAGGTGCTAACAATAGGTATGGTAGGCAACATCACCAGGGATTTTGTTTTTGTTTTGTGGTCCGTTGATCTCAAATCCAACACTAACGAACACCAACAATAGCAGTAAACAAAAAGATGCAATCAAAATAACAAAATTTTAACTTGAAAGTGGGGAACACAACGACATGAAAAAAACTAAATTAGTTGTTTGAATAGCACAAACTGGAAAATGATTCTATTTTTGTTTTGAAAAAATGTCCCACGCTGTTGAATAAACGTCAGTGAATGTTATGAAAAACGTCAGTGAAAGTTTCAAAACGACAACACAGCACCTAGTGGCAGTACTTGACAACGCTTGTGCGATATCTACTTATTTCCTTATCTATGGTGGATACCATACTTATTTCCTTATCTATGATGGTGGATACCATAGATAAAGGAATTAACTAGATATCGCACATGCCTTGGGAAATTTCTTGTTCAATGGGTTATTTTCTAGATGGGGCTGAATGCAATAATTACAACGTTTGATACCAAACAAAACATACCTTGCAAGATGTACTTAGAACAGGTGCTAACAATAGGTATGGTAGGCAACATCAACAGGGATTTTGTTTTTGTTTTGTGGTCCGATGCTCTCAAATCCAACACTAACGAACACCAACAATAGCAGTAAACAAAAAGATGCAATCAAAATAACAAAATTTTAACTTGAAAGTGGACAACACAACGACATGAAAAAAACTAAATTAGTTGTTTGAATAGCAACGCTTGTGCGATATCTACAATTTTCCTTTATCTATGGAATCTATGGTAGATATCGCACAAGCGTTGTCAAGTACTGCCACTAGGTGCTGTGTTGTCGTTTTGTAACTTTCATTGACGTTTCTCATAACATTCACTGACGTTTATTCAACAGTGTGGGACATTTTTTCAATACAAAAATAGAATAATTTCCCAGGTAGTGCTGTTCGAACAACTTATTTAGTTTTTTCATGTCGTTGTGTTCCCCACTTTCTAATTCAAATGCATTTTGGTTATGTGCTTTTTTGGTGTACTGTTATTGTAGGTATTCGTTTATGTTGACTTGTACAGCATCGGTCCACTAAACAAAACAAAATCCCTAGTGATGTTGCCTACCACACCTTTTGTTAGCACCTGTTCTAAATACACCTTGCAAGGTATATTTTGTTTGGGATCGAACGTTGTAATTATTACATTCAGCTCCATCTAGAAAATATCCCATTGAACAAGAAATTTCCCACGGCACGTGCGATATCTAGTTAATTCCTTTATCTATGGTGAATACATAGATAAATAAGAAACCATAGATGGTGAAAGATAAGGGGTGGATTAGAAAGAAAAGGGAAATTTTCTAGATGGAACCGGAGTGGTGGATATGGTCAAATTTCCCTGGAAACAAAAAACTATATAAAAAACTATGCTACCATACTACTTGGCCTTTTGCATAGTTAAAAAATATCAAAAACGATATGCTTTTCTATTATTTATATTCTATTTTCAAATTTAAACAACAGAATCGAAAATAGTCGTACGGAAACAGCATGTGCCCTCTGGTGGATATGGCGATTAAGCAAATTAATCATCTATGGTTTTTATATATCTACGGTGGATAATACTGGGTTTTAGCATAATAGTGTTAAAAAAAAGTTGTTTAGTTTTTTTTCATTTAGCCCCCATCCCGCAACGTGCGATAACGAACCACAAACTTCGATCCAATATCAGTATTTTCCTGATTAAAAATCTATATATTTTACGTTAGTGATGATATGTATCTAACTTGAAATAATGTATAAAGTAGCAGCGATCTCTTTAACTTCTTAATAGGGAATGTAGTAACAGAAAAAACAGCTGTGAAGGTAGGGAAAAATCTAAAGGGTAATACAGGGTGTCTGGTGGCAATTTGATATTTTTAAATACGATTATTTCAAAAAGTAATATACGGTGAGGAGGGAGGGTGGCGCCGTTGGAATTATTGATTGTGTGGATTGTCACGATGTCGCAGTGGTCGAGTGTGCATCGTGCGTTCGTTGTGGAGACATTTTTTAAGAGTAATCATTCTTACGTATTTGCTCGTCGAGAATTTTGTTCATAGTTCGGCGAATAAGTGATGGACCGAGTGAAAATTTAATTCGTTCGTGGGTGCAACTGCTTCGGCTATGAATGTCCCACGGCCAGGGCCCAGTCGATCTTCAAGGACTCTCGAAAACATTGAACTGGTTGAAAGCAGTTTACGTGAAAATCCGCGACTATCAATACGGAAAAGAGCAGACTGCCTCACTGGGACTTCCAAGAGCGATTATTCACGAAATTTTAAAAAAGGATCTGAAGTTCCATCCTTCTATAATTCAAATCGTTCAAGAACTGAAAGAAAGTAACTTTGATTTATCCAAAAATTTTTGTCAAAAGATGTTGGAGCGTTTTCGTACTGTAAATCCCATCTTTTGGAGCGACGAGGTTCATTTTCACTTAAACGGCCACGTCAACAAGCAAAACTGCCGTTACTGGTCCCCAAGAACCCGCAACCCTCGATTGAAACATCAAAAACCATTGCATTGCCCCAGGGTAACTGTGTGGAGGGCCTTATCCACGCATGAGATAATTGGATTCTCGAGGTCAGGCGCCGAATGTCAACGGTCATCTGGATATCATACACTTTAAAAAATAAAATCCGCATTTTAATTCTATCGTTCAATGCTCTGAATAATACCTTGTGTCAATTATTATGTTTTTTATTTAAGTTTTGAAGATATAAATCTGCTACCAGACAGAGTGACACACTTGCTGCACGATGTATAATACGGCGACAAAGGCGTCGTTGAAAGAACCATTGACAAACTTATTGGATAATACTTATATTAATATAGGTTATACTTTTTAGACGTTCCTTTAAATCTGGCAAACGTGTAAAAAGGAATTTTATACATTGATTTTTCTAAACAAATCATTTCGACGACTTTGCTTAATATCGCTTAGCTCCACATACGAAGTGATCGAAATTAGAATAAAAACAGACCTATTTCAAGCTTCTGATTTCTTATAACAATTTTCACCTTTCATGCACAGAATACCCAATATGACCCCTATGGAAACCAAAGACCAGTGAAAGAGGAATGGATTGTGGTACGTATTTCAAACAAAGCAATAAATAATAGTTTTCTAATAATCTATGTTTCTTCTTCTTATTTCATATTAGCCTGTCAAAGCGACGGTATTGTACGAAGCCCTTAAACCACAAACCCAATTTAAGACCAATAGCAATAGAGTACCACGTCCAGTGAAGACAACCTATTATAACAGATAATTTCAATTTTTGTATAAATAATTAAATCATGTTTCGTAATAAAGTACAATAAACCCTGAACAGAAAAAATAATCCAGGGGATAATAAATCCCCTTAATGGCCCCACAAAAGAAGACATCAGTAGAAAATGCTTTGTACTCGTAATTTTAGATTCACTTGGATTTTTTTTTTGTGCATGAGAAAGTGGGTTCGCTTAGTGACGGCGACACTATCGAGTAGTTGTCCATGAAAAAGCATCTCGATTCTTAGTGCAATGGCAAATAGATGTGATTTAAAATTTAATTGATTTTAATCTTAATAGAATTCTAATCTATCGTGCGGTATCTTCAACATCTTGCTATAGTTCCGGGTGGCATGGGGCTTTATATATAACAACGGTCTTCCGTTAAATTGTTGTTCCGCATTCATGTTAGGTGAACTCTATGAGATGCCTCTGTAATGACAAGTGCGCCAGATAACACATGCAACAAAATGAAAAACAAGATCCATCCAGATGTGACAACTTCAAGAAGATACTCGTTTGGCAAACTGTATTACTGTAGAGTAGTAATGAGTCAGGGAGTATCCATGCCACAGCTGATCGACTATGTAGTTGGAAATTGAACGAAAAAGGAGTAAATAGATGAAAGTGCGATAAGCCACCAGATGCAAACCATGTAGAAAACTAAGTTTAAGTAGCGTTTTATTGACACTAATGACAGCTAAATTATGTTTTACGTTGGCTGCATCAAACGAAAATACACATTCCCTTTTATTTCTGTCAGTTTTATGAGTAACAAAGAGTAACATATAAAAGCAACTCTAACCTGATGAAATTTCCTACTACCTCGACGACCTGAGAGGGATGGATACTCTTATATATTACTCTATGCTCAAACACAAACTAGGAGTCCAAACGACGGTGTTTTTTTTTTTTTTGCTTAGATAGAACTTACAAGAGGTTTAGCTGTCAAACGAACTATCACACTGCGTTAATTTTCCGACATTTATGATCAGTATACGATACTCTTGTAAATCAGCATGAATATATCCACGCATGAACAACTCTAACAAATTTTCCACATTTACTTTGGAAATCAGTCATCGATTCGCGCAACGTATAGACGACTTCATGATTTTTGCGGGGCACATAATCGTCAATCTGAACAAGACTTGTGGAGCAAGACAAGACTCGAACTGTGGAGCAATTTCATACCATACACTCTCTAAATGATGCAATAACACCCACACGTTGAAGGAATATGCGTACTGGAGAGAGTACCATCGCTGTAAACAAAAGTGTGGAAGAAGATCCAGATATAACGATTCGTTGTCGGTAGGAGGTATGATAGCTCTGTCCGTCAACTACTTGGAAAATTTTGCGCAAAGATATTGACCTACATCCTTGTAAGATACAGCCGGCGCAGGAATTAAAGCCACGAGACTGCCATATGCGTCGTTCTTTCGCCGATTGGGCTCTAGAGCAGGTGGAAACTGAGCCGATTTTTTAAAGCAAAATTGTGCCTCATTTTTGGCTTAACGGGATTGTTAATAAACAAAATATTGTTACGAATTTCCTTATTCGTCCTTTTTGCGTTGTTTTATTCCCAATAATAAAACAAGGTTCGTTTTTAATTACGATAATTACAACGGTATCACTTCCTTTTATTTATTTATACAGTACAACAGTTTACTTTATTTATAACACGTTAACACGTCTTGTATTTTACTATCAATTCGCGTTGCTTACTTTACGGGGTTTAATCACAAACTGACTCTCCATTCCAAAGACCTCCGCTATTTATACCAACTCACCATACACAAATGAAGGTACATATATCTAGCGAATTCAAGAACCTTCTAGAAACTAGATGTTGTTGTTGTTGTTTATCTTTGTAGAACATTCTCCTACACAGGAGAATTATCTTTACTGAGGTGAATTCATGCTACTGGTTTAGCGAGCTGGTACGTTGTTACAATGCATACTTTCAGGCGCAGCACTAACCGCCTGTTGTTTACATACTGTTAGTAGAGTCATTAACAGTAAGCAAAAGCTTTTACTTATTCGTAACACTGCCCCCCACTTAAGCCTGTTCGTCCCGAGCAGGCTCAACCCTCCGTTTTCCATACAGAGCTAGTCTTTCCAAATGCACGACTTTCATTTTAGCTCTTGGACTTTGGCTTTTCTGGATTCGATAAACCACGTCATTTATTCGTTTGACAACCTTGTAAGGGCCTTCCCAGTGAGTCTGAAGTTTTGGAGATAAACCCTTCTTGCGCTGTGGGTTGAACAGTAAAACTAGCTGGCCTTCATGAAATCCTTCTGAATTTGCCGCTCGGTCGTATCTGGCTTTCATTTTGTTACTGACCATTTTTAATTTGTTGCGCACAAATTCATGGAGATCATTAAGGTCCCCCGTATCATGGTAATTGACATCACTGTTCGCAGGGTCAGACGCTGGTATGGTACCGAACTCCAAATCTCCAGGCAGCTTCAGCTCATTTCCGAAAATTACTTTAGAGGGTGTTCGCGAAGTGGAGTCATGGGTGGCCGTCCTATATGCCAAAAGGAACTTCGGTATGTGCTCATCCCAATCTCTTTGATCTGCGCTGACTACTTTTCTTAGGTATTCTTCAAGAGTTCGGTTGAATCTTTCAACCATTCCGTCAGACTGAGGATGCAATGGTGTTGTTCTTGTTTTCCGAATACCGTATGACTCACACATTTCTTTGAAGATGGTCGATTCAAAATTCCTACCCTGGTCCGAATGGAGCTGCGAGGGGACACCAAAACGGCATATCCAGTTATCCACAAACACTTTAATTATAGTCTTCGCTTCCTGATTTGGAACAGGGTATACTTCGGGCCATTTACTGAAGTAATCCATAACCACTAAGACGTACTGGTTTCCAGAGCTACTGACGGGAAATGGACCAGCCACATCCATAGCTATACGCTCAAAGGGTGCACCTGAGTTGTATTGCTGCATGTGGCCATGACTTCTTCGCGTTGGTCCCTTAGCTGTCATGCATTGGGTGCAATTTGCTATCCAATCGGTTACCGCTTGTTGACAGCCAATCCAGTAGAACCGTTGCTTTAGCTTTTCAATGGTCTTGGTTATTCCTAGATGTCCTCCGCTCGGGCCATTATGGAATTCTGTCATTATCTCTTTTTCCTTGGAGGAAGGTACCACTATTAACTTTTTGACTATTTTACCATCCTCACTTTCCCATAACCGGTATAGGCAACCATCCAATAATTTTAGGCTGTTCCACTGGGCCCAGTATGCTTTCATCAGGGGGCTCTCTGAGGCGATGTCATTGCGTGTTGGTCTTTCAACATTTTCTTTTGCAGAAATGATTTTTGCCAGTATAGGGTCGCTTCTTTGTGCTGTTGACCAGTCTTCGTTGGATTCTAGTCGAAGCAGACGTACGTCAATGATGTTTTCTTTCACCTCTGCTTTTGAGCAGTGTTTGCATTCCAGCTTGCATGGACGACGTGACAGGGCATCAGCATTACCGTGTTTTCCTCCTTTTCTATGCTCAATGCTGAAGTCATAGCTCTGCAGTCTTTCAATCCAACGAGCAAGTTGGCCTTCGGGGTTCTTAAATTGCAGTAGCCACCTTAGCGCCGCATGATCGGTTCTTAACTGGAAAGGCTGGCCGTACAGATACTTGTGGTAGTGTTTGACACACTCTATGACGGCCAGTAGCTCTCGTCTCGTAACACAGTAATTTTTCTCTGGCTTTGAGAGTATTCTGCTGTAGTACCCAATAACTTTTTCTTGGCCATTGATTTCCTGCGAGAGCACGCCACCTATTCCGTAACCACTCGCGTCAGTATCCAACAAGAATTTCTCTCCAGCAACAGGATATGCAAGCAAAGGAGCCGTGCATAAATATTGCTTCAGTTGGTGGAATGACTCTTCTTGTTTTTCGCTCCAACAGTACGGCCGACTTTTCATTGTCAGCTCGTGAAGACTTGCAGCCACTGTGGCGAAACCCGGCACAAACCGTCTGTAGTACGTACAGAGTCCTAGAAAACTGCGTAATTCATGGAGATTCTGCGGTCGTGGCCAATCCTTCACTGTCAGGATTTTGTCTTCATCGGTGGAAATGCCATCTGCTGTCACTCGATGTCCCAAGTATTTTACTTCTTTCTGGAACAGAGAACACTTCTTCGGGCTGAGTTTCAACCCAGCCGCGGTTATACGTTGAAGGACTTCTTTAAGATTCTTCAGGTGTTCATCGAATGTTTTCCCCATGACAATGATGTCGTCTAGGTACACCAAGCATGTTCGCCAATGAAGTCCTTTCAACACGCACTCCATTAATCGCTCGAAGGTGGCTGGAGCGTTACATAGTCCAAATGGCATTACTTTAAACTGCCACAGACCATCCCCTACGCTGAATGCAGTTTTCTCCTTATCTTTCTCGCTGAGTTCTACTTGCCAATAACCACTTTGCAAGTCCAGCGTGGAGAACCATTTTGTTCCTGACAACGTATCCAATGTGTCATCAATTCTTGGTAGTGGATAACTGTCCTTTTTGGTGACGTCGTTGAGCTTTCTATAATCCACACAAAATCGGGTACTTCCATCTTTCTTCTTAACTAGTACCACCGGCGAGCTCCATGGACTTGAAGAAGGTTCGATTACACCATCCTTCTGCATTTCAGCTACCAGTTTCTTAACCTCATCTCTTTTTGCAAGTGGAAGACTTCTGGGCGCCTGTTTTATTGGTCTCGCTTCCCCTGTATTGATGTCATGCTTTACCATTGATGTTCTACCTTGGCATTCTTTTTTCAGGGCGAAGGCAGACGCATGCTTCCACAGTATTTTCTTTGCTTTGTTCCTATCAGAAGGCTTTAGTTCTCGCACCCACTCACTGAGATGCGACTCCAGCACTTTCTGCTCCTTTTCTGATAGTTTGCTGCAGTCAGAATTAACTTCACAGTTGATGACCGCCTCGACTGGTGTACATTCTGCAATTGCTGTGCGGTCGCCGATCACCTCCTCGTTGTTGGACAAATTTAGAACTCGTACAGGCAAGTATCCTTCATTATTAGTTCTTACTAGAGCTTTGGCAGTGATGATGTTATAGTTGTTTATACTTGCCGGTTCAACTACCCACAAACCGCCGATCTCACAATCTCCCTCCATTCGGGCCCATACTATGGTTTCTGATTTTGGTGGCAATTTTACATCTTTGTAAGCGATCAGCCTTTTAATCTGTGTTGTATTGTCGTATCCCACATTGAGAGGAATTTCCACATTAGCCCACGTCAAAATTTGCTGCCCCATATCTAACTTGAGGCCTTGGGCAATCATAAAATCTGCGCCAATTATCACTTCATCTACAATGTCGGCGACAATAAACACGTGTTCGATGCTCATGTTGGCAATGGCTAACTTCAATTTAACTTTACCATGTACAGTTGCTGGTTCACCCGTTCTTAATTGCGACCATTTCGAATTGGAATTTAAAAACATCGAAAGGTGTAGAGCCATCGAAACTGGGAGCTTTCAATCTACTAGAGCCTTCAGAAATTACTCGCACCGGACCCTCTTGCAACTGAAGTTCATTCATTTTCCTTTGCAATTCGCTTACATCGTTTTTTAGTTCCCGTTCGACTTCCTCGAACTTATGTTCGACTTCTTCAATCTTCTGCCCCATTTCCTCGATTTTTTCTTCAACCTTTTCGAATTTATCGTTCACTTGAATCTCCATATTGCTCACAACTTCGGAGATTTCTTGCAGTTTCTCATTTGTGGCATTTGATGTTTCTTGAATAATTCTAGAATTTTCGCTTAATTTCTCATTCAGTTTGTCGTTAATTATTCGAGAATTTTCGCTCAATTGCTCGTCCACAATTCTAGAATTCTCGTTCATAATTCTAGAATTCTCACCAAATTTCTCATTCAATTTGTCGTTAATTATTCGAGAATTTTCGCTCAATTTCTCGTCCACAATTCTAGAATTCTCGTTCATAATTCTAGAATTTTCGTCCAATTTGGCCATCATGGCAGCAAACATTGTAGAAACATCTACATTACCAGTTGCTTCTTTTGCACAAACCTCCATTTCGTCTTTGCACTCGAACTGATATGTGTCAATGTTGATGTTTCGGCGTTTAAATTCTTCTATTAATCGCCTCTGCAGCTCTACTTTATTACCAGCTGTCGGTTGATCCAATTTGCTCAACTCCTTTTTTAGCTGTTCAACTTTGAGTTCCTCAAACTTCATCGTTGTCCTTAATTCGTAATTTCACTTCTGACACCAATGTTACGAATTTCCTTATTCGTCCTTTTTGCGTTGTTTTATTCCCAATAATCAAACAAGGTTCGTTTTTAATTACGATAATTACAACGGTATCACTTCCTTTTATTTATTTATACAGTACAACAGTTTACTTTATTTATAACACGTTAACACGTCTTGTATTTTACTATCAATTCGCGTTGCTTACTTTACGGGGTTTAATCACAAACTGACTCTCCATTCCAAAGACCTCCGCTATTTATACCAACTCACCATACACAAATGAAGGTACATATATCTAGCGAATTCAAGAACCTTCTAGAAACTAGATGTTGTTGTTGTTGTTTATCTTTGTAGAACATTCTCCTACACAGGAGAATTATCTTTACTGAGGTGAATTCATGCTACTGGTTTAGCGAGCTGGTACGTTGTTACAATGCATACTTTCAGGCGCAGCACTAACCGCCTGTTGTTTACATACTGTTAGTAGAGTCATTAACAGTAAGCAAAAGCTTTTACTTATTCGTAACAATATAATAAAAAAAAAACTTCATTACATCCAGAAAAATTCATCGTTTGGTGCGGTCTACACGCTGGTGGCATCATCGGACTCTATTTCTTACGGTCACTGCAGATCGTTACCGCACCATGATCAATGATTTTTTGTTTAAAAATATGAGTCACAACAGGATGGCACTATGTGCCATACGGCCACCGCAACCATAGATATATTGAAATCAAAATGTTGCAATAAGTTAATTTCGAGAAATGGACCTGCCAATTTGCGAACAAGCTCATACGATTTGACACCTCTCGAATATTTCCTGTAGCGCTACGTGAAGTCTTTGGCCACAATTGTCAGTCTTATTCGTGATATACGGCCAGCAATGCTCCAAAAACCCAAAATTGGACGTCCAGTAAGCGCTTCGTCATGAGCAGCCTCGGTGGCCATATGCCCGAAATCATTTTCAAATATTAATATCATATTGTTACGAATTTCCTTATTCGCCCTTTTTGCGTTGTTTTATTCCCAATAATAAGACAAGGTTCGTTTTAAATTACGATAATTACAACGGTTTAACTTCCTTTTATTTTTCTTATATAGTACAATAGTTTACTTTATTTATCACAAACTGAACTCTCCATTCCAAAGGCCACCGCTATTTATACCAACTCACCATACTCAGATGAAGGTAGATCTAGCGAATTCAAGAACCTTCTAGACATTGTTGTCGTTGCTTATCTTTGTAGAACAATCTCGAATGGCGGAGAGTTATCTTTACTGAGGTGAATTCATGCTACTGGTTTAGCGAGCTGGTACATTGTTACAATGCATACTTTCAGGCGCAGCACTAACCGCCTGTTATTTACATACTGTTAGTAGAGTCATTAAGAGCACGCAAAAGCTTTTACTTATTCGTAACAATATATTGGTATTTGGGGGAAAAAATTGGTTTGATTAAAATTTAATTTTTTGTGGTATTTTTTAGAATTTCAATTTCTACCGCCCAGTGTTGATTTTCAATGTTGATTTTAAATCAACAAGAAGCGAAGTTCAAAATATGTCGGAGATTACAAATCGTCTCGTATTAATCAAAAATGGTGTCTTTATGTTTTTCGAGAAAATTTTTGGTTAATGTATAAAATTTGTTGGTAAGAAAATCCAGGTTTGATAGAGTAAAACAAAAGGTCATATTGGTTTCCCATTATAAGACTTACATAATTTTCAATAAACATTATTACTTATATGTATTTCCTAAATCGAATAAAAGACTTGGAATTTATCCCTTCTCAGTTAGCAAAATGTATTCCTGCTTTTCGTACCTGTTCATTAGACAAATGTTGAATGTTGGACAACCGACATCACTCAGAGAACTAATGGCTCTTACCTCTTACCGTGATTGATTCGGTTGTGGCAACCAATATTTTCGGTTGCAACAACCGTATTTGGAATTAAATAGGATGCAACAACCGAAATTAAAATCTGTATCGTAATCGGTTGCTGCAACCGAATTTCTCATGAATTATGTTGAAACAACCAAATGTATTTACAAATCTTGCAATCGAGGTGATATCAAGCTTTGTTTGTGGTTATTAGGAAAGGTAAGTCAAAATATTGTAACTATCGCTTCTTCATTAAAGCGTACTATTTTGCAGAAAATGCCCACATTTCTCAACGTGCAGTACAAACAGATTGTAACGTGGATTTGTCGAGGGCTGAGGTAAGCTTAGGTATGTCCAAAGTCTTTCGTTAGGATCCACCAAACCTTTCGAAGTAAGAACAGAATAGTTTACCCTTTTCGGGGGTTGAAATTCATATTGTTTATTAATCTTTAATTTACAAGTTAATTTGATTTTCAGAAATATCATCATCAACTGATTTACGACACTCCTCCGGGACCACTTGTCTTGGCTTGACAACACTCTTCTGAGGTTACTAGTCTTGGCTTAACAATACTCTACTGGGGTACGTTGCAGACTGGTTGATTTTAAGTTGATCGGAAAACTAGTGTGTTGCACACGCGATTACTCGGATTCGCTGTGTAGATCGGATATGCGGGTTACTGACTCGTTATGTAATTTACATGTCTGGTGAGGATGGTTCGGAATCGGTCATCATTGAATAGATTGTGTAGGAACAGTACAGGGGAATAGTCGATAAGAAGTTCACTATGTGGAATAGTCAGCCAAAGCCACTGTGATCGAATAGTCAGCTCAAGCTGCTATAAAGTTATTCAAACTGGGTCGGTGGCTGATATAACTGAAATTTGAAAGTATATACTGGAAAAGACAAAGTTGACGAGACTGCTGTTTTTGAAAAAATTGTTATGGAACTGTTTGTGGAGCTTCTATACCATGGAAGAACCCTCTATACCCATAACTGGTATACCAGTGTGAAATTAGCCCAAAGAACGCTTCTTATTTTCGCGATTTTTTGAAGAAAAAAAATTCTTCCATACGAATTGGAACACTTTATGAAAACCCCTTAGAAACTTAGAAAAATTTGCTATTTTTGCGATTTTATATTCTAATTTTATTTTCTAATTTTTTTATATTTTCGATCAAAAATGGGGATGGATTTCCCTGGGTAACCCATTACCCCACCGACGTGGGTAACTACCCCTTATTTCACCCATTACCCGAGGATAATTGTTAATCATGATGGGTAATTCCCCATTGTCGTGGGAAGCTACCCATTATTTTCCCCATACCCTGTGGGTAATAGGTTAACGATCGCTACCCATTCCCCACGGCAATACGAATGCGTTACCCGGAGTAACCCAGGGTAACCCATTTCCCACGAAATACGAACCCTGAATGCCAAAGATTCATTCCATCTATATAAACTCAATGTAAATTGTGTGCAATCTATGCCACATTCACGCTTAAAAACATTAAGATATGTAAACACGCGGCCCGAACGAGTACTCAGGTCGTGTGCAGCGGTGCCGCACGTGGCGCTAAATGTGTTAACAAAAAACGCCATGCGGAATTCATTATAGAATTTGCCACACAGGTGTAACAGGTCGATAAGCGATTGGACACATTTCTCCAATTTTACTATTTAAACAATACGATTTGTATAAAAAATCTCAGTCCAAAAAAATTATATATTCATTTGAATTTGCAATGGAATTTAGATACTTTCTCCTGGCCGTGATAGCTGTGTTAATGTTATTAGCTAACCGGGCTCACAGCTTCCCTGATGGGGTATGTTAGACTAAAGTTTTAAGCAAAAAATATTCTTTAATGCTAATTCTTCATTCATTTGTAAAAAACACAACTAATTTGAACAGAGAAATGGGAACTATTACAATTTTGGATTGGGTTAAAGTTATGGGAACTATTGAGGTGAATGAATGAACGATGTACAATGTTAAATGGATTGAATAAATGATTATTTTTCATCTTACACCACTTTTCTATCAAGTGGTTTTTAAACCGAATCCGATTGGAAATGGTTTTTGCGAAGATTTTACCAGACTTTCTATAATCGATAGATAATGACCACAATATCAAAGGCTAAGTATATAAGTCATCCAAACTTCCCATTAAACTACCGACGCTTAGCGTGATGCAAGGCGAATTTATACAAGGTGGAAGCACTAGAATTCGCCTTACTTTTTGCGCTGGTTCTGTCAAAAATAGCAATTCGCCTTGAATTCGCCTTTTGTGGTAATGTCAAAATATGACATTTGTATTGCATGCGTATACGTATATACATACATATTTTTCATTTGTTTGTGCTGTTTCTGTTGTGACGAAAAACGGGAAAAACTTTGAGTTTACTGTGTTCTTCCTTGGCTTGGTTGCAGTCAAGAAAGCAGGAAATTAAATCTGAAATACAAGGAATAGGGCCACCGACGACTGAAATGAAAGACAATCCGTCAATTGCAGAAGCGTTTGAAAACACTAGTCGTTCCAAGGGCAAAGGTGGCAGTTGGGGTCTGCCAAAAATAATCTATGCTTCTCGAACACATTCCCAGCTTACGCAAGCTATGCAGGAACTGAAGAGAACGTCCTACTCATTTATGAGGGCAGTAGTTCTGGGCTCCAGAGATCAGTTGTGTATACATCCCGAAGTTATGCGAGAACACGGTAATGCCAATAAAATACAAATGTGCAAATTGCGTGTACAAACACGTACATGCTCCTTCCACTCACGTGTTGAATCGCGAAAAGAAGATCCCGATTTCCGTGGTCCCACCATTATGGATATTGAAGATCTGGTAAAGGTGGGCCAAAAACTTGAAATGTGTCCCTACTATGCGTCTAAAGAAGTAGTAGACGATGCTGATATTGTGTTTATGCCCTATAATTATCTTCTGGATCCCTCGGCCCGCAAAGCTAATAAGATTGAATTGAGCAACACAATTTGTATACTGGATGAAGCCCATAACATTGAAAAAATTTGCGAAGAATCGGCATCAGTTCAAATCAAATCTTCGGATGTAGCAAAATATGTCTTATATAATCATCCAACAGATCAATTATGGTTGCTCAAAAGCTCTTGTTGCACTATTGGATAAACTAATACAATTCATGGCGGTGTAAGCTCAAAATACTATGCTACATAAGGGTGGAAGTTATCAGAAATTGTCAGATCTTTTTACGGTAGTATTTAATAGTAAAGAAGATGCAATGCAAAAGGTCTATCGAAGTTTTAAAGTACATGAACAAATCGAAGAAACAAAACAGCAATACAATAAGGGCGGTGGTAGTTCCCATAAAGATGGTTGGCTGTCAAAGGGAGCAACGAGTACATCCACCAAAGTTGCTAAAATAATTAACTACTGATGTTTCAATCCTGGATATGGTAAGTTCTCCACGTATTTTTTATACAAACATTTTTAAGAATTCAGATAACTATTTCAGTATGGAGCAGCGGTTAAATACCAACGTACGAAGTGTTACTTTGACCAGTGGTACTTTGGGTCCCTTGAAACCGCTTATAGCTGAATTGGCCATACCAGTGGCTGAAAGATTGGAAAATCCCCATTTCGTATCGTCATCACAGGTTTATCATCACATCGTCATCACTGGCAATGTAAGAAAGAAATT
This sequence comes from Phaonia tiefii, assembly GCA_963931995.1. Lineage (NCBI taxonomy): Eukaryota > Metazoa > Arthropoda > Insecta > Diptera > Muscidae > Phaonia > Phaonia tiefii. Next base: position 50,738,134 of record OZ008368.1, read on the forward strand.
CTTTTAACTAAGACAAATACTTTTAACTTTTAAAAAAGACGATTGTTTATTGAACCTTGAAATGTGTTTCTTGGTTGAATCATCGACCAACGAACCTTATAAAGCTATACAAAATAATGGCATTCATAGTTTTAAATGAGAGACTTTTTGCATAAAACGAAAAACAGAAATATTATAAATATATATCCAATATATCCATATATCCAATTTAATTAAAATATCTTATTTTACGCCTTTAAAGATCTTTTTTATTTGTCTGTTACAAATACTAGTTAATAGGAAATAGTTTTTACAAGAAGCAGTGAAATTGATTAGCATCCAAAGCATATCATCAGCTCCCTTCTCCACAAGTATTTAGGTATGTCATCCAACATTATAGGAATAAAACATCGGTCCCGTACCGCTTTCAAACTTTTTGTTGCAAACTGCACATTTCACCATCTTTAAATACTTTTATTTTAACTTTTAGGTGGAAACTTTCAAAAAACACAAGTTTATAACTTAACTTCACTTTGCCAATAAGAATGTAAACAAAACGAATAAGTTTGACAATTCGAGCTCAATTCGCCTTGGCATCAGCTGTTCAGAATATGAATCAGCTGTGCGCTTGCTATAACCTGAAGTAGATCAGCCTTGGGTAAGTCCAATAAAATATGGATGCGGTGCACTCTCAGAGCAAAGAGAGTAATGACGTATTAAGCGCCGTGGCCACACATTGTTTTACTTAGCACAGCAACACATCAAATTCATACCATCAAATTTCATTTCAAAGTTGGTGTGAAAACGAAAAACGTATGATTTTTTGGTCGGAAAAAATTTCGTTATTTGTCAAATTATTTATTGATTGTTGAAAATATTTTTTTGATGTGTTAACATCTATACGCGCGCCTCTAGGGCAGTAAACTATAAGTTTTAATACATACGCAAGTGTTAGGTATGTAAGAGTAAATCATCGTTTGTTTGTTCGTTGTTTGGCAGTCGGTATTGAAAGTGATTATTGGGCGATTTTCATATAATTTTCCGACGCGATTTTCTCCGGAAATTCATAGCCGATTTTATTAATTTTTGGATTAAAAATTAAGGCGATCCGATATCGGCGAGCCGAGATTTAAGTGTTTTAATTTGGAGTATTAATTTGGAGTAATATTAAAAAAGTGTTTTATGTTGAGCTTCGGTTTTGTCTTATGCATAGCAAAGAGAATAGTGACGTGGTTATACGTACATATATAAAAATGAGATAGCAAGACAGCAACGTATGTAGCTTATGTACAAACCATGGTTGAAATATGAGGTTGTGTTATAAGAACAGCTGATCGAAGTTTTTTCATGTCGTTGTACAGAGTTCTGTCAAATTTTAACTAATTTGTTTGTTTAATTAGTAAATACTTAACAGATTTCAAGAAATTCGATATAAATCCAGTTTGACCGCATACTAATTTTGTTAATTAAATGAAAAGTTGTTTGTACAATTAAAGAAAGACAGAAAAAAATTGAAAAATCAACTGAGTTTGACAGATCTCTGTATTACTAATACATACACATTCCTCCTGCTACCACCTAATAATTCCATCATGGTACAAACATAACAATGTATGTATGTACATTTGTCTGTTGCTTGGCATTCTCTTTGTTTTTTGTGGGTTTAATATAAAATAAATAAAAAGTATTAAGCAACAAAATAATGAAATCATTAGCACTTCTGTTTGTTTTATTATAGTGAAAGGTAAGTCCAATAAAATGTGGGTGCGGAGCACTCTCAGAGCAAAGAGAGTAATGACGTATTATACGTATATAAAAATGAGATACCAAGAGAGCAACGACAATTTTCTGAACTTGTGTAGTGTATGTACGAATATAACAATGTATGTATGTATATACAAGTGTCTGTTGCTTTGCATTCTTTGACTTTTGTGGGAATAAAACAAAAAGTATTGAGCAAGAAAATAATGACACATGTGCTTGCACTGGGTCTTTAAATAATTGTAACTATTAATATTATTTAACTGTAACGTCATCATATGATTGAACGCTCTCTTTTATTTTCCAATGTAACATTTAAATGTGTTCATAGAAATCGAACAGGTACCGTGTAGCAAAAAGGTGTTAACACATCGCCCGTGAGTTCGAACGCTCATTGGATTTTTTTTTTATTATTCAAGCTCAAAACCTTTCTATGTCTCTATTAATAGAGATACAGCTTTTTAAGATCGAAGTTTTGCAAACTGAATCCTCATGATTCCTGCTGAGTAGACAGTAAAAAAAAAATAAATAAATGGTTTCCCATTACATCCCATGTAGGGACCGGGGAGAACTTCTCACAATCACTGAGCTGTGCGCTTTCCAGTTTTCACTCACTGATTGGGACCTACAGTTTTACACCGATTCCGAACGGTATTTTGGGAAGCTTTTTCATGGCTATGTACTCGATAGTGTCGCCGTCACTATGCGAGGTGACCGCCGCCGAAAAGAAAATTTTTTTTGCAGGGTTCGAACCCAGGATATCATGTACAAGAGCCGCGCACACTAACCATTGCACCACCGACGCATTGCACAGTAGCCTGTGATTTATGTTGGTGCTAAGGTACCTATCGAGTAATCTCTCAACGGTTTTAAGAGAAATGACGATAGACTAATCTGTCGGAAATACTTAGTTCCCGTATGGGATGGTGTCAATGATTTGGGAATGAAGACAACCTTAGTTTGTCTCCATTTCAAAGATATTGTTATGATTAAGTAAATGCTTCTAGTTATGATTAATGTCTAAATTAACCAGGGCTCGTATTTCGTGGGTAAATTATTATTGCCGTTGGAAATGGGTAGCGATCGTTTACGACAATGGAGAATTACCCATCACGTGGGACATGGGTAGCGAAATACGAAATGGGTAGAGTTCGTTTACACATTACCCACAGGGTATGAGGAAAATAATGGGTTCCTACCCACGAAAATGGGGAATTACCCATTATCCACAGTGTAATGGGGAAAATAATGGGCAGCCACCCACGACGATGCGTAATGGGTTACCCAGGGTAACCCACTACCATTTTTGATCGAAAATATGAAAAAATTTATATCTCGGAAAAAGAACGTCCAATAGAAAAAATAGTCAATTTTTGCGGATTTCTAAGGCTGTGTCATAAAAGGGTTCAATTCGTATGGAAGAAATTTTTTCTAAAAATCGCGAAAATACCCGCCAAAAAAAATACTAAAAATGTTACCGCCATAGGAGGCTTTAACCTATTTCATTTCATTTATTTATTCAGTCTATGGACAATAGTTCCTTACAGACTAGCAGCTTAAAGTACAAATAGTTACTTAATTAAATTATTAAGAAGTCGTTTAAAATTATTCATTGGAATAGTAAAATATAATGAGTTATATAATGAATTATAGATTATCATCACCCTAAGCAATGGTTCATTTAAAGCATAATTAGAAATATGAATACTAGGGCGGGTCGATTTATTTTTCGACAATTTCCCTATGATTTCCGTATTCTATGGGTTATTCCATGAAAATTTGCCAAAGGAACCATACCTCTATCGTTAAAATCGAGTCCCCTACTTTTTGTTGGTAGACCTTTTCCCAAATTGACGTTCGTATGAAATATTACCTACACGTTCACATCCATAACTCAAAAACTATCGATCGGGTTTAATCGCCAGTAGGCGCGTTGGAAAGGTGAGCTCATTTTGATCAATATAAATCTCCAACATTGGTCCAACGGTTCGAAAGTTACGGGAATTTTTGTCCAAATTACGGGAATTTTTGTCCAAATTTTTCATGATTTTGTCCAAGAATATTACTTTCATGGCCATTTTTTTGGCTCAATTTTTTTGACTTACGAAGCTTACGAACCTTACGTTACGACTGGACTGATTTGCGCTTTACATTATTGGCATATTTTTTCACAGGGTGCACACCCTGTGTTATGTTTGTTTATTTCTTTTTGTTTTTAGTTTCTTTATAGACTTCTTTATTTTTGTTTGTTTATAATATTCCAGTGTATGCTAGTTTTGTTTGAGCGTCATTTCAGTGAAGTGTTACTTGAAATAACTAACAAATAATCAAACCATTTTGAAATTTAGAAAAGATTTAAAGGTAAGTGTAAAAATATTGCTAACTATTATAGTTAATAGTTATATTATTATTCTATGAAAAACATATTTAATTCTTTTAGTGACGGTTTAAAAAATGGATTCAGAGCCTGGTTCATCGCAAAATCCAACAGATACCCAACGCAGTAGTTTGCAACATTTGGTCTCTCATGATGTTATTTCTTTTGGCGTGGCCTGTGAATTACCTGATATTAATCTGTCAACTAAACGAGATATATTGAAGTACTATTTTTTCTTGGCCGAACGTTCAAAAGCCCAAAGCAAAATGTTTTCGTTTAAAACATTTACTCCCCAAGTAGCAGACAGATTGTTAGAAATTTGGAATCAACTTAATATTGAACTTATACTCAAAGGTAGAATCATTAGAAAATTGAATAATTTGCTTGACGCATATAGTAATGCAGATAAACAACGAGTAAAACGCGCAACAGAATTCAAAAAATTCGTAGAATCAACAAACCAATTATTCAACATTGGAAAATGTAAATGCAACTTGAAAGAAAACGACTGCTCATGTGGATCTATCCCAGAAAACTTAAAAGATTTCATGCGCGATCAATATAATGACAGAATACAAACGATACCGGAACACGATAGTGGAAGTGAAGAGACGATACCAACGACTATACCAACAATCCCAGTGAGCAACGATCCTACATACGAACCACATTATGACGAAATGGAAGTTGATGTGAGAGGAATTAGAATTAGTTCTACCACCACAAACATACACTCCCAGATTTGGTGTGCATGATAGAATGGGCTCAGCATTGGCAACAGCTCTGATGGAAGACCTGGGCGTAAAAGATGCTCATGGCAATCTTGTCATCATGGATAAAAGTAAACTTCGTAGAGAAAGAGAAAAATGGAGACAAGACGCACTTCGTAAGCGGTATGATGGCTCGAATTTGATATCATTTTCATTCGACGGCAGGAAAAATGACGCTCTAACTGTAGAAAAAATTGATGAGAAGTTGCATCCAAGGATGGTTAAAGAACCTCATCTAGTTGTTTTGAGGGAACCAAAATCTCAATTGATAGGCTACACAAAACTAGAAAGTGAAACTGCGGCAAGCAAAGTCAACAAATTGATCGAATTCTTCCAAGAAAAACAATTGTCTCTCGATTCATTAATTGTCATATGCGATGATGGTGAACCAACAAATACTGGCGTACACGGTGGAATTTTGCGACTATTCGAAACACAGTTAAAGAGACTGTTGGGTGAGATCGCCCTACATCGATCATAAAATTAATTTGTATTTTTTGATTTTGTTAAATTTGTAAAATATTTAAATTTCGGGCCACCCTAATATTGTTTTCTAATAATTTTGTCGCAACAACAACATACATACTGGTTTTGGTCATTATGTTTGGTACCGTATGTATGTATGTTGTTGCTTGTTGTTTACATTACACTAGCCAACAGTCGTTTTGTTATTTGGTTCTAGCATAGTTTTTCTCATTGATTTTGACCTACTAAACACGAAAATGAGTTTTAAAAATTTTGCTGTTGATTGGTTTTCGAGATACAAATTTTTGAACTTTTTTTTTTAAATTTTTGGAGGTACACTTACAATTTTGAGCATATCTTTCGTCTTCTTTGACGTATTTGATCCTACTACCACTCAAATTAAAGCAAATTGAGCCGTCTACAACTCATTCTCAGAAAATTTTCAAATCGGGTGAGTAGTTTTGATGTTGGCGGCTTAAAAAGTTTAAAAAACTGCGTTTTTTTAGTAAAAATGTGGCAGAAAAATTCATATAAAAATTCATATAAAATAGAAAACGCGATGCTAACAGCGATTTTGGTTTTTTTACGTATAGCTGGCATTTTTCCAAAGAAAATAAGCACTTACTTAACAAAATCTGACAACAAATGGCGAACTTATAATTTTTTGGGTAAAACACCGAAATTCCGCTATTTCACGATATTTTGATTTTCATTATTTGCACAGCTTACCTACCCAACGCAAACGAATAAATTACATTTGAACTTAATTTAAAATAAACAAATTAGTCTTAGTATATTATTTTTTAATTTATTTAGAGCACTACATACTCAATGTATGGCACAATTAGAAATGGATGTGCCAGGTTAGCTAAACTAACGAAATTAACCAAATCAACGCCCATAAAAAATGAGTAGAAACAAAGATATAACTGTACATTTTATGCCATGTGGAAAAACAGCTGACTTCTTCTTTGTTTTTTGTATTCGCTGCAATTGGTCTCACGTATTAGGGTCCAAATGTAGTCACCCATCATAGCCGTGTCATAGATGCCCTGATAGCGTCGTTCCATAGCCTTCAATTCCTGATGAAAGCGCTCGCCGTGTTCGTCGCTCACGTCTCCTAAATTCTCAGGGAAAAAATCCAAATGAGAATGCAGAAAGTGTATTTTAAGTGACATGTGCACTCCTACCCAAAAATGAAAAAAAAACGAGAATTAAAACGCTATTTAAATTAACATTTGTTTCAAAAAAAACCTACCCATTGCTTCATAGTTCTTTACCAGATCCTCAACTATGTCCTTATAATTATGGCTTTTGTTGTTTCCTAAAAAGTTTTCCACAACAAGCCTGAAGGAATTCCATGCTGCGGCTTCGATGGGTGATAACAGCTTCGGGAATGTTTCATCTTTCAACATTTTTTTTATATCGGGTCCTGCGAAGACTCCTTCTTTAATTTTTGCCAGCGAAAGGTAAGGGAAAATTGACCGTAAATAGGCAAAAGCTTCACCTTCTTTGTCCAATTTTTTGGCAAAATTTTTTATCAAACCCAATTTTATGTGCAGCGGCGGAAGTATTATATTTTCACGGTTCTCTATTAGTGGTTTGCGCTGAACATTCGCTTCTCCAACTACAGGTTTCGTTCGTTCCGGCCATTTTTTTTGAATATAATGCTGATCATCAGCGCGGCTATTCCAAAGGCACAGAAAACAGCAATGTCGCGTATAGCCTCCTTGGAGTCCACACAGAATGGCCACAACTTTGAGGTCGGCGCATATTTTCCAATTATATTTGCTATACTCTATGCATTTCAGCAAAATGTTCATAGTTTCATAGTTCTCCTTTGAATGAACCGCATGAGCAATAGGAAGAGATGGCTTTTCATTCCCAATGTGTAAGAGAACTGCCTTCAAGCTCTCTTTGTTGCTGTCAATAAACAACCTCCATTCATTGGGGTTGTGAATTTGGTGAAGCTCTTGGAACAAGCCGGAAATGTCGCTGCAAAAACATATTTGGTCTTTCTTTGTATAAAATTTTGCATACTGCTGGTGACGCTTCCTGTACGCTGTTACTTTCACTTCTGAATCCGCAAATCCACACTGTACCATCCGAGACGCAAAAAGTTCGGATTTCTGCTTAGTGAGACCAAAATCGCGCACCCAATCGTTTAGTTCGGCCTGTGACAGTAATTTTCGCTTTCTGCACGCCCCAAATTCGCTTGCACTTGACTCGGACTCTTGATCTGACGATTCTGCTTTTTGAAGAGATGCACCAGGGCACACTGGATATGGTACATCATTCGAATGTGGTACTGGAAGTGCAAACGATCCCACTTGAGCGTAGTTCCATTTTAAAAATCTCCCTACCCCACTGTTTGTGGTGAGGCAAAAATAACAGTCTGTGGAATGGCATAGCGGCTTTTTCCACATCATTGGTGTGTCGAATTTCATATGGCGCCTAAAATTAAAATAAATTACTATATTTGCTTTGCTTAATGTGTTTAAATAAAAATTCTTACCTTCCGCCAGCTGCCCAGTTGGTTAGGATTATATAGCAAAGATCACATAGCGACTTAGGTGTCCATGATTCTGTGATATTTGGTGAAATACCAAAATAATTCAAATAGTGCAATTGCACTGCTGGAGTAAACGTGTGTGCGTGATTATTCTTTATAAACTCGCCACAAACATTGCAGAAATTGTCTGGATTGTTCAAACACTCGAACACACGTAGTCTTTTACTCATTGTCTTACTTGTTGGGTAGGTATTATATGCACTTAAATTCAATTTGTTTCACTTTTTACTCGTACTACTCGCGTTCGTAGACACTTGTTGAATGACAAAAAACGATAAATGAATACCTATAAATACTATACCTGGCTATATACCTGATTCAGCAAGTGTGCGTTTCAAATTGTGGAAAAGTTTCCAAATAATGACCACTCACAAATGTGGGGGGAATTTCTGTAAAAAAATCCGATACAGGTAGCCATCGGGAAAACACACATCAATAAAAAAGTGTAATTCCCTTTAATTGACTGTGAACGGAGTAGCAGTCATAAAGGAACACGAAGAGCGTCCACGCACATTCAGAAGCGTATATTACTCTGCAACCACAATCATAAAAATTAAATAACTATTTGTGTATTACTTATTTTTTTTAATTCTGAGAATCATAAAAATTACGTAAACGTTTTTTCCAAACAATTTTGTACATGTAAAGTGGGTTTGCCAAAATTCGTATCGTAAAATGCACCTGTGTTTCTATGTTCTGCATTTTCATTATACCATTTTCTTAAAAACATCGACGAAACGTCCCTACGGTATTGTAAATAGGTTTTTTACAATTATGAAATATTTGTGTTATTAATATTAATTTAAAAATTTTATCAAAACTGCTAAGTGCTGTGACATTTGAAAAAAATTTCCAAAAAAAAAAATTGCTGATTTCACTAAATTTTTGAAATTTCACGTCCCTTGCCAGAACAGAAGACATTAACCCAGGGTGGTGAAATTTTGAACAGAAGTAACTTATGTATAGGAGCAACTGTTCCGTTCTATTCCAAAAGGATTATAAAAAACTTGCTTTTTCGATCCCTCCTAGTAGGTTAGCTGTGCAAATAATGAAAATCAAAATATCGTGAAATAGCGGAATTTCGGTGTTTTACCAAAAAAATTATAAGTCCGCCATTTGTTGTCAGATTTTGTTAAGTAAGTGCTTATTTTCTTTGGAAAAATGCCAGCTATACGTAAAAAACCAAAATCGCTGTTAGCATCGCGTTTTATATTTTATATGAATTTTTATATGAATTTTTCTGCCACATTTTTACTAAAAAAACGCAGTTTTTTAAACTTTTTAAGCCGCCAACATCAAAACTACTCACCCGATTTGAAAATTTTCTGAGAATGAGTTGTAGACGGCTCAATTTGCTTTAATTTGAGTAGTAGTAGGATCAAATACGTCAAAGAAGTCGAAAGATATGCTCAAAATTGTAAGTGTACCTCCAAAAATTTAAAAAAAAAAGTTCAAAAATTTGTATCTCGAAAACCAATCAACAGAAAAATTTTTAAAACTCATTTTCGTGTTTAGTAGGTCAAAATCAATGAGAAAAAGTATGCTAGAAACAAATAACAGAGAAAATTTTGTTATTTGTGACCTAGTGTTATCGATGCAAAAGAATATAGCAACAACAACAACAGCGCTGACGAAGTCATTTGCTTCAGTTTGGTCACTCAGCCGTTGTATTGTTGTTGCTCTTTCTTTTGGATTCTCTATCTGGATTAACTGTCGGTTTATGTACATACATATGTTGATGGATTTGGTGGCCCGCGACAATAAGAAAGTATTAGAAGTCAGTTGTCGAAAACACTTAAAACAATACGCACATGAAATATTAAACATTAAATTGAAAATCAAATTGTTTTTTATTTAAAATTAAAATAAATAGTTTCTGCGAGAACATTTTGGCGACCGTGACAGGACGGTCTGTAATAATAGCGATTAACTTTTTAAACAATTTAAAAAAAAAAAAAAGTGTTTCAAAGACTAGTGTTTCGTGGAGCAGATTTTTCGAGCCTTAGTTGAAGCCACGGATTTTTTGCATCGTTTCGTCGTTGGAATCACATCATCTTCGATAATTCGTTGCTGCAATTGGGGTCTACATCGCTGCTGCTGCTACGGACAATCTTTGGACGTCGCGTTATATACGGCCGTACGTATTTTATTAGTGGGAGAAATCATATTTCGGTGATTTCTTTAGCAGAAGCTTTTTTTTCTCGTCGCATATCGTCGTTCGGTTGATTTGGATGAACCCCAATTGAAGTGGCAGATTTTTCGTTTTCGTCGTTGCATCATCTACCCTACAATTTGTTGCTGCAATTGGGCTACATATCATCACTTCATCTGTAAATTTAATTGGATACAACTTTAGTTGCTGCTGATAAAGTTGTAAGCTCATCTGGTGTTCTGCAACATTGGATTTGCCGTTTTACACACATATTTATTTCGAAACTATCGAAAATTCGACATTTTGTGCTGTTGCCCGGTAAAGAAGTTCTACGGGTTCAATAACTTTGTTGCTGCTGCGTGCAACATACCAACATATTGAGTGCCTTAACGGGGATTTACTGAAATTAGTGGACAATATTAATTTTGGATGCTTGTTGCTGTAAGTATGTGCGCGACTTCTTCTTCTGTGTCTTAAAGAGATCGTGTTTGTTGGCGCAAGTAAATACTTTGATCATTAGTTGGAGCCACAGGGTTTTTACATCGTTTTGTCGTTGGAATTACATACATCATCATCGGGAACTCGCTGCTGCCATTGAGGTATACATCGCTGCTTCGGACGATCTTTGGACGTCACTTTATTTTCGGCAAAAATTATCGTTTTTTTTGGATATTGGCGAATAAATTTGGCGTAACGGAAATAGTTACGGTATTTGAAGCGTCATCAAATTTTTCGCGCTTTTCAAATTCTGGTTCTTGTTGTTCTTTTGGTAAGTGTTTCTCTTGAGTGAAATGATTACATTCGCATTGGATGCAGTGACTGAGAATTCTGCCGCTAGTGAGTCAGAATTGGCGTCGCTCAAGATACAAAGAAACAATGTGAAGAGAAACATGTCTAATATTCGTAAAAAAGTGGAAAAAGATGGCGACAATTTTGATCCAATCATTTTGGAATGCCGTCTAGAAATTTTGGAGTCATATTTCGAGGAATTGTCTCACATCCAAGGACAAATTGAAATACTTTGCCCAACAGATAATGCCAGAAGCGATTTGGAGGAGATTTTTATTGCCGCAAGGGCAAAAATAATGGTTTTGCTGAAGAAAAATCGTGGCCCTTTTTCGATGGACCACAGTTTTCTCAACGCTTCGATAGTTGGTGATTCAAATTCGACTCGTCTAGCCGACTCAGACTCAAATTTTTGTTGCCGTTTTGATACACTTGTAACCACAACCTCACTTTGTTCATATTGTAGCTCATCGGAGCACAATATATCAGCTTGTTCGTCGTTTTCGTCGCTTGTTCTTGTTGAACGCTTTAATTTCGTAAAGCGTAATGGACTGTGCATAAACTGTCTTCGCAATGGTCATCACGTTTCGGAATGCACATCGCAATATTGCTGTACAGTTTGCCAGTCTCCTCACCATACACTCTTGCACATTTTTAGTGGCCCTAAGCAACTTGGGACTTCGACATCACATCACTCTCAATCATCATCGGAGAATCACAGCAATCACCTTTCGTTAGTCGTCCGCTCTGCCAATAGAGCGATAATTCCAACAGCCGTGGTTCTCATCATGGTCTTCATTTTTTGCAGTGGCGAAGACGATTTCGGCTCAACAACCTGTTGAGTACATTAAAACATCGCACTGGATAATACCTCGAATTACAAAACTGGCTGATCCGTGGTATAACAAACCACAACCTGTTGACATGCTTCGCAGTACTGAAGTATTTTTCGATTTTTTGTTCGATGGTCGTATCTCACTGGGAGATGGCACCCTGACCAAAACAATATTCGATTAGATTGTCAGTGGGACATCCAAATTTGCACACAACTCAATTGACTCAACTTTGAACAATTCCCTCAATATTGAAGAAACCTCTAACGCCCTCGAAACGCCGCCCACTGGGCAAGAATTCGAACCACACTTCGTCGGAAAAAGTTGTTTTGATATTGGCAATAGAATCCCATTCAAATTGCCACTGAAAACGTCGTATGTTACGAGGCAACGAGAATGGAACACTTCACTACAATTTCATTTACACTCCAAGCAGTCTCTTCGTAGTTCGAACTACATCACACATCATCGCTATCTCAAATCCACATCTGAAGATTCAAAAATGTATCGACAATTTCGTGTCGATGAAAACATCACAAAATATCAACTCGTTTGGTGGAGGACCAGGAAAAAAGAATTTGAGGTACAGTACTTGAATATTATAACATATGACTTGGATGCTGCTTGTCTTTTGTCGTTTCGTATTTTGTGTCTCATTACAGAAAAGTGTTGCTCGATGTTTGCCCGTGGTTCTGATCTACTGCGAAAGGACCATAACTTTAGCGAGGTTCCCACACGAGTATTCAAAATCAAAAAGGTTTGGATGCACATCAATGAAATTTTGTCACATATTCCACATAAAGGTGTACATCGGCACGCTCTCACTTTTCCTGTAATTATTGGTCAACTTCGTCACATCGCTTCAAGTAGTACCTTACGTAAAATGCACCTACAAGTCAACATTATTTTTCGCCAATTCGACAATATACCAATATAAAGCACAGACATTAATTCGCTGTGAAATTTGCACCACCGTTTTGCTCTGGAGAAGGTGGCTCAACTTGAAATTCATCTCATCGCTCTATTTTTTGAACTACAGCATTTTTCTGCAATGGCCCAAACAATATTCTTCAACTTTGAAAGAACTCTTCGAAAGTCGTATCCCACACCTGGTAGAACAATGCAGAAGTATTTGTTGGAGACATATTCCCCCATCAATTCATCCAGCCGATATATTGTTTCGCATTTGCAGTACCAATGAATTGCCGTACACTTTCACAACACTCGTTCGTAGAAATCCAGCAATCAGTAAATATGCTGCATTCACCCTCAAGTCGTTGGACATGATGACGGTACCCCACCGTAACTATCGCTTTCGCTCGAACTTTAAATATACTGTCAACTCTGGACTAGTTCGCTTTACATTGCTGAAATTACAATGTGGCTCTTCCTTGTCCAACATCAATACCAGCTCTCTCACCATCCTAAATGATTCCTTGAAAGAGAAGCCTTTCAACGGTGGGAGCATGTTGTGTGATATCGCCCTACATCGATCATAAAATTAATTTGTATTTTTTGATTTTGTTAAATTTGTAAAATATTTAAATTTCGGGCCACCCTAATATTGTTTTCTAATAATTTTGTCGCAACAACAACATACATACTGGTTTTGGTCATTATGTTTGGTACCGTATGTATGTATGTTGTTGCTTGTTGTTTACATTATCGATGCAAAAGAATATAGCAACAACAACAACAGCGCTGACGAAGTCATTTGCTTCAGTTTGGTCACTCAGCCGTTGTATTGTTGTTGCTCTTTCTTTTGGATTCTCTATCTGGATTAACTGTCTGTTTATGTACATACCAGTGATCGGCACCAGTGGCTGTTTTCAACACTACTAGTATACTCGCTGATTTTGCGGTTGCGGTGCTACTACTACTTTTTTGTCTTGTGTATTCTGTTGTATTGCTTCTTTTTACTGCAGTAGTTTGCTCACCGCATAGAAAAACAACGATCAAAAATATTACAAATAAGAATGCGGTCGCAGTGGTACACTCTTGGATATTTTTGTGTATAAAAAATACCACTACATGTGTTGGTTCTTTGGTCTTTCTTGTGTGTGCTCTTTTTTACTGCTCTGGTAAAACACATCCAAGAGCAGAACTGACAAGAGAATGCATTTTTGTTGATGAGATTTTTGTTGATGTTCGGTTTGTTGTTGTTCTATTTTCATTAATGGTTTTTTAATGAGAATGATAAATTCGCTGGAATCTGTTTGAGTTTTCTTTTTTACTATTATTCAATATATGTGCGTCGATGCAATGTGGTATGATGCCAAAACCCTTTCGCCGTTCAATAATTATTTTGACTGGACATTGAGATTGATTGATCGCATTCTATTGTCAGTTGTAATTGCGATTTCATAGAGGACGGAGCCATTCAACAGATTTCAATTAAGACACAAGTAAAAAAAGAGTATGTCAAACCATACATTTGTTTTGGACCAAATTTTGAGTGGTGCTTACTCGTTGGCCCCTCGACGAAAGGGAAAGAGTTTTGTCTGGAATATTTTGTCTGATGTATTAAAGGAAGATGGGTCAATTGTGGAAAATTTGGTATACTGCAGTTCATGCAGAAAACTTTTAAAATGCTTCGAAAGTCAAACTTCCAACTTAAGCCGTCATACATGTTGTCAGATATTAAAACTGCCAATCACGCTAAGGCCAGTGTCTACTCCAGATAAAAAAGAGACACTCAATGTACTATCCAAATGGGTTGTTGACGATTGTCGTCCGTTTTCATCCGTATGTGGATCTGGATTTAAAGAAAGATGACATGCTTCCAGATGCTACAACTATTGCTCGCAAATGCCAAAAAGAAGCTGAAGAAAATAGAGCGGAGGTTAGCAAAGAATTGAAGGAGGTCGTGAGTAGCGGTGGCGTGTCAATAACCACGGATCTTTGGACCGACAACTATGTCAAACGCACGTTCTTAGCAGCCACTTTACATTACCAAAAGGAGTATCGGATGGTCGACATTATCTTGGGCATAAAATCGATGGACTTTCAGCGATCAACATCCACTAATGTTCTTCAGAAATTGAAGTCCCTTTTAAACGAATTTGAGATTGACAATATGGAGAGAATAAAATTTATGACTGACCGGGGAACAAACATAGTTAAGGCAATACAAAACAATACACGCTTAAATTGCAGTTGCCACTTATTTGCACATGTTCTAAAGAAATCTTTCGAAGAAACAATAGACCTAGCCGTTTGGATTAATGCCTGTAAAAAAAATTGTGAAATATTTCAAAAGGCAAATCTGCAGCACAATCCATAAAAAATCAATGTGAAACACGCTGGAACTGAAACTACACTATGTGCAAATCTGTTCTGGACAACTGGATAGAAGTAAATAACATACTAAAGGATGCAAATGAACATCAGCGATTGCAACATATCGATTTAAATACGCTTACTGTCCTGGTTGAGTTATGCAAAAACTTCGAAATAGTTTTTAAAGAATTGCAAAATTCCAGTTCCGCTTCATTATGCTTAGTACTCGAGTCAATTTACAAGGTAAAATCCCTGTGCGAGCCAACATTACTGATATGCCATCCATTTCGATTATAAAAGCAAGTATAAATCGCAATGTCAGAGAAATTTGGGAAAACAATTTATCCACATGGCATAAGGTTGCATTTTTCTTGTATCCACCAGCTATAAATTTTCAATTAGACGGTTTAAATGAAATTAAAGAATTTTGCATATCACAAATGGAAAAACTATCTAATAATACAGAGGCTCTCAACACCTTTACCATCTAATTCAGACAGTCCAGCTACATCATCGTCGACATTATCAAACATTGATTCGCCTATACAAAAAAAACATGTTCTTCTTTTCAAATCTGTTGCAAAGATCCACAAATGTTCCACAAAACCCTTTTAATGAATTAGATAAATATTGTACTGAGAATGTAATTATTACCGAAGATTTCGAAGTAATTACATGGTGGCAAAATAATGAGAAATCTTATCCTCTGCTCTCTAAATTTGCATTCCAAGTGCACTCAATTCCTGCAAGTAACGCTGCAGCCGAACGAGCGTTTTCTCTTGCTGGAAAAATAATAATTGAAAAGCGGAACAGATTAGCGCCTAAAGCCCTAGACAGTATAATCTTTTTACATTCATTACACAAAAATAAACATATAAATAAATAAATAAACGAAATTACTTATATTATCCTTATATTTTAATATTATATATGTACCTAAAAATTTATGAAATAAAAACACAAAAAAATTAATAACATAAATTTTGTTGTTTTCTTCAAATATAAGTGTTTAGCAATCAATGCAAAATAAAAAACAAACAGTACAAAATCTTATACGCAAAAAACACACACGCTTAAAAGAAAGAGTAAAAAACCGCCACATGTGTATGTGTGTATATGTGTCATGCACAAGTTCAAATAACAACATGACCGACACTGCATAAAAGCAAAAAAAGAACAACAAGGACAAAACCAGCTTCTCGTCATCGTTGTGTGCTTTTGTATTTATTTTGTTTGCAGCCATGCCTTTGATGATTTATTTTACCAGCGCAGTAAAAAGAGCACACACACAAGAAAGAGTAAAAACCCAGCACATCAAGAAAAAGTAAAAAACCACCACATCAATTTTGAGGTGGTGTTTTTGATACAAGTTTATTTCACCACCGCAGTAGAGGAGAGCACCCACGGGAAAGAGTAAACAAATACTTGTGTAGGAAAAATACTATGTTCGTATGCGGTGTACTAGTAGTTGCGGTCCACCGGCGCAGGTCTCTGGTACATACATATGTTGATGGATTTGGTGGCCCGCGACAATAAGAAAGTATTAGAAGTCAGTTGTCGAAAACACTTAAAACAATACGCACATGAAATATTAAACATTAAATTGAAAATCAAATTGTTTTTTATTTAAAATTAAAATAAATAGTTTCTGCGCGAACAGAGACCACTGCACTGGTTTGTGTGTCTTCTGCACTTTAACGAGGTTCCGTTTAAACATTTGTTTGACACTTTAGACAAATCAACCACCACTGGACCACGATCAACTACCTGAAAGTTGAGCTCAAAAATTGCTGATTGTGAAAATCTTCCGGTATGTAATTTTTATAGCTGATTCTTTACCATTTTTCATTCTATTTTTTAGCTTTTATGTTTTCTTTTCAGGTGGTAACCGATTTTGAGGAAATCGCTTTGGAAAATATGCCTCCTGGTGATTTAAATCCAGAAGAATTATCTACCGATTCGAGGTACTTGATGTTAATGGCCAATGCAATTTCTAATGGTGTGGTTCCTGCGGATTTGTCTCACACAAAACCAGGCCAATTGCACATTCTCGTTGGCTGACCAAAGCCAATAGATTATTACGGTTGTATGTGACAACTAATAATCCAACTGAAAATTTAAAAATTCTGGCTAACTATATAATAAAAGTATACACGCCAATGTATTTCAATGTTAAGTATTATAGCTCTGCCGCATACGGTAGTACATTACTTTTTAAATTTATTACTTGGACACGATTTTTACCACCGAATTTACTTGGAGTTGTAAATACAGTAATTCAAGATAATCCATATTTTGCACACTCAGAAAATGTCTTGCTATCTATGTTGTTTGATGATAGAATGGAAAAACGAAACATTGCTATAAAGAAGATTTTACATTACCGAAGAGATATTGTCGACCCAACGGAACTTAGAGTTTATAAAAAATCTCTTATAAACTTTAATTGTACGGAATATACAAATATGATTGATTTAAATGACGATACCATTTTACTCGAACCACCGTTTACGCAAAGTTATTCGTATGAACATTTGGAGGGATATTTAAATTACGAAGTGCCACCGTTCGATGATCCACAAATTCCTTTACACATTCAAGGAACGAAAGACATGTCCAATTGCTGGCTGCCACTGCTAAACGAGTTGCAGGAAAGAATGTAGAAGGCGCTATGGCGACGACATTAGAGAGCCGTACGAAAACACCCAGACTTGAAAGCAAACAAGACTTTCAGAAAAAATAATGTTTTTTTTCACATTTTGCCTTTTAAAAAAAAAAAATTGAATATTTTTTTTTGATAATAGGTTGATAGATACTTTATTAGCTCTTAATTTGAATTTTTGTAGAAAAAAAAATAAGAAGGGAAAAAAAATCAGAAAGTTGGTTTTATGTGTTATTTTGTTTTAGCAATACCGCATGAATTAATCAACCGAATTCGATAAATTTGGGCTTAAACTCTTCGTTTTGAATTGTAAATTGAATTAAATAATGGATTGAGCCAAAAAAATGCCCATGAAAGTAATATTCTTGGACAAAATCATGAAAAAAATGGAAAAATGGTCCAAAATTTGGACAAAAATGCCCGTAACTTTTGAACTTTTTACCAACAAAAAGTAGGGGACTCGATTTTAACGATAGAGGTATGGTTCCTTCGGCAAATTTTCATGGAATAACCCATAGAATACGGAAATCATAGGGAAATTGGTGAATTTTTTCACTCCCTACAAAGCGACCCGCCCTAATGAATACCAATATAAAAAGGACAGTAATAACGAAGTGAACGAGAAGAATATATAAACGAGATATAAACATGAGGGCGTTTTAGCGACTTTTTTTTTTAAAGTGATGCCATATTGAAGACACGCGGCGAGTTATAGGCACTTTTTTATTTTAGCGATTTTCTTATTTTGGCGATTTTTTTTAAACAAATTCTTCCATACGAATTGGACCACTTTATGGAAAACCCTGAAAAACTGGCAAAAATTGGATATTTTTTCGATTAAACACTCCGTTTTCGAGATATAGAAATTTTT
Organism: Phaonia tiefii; assembly: GCA_963931995.1. Classification (NCBI taxonomy): domain Eukaryota; kingdom Metazoa; phylum Arthropoda; class Insecta; order Diptera; family Muscidae; genus Phaonia; species Phaonia tiefii. Next base: position 50,756,641 of record OZ008368.1, read on the forward strand.
TCTAAGTTTTACGTATTTTCGATCAAAAATGGGGATGGGTTACCCTGGGTAACCCATTACCCACCGTCGTGGGTAGCTACCCATTATTTTCCCCATTTCCCTGAAGGTAATGGGTAATCTTTAACTGTGAGCTATTCATTAATTATCCCGTGGGTAATGGGTAATCGTGATGGGTAGCTACCCTGTGGGTAATGGGTAAAAGTCATTACACATTTCCAACGACGATGTGTATGGGTTACACATTGGGGGGGTAAATACGAACTCTGAAATTAACATAATGTAAATAGCAGGGCGTTTAATGTTGCTCCTAAAGGTATACCTTTGCAACAACACACCAACAAATAACCCTTGTTTTATTAACGAGAAATAAAACAGCGCAAAAAATTTCGTAACAGTAAGTAGGCGTGCTTAATACGGCCGGTGTAGAGCTCTTTGAGCCAGGGCACCAGTCTATAAGCCCCTGCCTGGCGGCGAGACTTTCTAGAGCCACGTAGTTTTTCATTCGTCCTTTTTAGTGCCATTTTATTCTCGTTAATTAGACGAGGGTAATTTTAAATTACGATAAGTACAACAGTTTTAGTTCCTTTTATTTTATTTATACAGTTTTAAAGTCAGCACTTTCCCATAAATCTATATTTCAACCTTTTTACTAGTACTTAACATTCAGATCGCTCTTACCGACGTAGTTATATGCAACCGATCACTTTGTGTTTAATCACAGAGTGAATAGAATTACCAAAGACCTCAGCAATTTATGCGAACTCACCATACTCAGATGGCGTTAGCTTTAGTACATCCAAGATCCTTCTAGACGTTACATTTGGTTATCTACTGACTGGTAGCAATGCTACCACTATTTATCGCTCTCTTGAAATTAGCACAACACACTAGAATAGCGGAGAGATATCATGGGTGAATTCTTAATACTGGTTTGGGGAACTGGTATATTGTTAAGGCATACTTTCAGGCATAACATTAATCGCACTGTTATTTACAGTAAGGCAAATAAGTAAGCACGCATATTGCGTTACTGTGACATAAGTAACGATTTTAATTGTAATAATACATACGAAAATTATAGTGATATTGATTTTACATTTTGGTTGTAGCGTATGATAACATGCCCTTACGCAGTGCAATAACAGCAATTTAATGAGAACATACAGTGATGAAGAAATGCTTCGCCGCAGAGAAGAAACATGTTGACTAGTGTGTTTACATTGCTGCGATGATATATTTGGTACATTCTACAATGTTGTAATTGCTGCAATGAAAAATGTTTTGCTAAATTTGTTGTATTGACCTTTCATTAGTATGCGACAAGAATGAACGATCCAACGAATGTTGGTGGCGTGTATTGGAAATAAATTGTTCTAACAGTTTGTACGTTTTTTGACGTTTAATTTTAATTGAGTGAGCTATGCGCTTACTAATTTTTTTAAATCACTGATTGGGACCTACAGTTTTACACCGGCTCCGAACTGTATTTTGAGAATCTTTTTCATGGCTAAATGTGGGATAGTGTCGCCGTCACTAAGCGAATTTGCCGTCCTGGAAGGAAATGTCAGGTGGTCAGAGCTAGGATCGAATCGACGTTCGCATGCACAAGTGTCGGGTGCACTACCATTGCACCACCGACGGCCACGATCATGTGTGTAAGTTAAAAGCTACAGATTACGATCTAGCTATGATATAATTCTGCAAGGATCAAGAAATTGATAGCGCTATTACTGCAACCAGTGGCGGAAATGGCAGGATGCCGCGTTGTGAACAGTTTTAACTGTTATAAATAGATGACCAGTACGGAAAACTGTACATCATTGAGTCTTTGTAGAAGTGTTGTCTTTATTAGAAGTTATTATTGGTTTAATTAATAATAATTAATTAATTTTAATAATAATTAATTTATTTAAGGCTTGTACAATATAAACCAAGATTACTATTGTCACTACCACAATGTACAAAAAAAACTGGTTTTATTGATGAAAAATTGAACTGCGCTTAAGTGGATAAATCGAATATTGGTAACAATATTTTTGCTATAATTTACTTTATCGGTCTATCCGAGTTTTGTAGTTTTATGCTCTGTTTACGTACTTCTGCGAACTCCTTTTTTTACTTCTGTGTACACTTTTTGTTCCTTTGTACTACTGTGTACACGTTTTGTTCTCTTGTGTACACTACTGGTATGTTCGTGTACACCGTTTATACTTTTGTGTACTATATTTTTACGTTTGCATATAATTTTCATATTATTGTGTACACATTTTCCACTTTTGTGAACTCTGTTTGTAAATTTGTGTACACTTAAATAATTCTGTGAATAATTTTTGTAGATTTGTCCACACATCTCCGTCTTCTGTGTGAACTTTGTGTACTTTCGTAAAGACTTTTCCACTTGTGTGTACGCTGGCTGTACATTTGTGTACACTTTTAGTACTATGTGTACTCTTTTTGTACGACTCTAGTTTGGATAACGCGGCGTGTTAAATAAATGAATAAATATTTTTTCATTACATTCCATGAAGGGATTGGGGAGAGCTTCTCAGAACCAATGAGCTGTGCTCTTTCATCATTTACACTCACTGATTGTAACCTACCGTTTTTACTCCGGATCCGAACGGTATTTTAAGAAGCTTCTTCATAGATATATACTCGATAGTATCGCCGTTACTAAGCGAGGTGAGCATCATCGAAAGTAATGTGAGATGGTCGGGGCGGGGATCGAACCCACGTGCTCATGTACAAGAGACGTGCACACTACCATCACTGTGTTATAACAAAAAAAACTTCTCGCAGTCTGTGAACGCACTTTGAAGCAGTGACCGGCAAACCCATGCAACCTTAATACTGTAAAGTAAACTGCACTGAGAGAAATGTTTGTGCAGATTGATAATATTTACACGTATGTGTTGGATGGTATTATTAATTCAGTTATGAATCTAATTCTTTAGGAAAAGAATATAAAAATAGAAATTTAATAATATTAACACAAAAAGGGTCATATTCATACCAAATATTATATTCCCATTCTCCGTGGAACATTTCTCTCAGTGCCAAGCAAACGACAAGCGACAATGAATCTTCTTGCTAGAATGCTCAAGTAAGACTTAATCGCTTCGGTTGCTTTCGTTCAATACGTGAGTTTATGTCGATGTTCAAACACGAAGCACAAAAATGCATAGGCTTTGCCGGTCACTGCTTTGGAGGAGGCATCACGTTAAGGACCTACAGTTTTACACTGAATCCCAACGGCTGTGGATTGAGAAGATATTTCGTCGCTGTCTATAGCCGAGGTGAACGTTGCCCAAAGAAATGATAGTGTGACGAGAACGGGGATTAAATCCAAGTTCTCGTATACTAGCACTGATGGCAACTAGAGAGTTCTTATAGGTGAATACCATTATTAAGGAATGCACAATTTTCACCTAGTTTTGTGACAACACTTTTGTTGCACAGTGTTTTAAGTGGGTATATGAATATAGAAATATATTGTTGACTTAATTTCTCAAATTTGATGTGGATGGATATTAATCGTATATAGATTGACTTTAAATTTCAGTTTAATTTGTAGTTTAATTCAGACAACAAGTGTTTTCACAGCGATTCTGTAGAGAAATGAAGGTTTTTGCCATTTCTTTTGTCTTATTGTTAGGAGCCGTATTTGCTGACGCTTTTCATAGTTCTAGCCTCAATGAAACTCTGAAACCGGTACGCAATTCGGAAGATTTTAGTTTTAAACAATTTCAGTTTTAATATTTTTGTTTTTGGGATAGAGGAACAAACTCAAGGCATTTAGAATTTCCGAGAAACCTATAGCAGTCATTGAGCAAACACATTCGGTATGTATTTGTATGAATGAAAGCATTAAGGGTATTCACGTCAGCGTTCACAAAAATTAAAAAATATTAAAGCAGAAATAAAAATGTATAGTTTATACAATAACAAATGATTCGAGTCTTATGCACCAATTCTCAATTGATCGGTATTTGAATGGAGCTTTAACCGTTGTCATGAATACCCCTATTAAAATGCATGTACCCCTATTAAAATGTATGTTTCTTGATTGTAATCGTTTTTAATCTTTCCTTCATTTGTAAAGAGAATAAATGAGTTTCCCAATGGTTTAGATAAAAGGCCACATTTTCCCAACCCCAAGCGTAACCACATGGAGTGGATCATACCTGAACAAACTTCGCCAGTATGTATTTGTTTGCAAGATAAAATAAAGGGTACTCAAGTCAATATAATAAATATTCATTACATTAATAATATAAATTACAGACAAACCGTAATTTGTAACTTGCACACCATAGAACCCTTAACGTTGACGTGAATACCCCTACTAATTTATATCGCACATTAACACATTTTAGTAGAGATTGCAAAAATATATTAACACTCGAAAATAGATATGTAAATTCATATTGCATTTTTAAAGGAAATAGGAATAGTGAATTCTTAAATATGGTATTTATTCAGAAAGCTAATATTTGAAAATTTGATGTTATTTCTCTTTTATAGTTAGTGTGCGATGTGTACAAATTTCTTATTTGTTTTCTTTCAAACTCTCTCTCTCTCTCTCCACAGAGAAACCATTTCATGCCTAATGGTTTGAACGAAGAAACGCTTTCCCCCAATTGGAATGATGAACAACCTAAAGCTGTAACAATGCCTAAGCTTAACCACGTGCCTTGGGACGTTCCCCAGCCAGCTTTTTCGGTAGAAATATTTCAGCTTTTTTAACAGCAATAAGGGGTTTCACGTCAGTATATGTAAAACATTATACATTGCTGTGACAAAAGCTTAGAGTCGCGAAAAAAAATATGTAAAACATTATACATTGCTGTGACAATAGCTTAGAGTCACCTACAGATTTCCTAATTGGTTCGTCTTTCCATAGAACTGAAAAGCTTGACATGAATACCCCTACAAATATATATATAAAACAGTTTCTTCAGTGCGACCCTTTAAAACCGTTCCAATTTTTATACAGAGAACCCCTGTTTTCCCTAACGGTTTGAATGATAGAACGCCTTCCTCCAATTGGAATAGTGAACAACCTATATATATACCAAATTCAAATCCAAAGTGGATATTCCCTGAGCATGGAATGCCCGAAGTCTTGCTGGAAGACTCACCTGAGGTACGAATTATAAAACCTATTAATTTATTCGTATATCACCGAATTTTTCCAGAGACCGCACTTTCTCCCACGCCCTGAGAGTTATGGCAAGACGTCTACCGGAAATTGGAATAGTGGATATCACACTCTACTAGGGCAACTTCCACAGGTACGTGGTTTACTAAATATTTGATGCTTTTAATTTTAATATTACGGAGAAGGTAAAAACTTCTTTAAGTCAATTTGATATTAATTATGTTTTTTCTATTATTTAGAAATCTTCCAAACCAGATGTGGATAATTTCGATATGAGTCACAATACTATTGTAGATCGACAACAGGCACTTCACATGGTAAGTACAGTAAAGTCTTTTAATATCGAACACTAATACTCGACGGTTTTTTGGTCGGTAATATGAAAATGACCAATTGAGGGAAACATTTATGACTTTTATCGTATATTTCTCTTTACTCTTCTCAATTATTCGAAATTCCAAAGAATGTTTAATACAAACTCTGATATTGACAGTACCCGTTTTGAATTAGAAGTAAACTCAGCAATTTCTAAAACCAAAATCTTACTAGCGAATTCTTCAACCCTTTTGTGATATTTGCATCAGTTGAAAACCGCTGTACTAAACTGCTTAAGCATTAGTTTATCTCATCACCGTTTACAAAAACCTAGTACGTTCTAGCAAATTCTGCAACCAAAATATATGGGCAAAGTTTTTATATCTATTTTTTAATATGCGTGAACAGGGTGTTTCGATGAAACAGCTGTTCGACTTGGTAGCTGCAGTACTAGTAGAGAATAGAGTGTAATAAAAGAGTAAGCGATACGTGACTGGAAGTAAACCAGATTTTACTTACTTACTTAGGTAGCCTCAAATAACACAGAGGTGTCAAGGGCGTTACTAACTAAGTATAACATGTTTCTCTAACCTGTTTTATCTTCAGCTTATCTCCCCCAGTTGATAACACCAAGCTCTCGCAGGCAATATTCCACCTGGTCTTTCCAGTATTGGTAGTCCCATTTTTATTTGTCCGTCGAATGCGTCTTCGATCAACTTTCGCACTGGCTCCCTCTGGTCCATTCTACTGACATGGCCTAGTTAGCGTAAAGGCGCTATTTTGATACGCATAACTACTTCGATGTCGGGATACCGATAATACAGCTCGTCATCCGTCGTCGATACTCGCCATTTTCTATTATAGGACCAGAGGATTATACAGCTCTTGGTTAATCCGTCGTCGATACTCGCCGTTTTCTATTATAGGATCATATATTTTTTCGGAGCTTTTTTCTCTCGAATACTCACAGTGAAGTTTCATCAGCATGCGATATGACCCAGGATTCGTTGCAATAAAGCATAGACGACCAGAAGATGTGCTCAATTTGGCAACCCTGGTAAAATAGAACCAAAAAGTGCTAGAAATTCACTCAAAGGCAATTCTCTCAAGCGCCATATCTTGATTATTTCATACTTTTTGTATAACTTATGTACTTTTACTTCAACATGGTTGGAATTTGTATAGTTAAATATAACAACACTATCAAAAAGCTGCTCGTGGATTGAATATTCAATGAAGAGAGTAAGAGAGAGAAGAGATAATGGCTAGGGTTTCACTCGATGTGTTTGTTGGCATTTGAGTGAAGAGAAATGTTGACTGTCTACTTGTATACCGTTTTTGCATAAAGTAAGACAGATTGTATGTGAGCCTGATATAGTTGGAGCTTCGTTTCTGGAGAGAGAGTCTTATCTCTGAAGTGCTGGCTTAGCCCGAAAGAACACGTGTTGGCAAGCACAATTCTCAGTTTGATTTCCAGGCTGACGATATTGCTTCTGTTCACGGCAGATCCGAGGTAAATAAATTCATCAACTACTTCGAAATTACAACCGATTTCAACGTTCCCCCTTTTCATCAAATCGGGTGGATGATATGCTTGTCGAATCCATTAATTTCGCCATGGCCTCGATTACTGCCAAACCCACTTTTGCTGATTCCTTCTCAATTCTTGAAAATACTGCAGTAACTTCTCTCAGATTTCGGTCAATATCAGCAAATGTGAGCAGCATTTGACTTTTGCTTCTGATCGTTTTGTTCGTGTTGACTCGAGGTTTCCTCACAATAATCTCAATTAATATATTGAAGAGATCGCATAATAGAGTATCGGCTTGCCTGAGGCCTTGCCTTGTACTAAATGTTTCGGTGATATTTTTGCCAATCTTTACTGAGGCCGTACCAGCTTAGCAGGAATACCAATCTCCGACTTAGCTTGGTAGAGTTTTCCAAGTATCGGGCTATCGAAATCATCCTTATAATCTACAAAGAGGTGGTAGGTGTCGATTTGTTTTTGGTAGGTTTTCTCCAGGATTTGTCGTAATATGAATATCTGGTTTTACAGGCCTAAAGTCACACTGATAAGGTCCGAACAAAAAATGGCTTTAGTCTTTAACACATTACGCTCGAGAAGATCTTGTATACGATGTATAAAAGGTTTATTCCACAACAGTTGGTACGTATACTCGGATGGCTGTTTTTGAAAACATGACACATTCGTCTAGCTAGATTTTATATATCAGCTGGTGCATGCACCTCTCCAACTCACAGCCGCCAGCCTTAAATAGTTCAGCCGGTAGACTATCCGCGTCAGCGGCTTTGTTGTCCTTAAGCCGTGAAATTGCAGTTCTAACTTTGCTTTGGCTAGATGAGGGCATTCGACGCCATCTTCGTATATGTGATACACACCCTCATCGATATTGAAGTTTACTGGGAAAGTAAAGCAGAGAAATTATCTCTCCATATTCTCAACATACTCCGCACATCTGTGACAAGATTTCAGTGTTTATATCTACAAAAAGGAGGCCCTGATCGATTTTCGTTGGTATAGATTTATATTTATCATTCACTCATTCTTCTTCCTGTAAAATTCAAGTAGCACACTCTGGCGCTTTCTCCACAACCAATTTCCTTCGTAAACACACGTGTTTGCTCTCCCCTCTTCTCCTTATACCGCTCTGTTGTGGCTCGCGTTGCAACTGACTGAAGCGTTGCCATACGTGCAGCGTTCTTCTTCATCATACCATGGTTTGTCTTTAAACGGTTTTTCATAACCAAGTACGGTCTCTGCAGCAGTGTTCATAGAGTGGGAAGAGTACATTTCTTTCAACGACGGTCACCTCGATTAGTGACAGCTACACTATGGAGTATTTAGACATCAAAAAGCTTCCCAAAATACAGTTCGGAACCGGTGTAAAACTGTAGAACCCAAGCAGTGACTGTAAATCTAGAACGCGCACAGCTGACTGGTTGTGCGAATTCCTTTGACGTATGTAATGGTTTACCATCTTTTATTTATATGGGCACTCCCAGTGAGTCTGCACTTTTAGTGATAAACCTTTCCAGCGCTGTGGATTGAACAGTAAAATTAGCTGGCCCTCATGGAATCCTTTTGATTTTGCCGGTCCATCGTTTCTGGCTTCCATATTTTTACTGACCAACATTATTTTATTGCCCACAAATTCATGGAGATCATTAAGATCCCCCTGATCTGGACAATTGCCACCACTGTACGCAAGGGCAAATGCTGGCATAGCATCGAAATTCCAATCTCCAGGCAGCTTTAGCTCAGTTCCGAATAAGACTATAGCAGGTGTTCGAGAGAAGTCATGGCCGGCTAACCTGAATGCCAAAAGGAACTTTGGTATGCGCTCATCCCAAGCGCTGACCGCTTTTCTCAGGTACTATTGACGATTTCGCTTGAATTTTTTAACCATGCCATCTGACTGAGGATGCAATGGTGTTGTTCTTGTTTTGCGAATCCCTCCCGACTCACACATTTCCTTGAAGATGATAGATTCATAACTTCTACCCTTAACCGAATGAAGTTCTGAGGCAGATTTAGTTGTTTACGAAAACTGTAACTATAGTCTTTGCTTTCTGATTTGGAACCGCGTATATTTCGGGGCATTTACTGAAGTGGTCCATAACCACTAAAAGGTACAGATTTCCCTAGCTAAAAAAAGAATTAAAGGTATCCCATTACATCCCATGGAAATGGAAGGATTGGGAAGAGCTTCTCACAACCAGTGAGCTGTGCGCTTTCTGCTTTTACAATCACTGATTGGCACTTGCAGTTATACCCCGTTATTTTGAGAAGCTTTTTTTCATGGCTGAGCACTCGATAGTGTCACCAACACTAAGCGAGGTGACTGGCCATCGTCGAAAGAAATAGAAGGTTGGCAGAGCAGGTATTAGACCCACGTTCCCATGTACAAGAGTCACGCACACTAACTATTACACCACCGACGGTCAAGGTTGATTGGTTGGTTGGTTGGAAAGGGACCAACCACATCCTTAGCTATATGCCTGAAGATATATTGCTACATCTGGCCACGACTTGTTTGCGTTGCTTTTTTAGCTACCATACATTGGGTACAATTCGCTATCGAGTCGGCAGCTGGTTTTTGACAACCAACCCAGCAGAACTATTGCCTTAGCTTTTCTAGGGTTCGGGTTATGCCTAGATATCCACGAATCGGAACGTTATGGAATTTTGGTACCACAATTAAAATTTTGATTATCGCCCATTTTCCCATCACCTATGTCCTCTATAAAATTACAACTACCTAGTTGTTAGTTGCATCGAACGGAAATACACATTCTCTTTTATTTCTCTTCGCTTTATATCCGACTTCTAACAGCAACTTAATCATGTGGCGGCAACTCTTATATATTATTCTCTGCAAGAATTCAACATCGTCAGTTTATACATTTTGCATTATCTTTCTTCCACAGGACACGCATTTTATTCCCAACGACTTAGATAAAAAGTCAACTTCGGGCAATTGGAAACTGCCCCAAGACAGGTATAATTTAAAACGCAACTCAATGGGATGGATATTTCCCGAACATAAAGATCGAGAAGTTTTTAAAGGGCATCCACTCACGGTATGAATTTGTATAAATTTCTTATAAAATCAAATTGATTTTAATAGCGATGTATGTTTCCATAGAAAACAAATTTGGCTCCAAATAGAGAAAGCAATGGCATGACCCATCCCGGATATTTGGAAGGTGGACATCAGAATTTTAAAGGACAAACAAAATGGGTACTTTGAAGTCTATTTGACAGAAGTGTTATGAACTTATGGAAGTCACTTAGTTAATTTTTTCTTTTTAATTTGAAGGTGTCACCAATATCCTCAATATATGTGGATTATCCTGGAAGAAAGCACAATGACTGGGGAGTACACCACCAGCAACATCAAACGGTATATAGTTTATTTATATTAGGAGGATCTCCTCCACCAATCCTATCATGATATGTAGTGAGAAACAAACTGAGATTTTGAACGTTCTTTTTCTAAAAATGTTTGATCTAGGAAGTTGCGTTTTTATCAGTTCCAAAAAAACTGAGCAAACATATTTTTCGCCTTCAAAAGAGAGTGGACATGTTATGACTCTTTTCTATTTTTATTTATTTGTTCCAGCAAATACTCTGAAAAATCTGCATTTACTATTCATGCATTTCCCAATAAGTAAATGTGGCGGATCCATATTTCAATATAGGTTACAACAGAACTAATTTAAATGGTCACATACAACCGATTTGGATTAGGGTCTTACTCTCTAGCAAAAATCTTTAATCGTATCTTATTTTTCGAGATAGTTACAATTACGCTTCTAATGTTTCTCAATCATTATCGTCCCGAATCGCCTTCTATAATAACCTAGTAGTGTCAATCAAGTCTACGCAGACCCGCGTTAGTAAATTCAGCAAACTACATATAATATTCGTGACCATCTAAAAACACATTATGAATATTACTATTGCACTAGCTTCTCGAATCAGTGTAGTCTACCAGCTTGTCTCGAATAATCGAAGACAACAACCTAGGAATTTCTACAATATTCTATTGACAGCAAAGCTTTCAACCTATTAGTAAGTTCAAATAATAATTCAACATTTTCTTCGGTCTATTTTATTTATAATCTATTTAATACACAACAGGCGCAAGCATCCGAATATCCGGTTTGGAGATAACAAAACTAGAACTAGAACTTCAAGATATTATGTTTCCAAATGTATAATTTTGGCATATCTCGGAAATTGAAAGCGCAATATAGCTCCATAATAAATAACCCTTTGATTACAATAGGCAGCAACGTGGAGGTATTTGTGTTTGGGAACGGTGATTCTTTCGACTAATGTTTATACTAAGGATCTACGATTAATTGATAATTCAGGCAACCTGATTAATCGACACCAAGAATAATCGACTAACTGATTAATCATACATTTCTCTTAATCGTATTTACAATTAATTGAATAATCTGCATTTTGATTAATCAATGGTGATGAATAATTGATTAATCTAAGAATATCTTAATCAGCAATTTGATTATTTGAGCAAATCATGTTTTTAGGTTTTCTCAGTTTGAATTTTTTCAATAATCTTTTTATACTTACAATATTCAAATGCTTCCTTATGTTTTTATAGCATATATTTGTATGTTTGCCCAAAATTATTTGAATGATGAACGAAATTATTTAAAAATATAATTAATCAATATTTAAATTAATTGACTAATCATAGTTTTGATTAATCAGAATTTCTGATTATTCGATTGACTGATTAATCACGATATCGATTAATCAAAATTTTAATTAAGCGATTAATTGCACATCCTAATTTTGTGTAGTATACATTTCTATGTTTTCCCAAAATTATTTAAATGATGTACAAAATAATTCAAATATGATTAATAAATATTTAACTTAATTGATTAATCATAGTTTTGTTGAATCAGAATTTCTGATTATTCGATTAACAGATTAATCACGATAACGATTAATCAAACATTGAATTAATCGATTAATCGAACTTACCTAGTTTAAACTATGTGACTATTTTCTACCACTTAAAATGCAAATTGCTATAATTTTTCTTAAACCAGGGCAAAGTTTGGATTTTCCTACCGGATGTTGTGCGAAATAAATTAAGAATGCGAGTACGGCTATATTGTTGGTCCGATAACTTTATTAAAATTATTTTCGTAAATCTGTCGAATGATCGATTTAAACGATCGCTTCGCCCTTTTTAAGATTTACCAAAAAACAGCGCTAAAGGTACCGGCCCTGGGTAAAACTATTCCGATCATTTACTACGCATCCAATATCAATAGGCGCTGTCAAGTAAAGGGTTTCTCAACAGAGACGCTATAAAAGTAAATCGATAGGGACAGCAAACGACGCCATATTTTTTCCCGCCCTTTTGACATTTCTCTTCAAAAAGCTTTGCCATTTCATCATGGAAAGATATACGAGCCAACAACGAGTCGAAATTATTAAAATTTACTACCGAAATTTGGAGTCAGTGGCCTCAACTTTGATTCGGATTTTCATCGGAAAATCATCTTCAGCGATGAGGCTCATTTCTGGCTGAATGGCTTCGTCAATAAGCAAAATATGCGTTATTGGTCAGACAGCAATCCACACGTAATCATTGGGTCGTACTTCTTCCGTGATGATCAAGACCGGCACATTACTGTGAATGCGAATCGCTACCGTTCAATGATAACCGAATATTTTTGGCCCCAATAGGATAATATGGACTTGGAGGACATGTGGTTCCAACAGGACGGCGCCACAAGCCACACAGCGAATGCCACAATCAATTTATTGGAAACCAAGTTTGGTGAACGTGTTATCTCACGAAATGGCCCAGGCGATTGGCCGCCTCGGTCGTGCGATTTGACGCCGTTAGATTATTTCCTGTGGGGCTACGTCAAGTCTGTGGTCTATGCCAACAAGCCAGCGACGATTGCTGAACTTCGTACGAATATCGAACGTGAAATTGCAGCAGTATCGGCCGATTTATGCTTGAAAACCGTCGAAAATTGGGTTCAGCGTCTGGACTTCTGTAAGCGTGCCCGTGGTGGCCATGCAAAAGACATCGAGTTCCATACATAATGGCATCGAACGTACTTTCACAGGAATAAAGAATTTCATTGGTATCTAAAACCGGTTTTGCTTTATTTAAAAAAACTTTTGTAGCGCTCTTATTGAAAACCCCGTTACAAGAATCCAATATAAACAATTTCAATATTCATTTGTATTTTTATTTGTTCCCTTAGAAAACACATTTTCTCCCCAACGGCATGGATAGAATTACACCTTCCGACAATTGGAGACAAACCCAAGGCATGAACAATTTAAAAGGCAACTCTATAGGTTGGAGACGTCTGGATGTTAACGATCGTGAATTTTCTCAAGGACATCCTTTTAAGGTTTGAATTTATAAAAATTCCTCACTAAATCAAATTGGTATTAACAGCAATTTATGTTTCTGTAGAATACATATTCGACTCCAAATAGAGGAAGCAACGATGTGACATATCACGGAAATTTGAAAGGTGGACATCAGACTTTTGAAGGTCAAACAAAATGGGTACTTTGAACTCCGTGTTACAGAATTGTTATGAAGTATTATTTTGTTTTTTCTTTCTCTTTAATTTGAAGACGTCTCCAATATCCTCAGTATATGTGGATTATCCTGGAAAAATGCACAATGACTGGGAAGTACAGCATCAAATGGTATGTAGTTTATTCATATTGAGAGAATCTTCAGCAATATATTTATGGTATTGGCAACAAAGTAAGATAGTGAACGGTTTTCTTGAAATTTTTAAATTTAACTATTATTTCCCATGAAACATGATTGAAAATCACTTTCTCAACAGATTAAAAGAAGCAGTACATCTATATTTTCCACTTTCAAATGAGTTGGATTTGTTTTATCTGGTATATTACAAATGTTTTTGCTTGATATCTTTACTCAAGTATTTACAGTTCGTTCATTTTCTGCTGATCTTTGTATTTCCTCGCATATTGCTACGTATTTACTAACCATCCTTTTTAGCGGTGATTTATTTCCCGTTAATAACACAAAGTTCAAATTTTCAATATCACTTTTTATTTGTACAGTACTAATCGTAACCCCTCCAAACTAAGTCTGCACTCAATTACAATACTACTCTACGGTGTATACTTTTACGCGTTTGAAATCACATTATTTATATCAGTTAAAATCGTGCTAGCCGCTTCCATAACTTATTCGTACTAGCGCCATCTGTCCTTTATTGATGCTGAGTATACATCAACGGGTTAATCGTTAGTGGTGAGACTGCAGAGCAGTGCCATCCGTTATTTATTTCCCCTTTGGTTTAGCAAATTCATCAACCGTTCGTGGTGAGAAATACAGACCACAAACTATTTGTTGGCATTCTAGTGATACTATGGAGAGGTGAATTTAAATGTTAGTTAAGCCACCATCATCTTCCATCAAAGGGAACCATTGATTTATTTATTTAATAAGTGATGATATATATCCGACCTTTCGTATTGTATTCAAAAATTAAATTTTCCGAGCGTTTGGTCGTGTTTATTAATTAATTATATTTTTTTTCGATATTTCGCTATCCTTTGGATAGCATCGTCAGGAAGATATATGGATGGCGAAATATCGAAAAAAATACAATTAATTATAATTAATTAATATATTCCATATATCTTCCTGACGATGCTATCCAAAGGATAGCGAAATATCGAAAAAAATATAATAAATTAATAAACACGACCAAACGCTCCGACAATTTAATTTTTTATTTATTTAACGTTAAAATAGGTAACCAAATGTTTAAAAAGTTGTAAACGGAAAAAAACAATATTTAAATGTTTTAAAATGGTTTACATGTTTATCGAGTCTTTCTAAAACTGAATTTTTCTCACTCTAGACATTGGATAAACCTAAATCATTCAAGTTGAATCAAGCTGTTGTTCCCAAAGACTGGGAAGTAGGACACCAACAAATTGTATGTATTATTGCAGTATCTATTCGGATCATTTTATCACTAACTCTAAGATGATCGACTATATCGTGTCTTTCTATAACTACGTTTTGTTCTCTCTAGACATTTGCTAAACCTCAAGCATTTAAGTGGAATCAAGCTGTTATTCCCAATGACTGGGAAGTAGGACACCAACAAATTGTATGTATTATATTATTTTTTCATTTACCCTAAGGTGATAGACTATATCTATTAACATGTTATGAAAGATGTGTCTTACTTAAACGAGGATTGTTAAACCAGGAATCAAATTGCACAGAAATATTATTCCATTCGTAAAATTTATGAAAGGTTCTAGATTGAAAAAAAAAACATTCATTAATCCGATGCAGTTTTTCGTATCAGCTGTGTGACAACGTCATCTGTTTAATAAGCAAACGAACAGAGAGCAGAATAAAGCTACGAGGTATGACCAGTGCACAATAGCAAAACTTGAGCAATTGCAATCGTGTACATTTTGTTGTTCGACCGCGGAAAAAAGCTCTGGCATTTTTCTATTGCTCCGTTTCACAGCTATTCGCACAAGATACTGAAAACAATTATTAAGAAAAAGTAAATATAGTCCAAGCGGGAGGAAAATGGTTTGTGCAACATTTTGGCCACAAAAATAAAAAATTCCTATGTTTCGGTATTCTGCGGAAGACCCCAGCACACTGAATTCTTGTACAACTCCTTTCAAAGGCTATTGCTATTCCGAAGCTTGTCCCAGAATTTTTCGGAATTTGTAAAACATCATCACACAATAGTCAGAATAGGGAGTTATTGTTGAAAACTTCATACACGGTTAATAGGCAGGCATGCTTCGAAAATCGTGATGATGACTCCAAAAAGTTATTTATAAATATTTTTGTAAATATTTCTCAACCGGGAACAAATCTTGTTTAGGAGCAACAGTCCAATTTTCTTCATCTCAAGATGGAGTATTTAACGGCCAGTAACATGAAAAAAATGTTTCTCGATCGATCCAACTTCTTCAGAATTTGCAGGATAATCGGGCTTATCTCTGAAAATACTTTTCCGACCTGGTTAAAATTGCTGTCACTAGAAAGGCATTTTTAAGCTCTACAAATGCTGGTAAAAATATTTTAGTTTTTATTAACCCATTGTAGGAAATAAAAAATAGTTTCTACATCCTCACTTTTTAACTGGCTTTTCACTTATCAACATTTGTTGAAGTCGTTTTGTATGAGGAAATTTTTATTTTGACGTTTGCTGTGCAAGTTTTCGGGCTCTTGACCGTTTATATGAATACCACTATTATTTAAAAAAAAAATTAAAATTTAAAGCAATTTGTGTAAAATTTAAAGAAAATTTTAAATTCTTGAGAAATTTTTACTTTTTACTGTAAAATTTCACATTACCAGAATTTAAAAATGCAGCTGTGAATAAATTTGTTACCCATGACACTTCATTTGTGCCCTGTATTGAGAGAATATTGAGGGTACTTTAGGCCACTAAAGTCGAAGAGTATCTGAAGTATTTGGTATATTTTGGCAGGAACAAAAATATTTTTTGGTGATGACAGGTTCAAGCGACGTGTCATCACAAGCATATAAAGGGAAAATATTATCAAAATATTGACAGTGTATTTTTACGGTAACATTTAAAAATTCTCTTCGTTCTTAAGCCATCTAAAAGCTGGGTCGTGTGAAAAATTTTAAGCAACATCAAGTTGTTCCGCTTCGAAATAGGTCAGCAATAGGTCAATTTTTAGGTATCTTTTGTACACTAAAATGTCAAAGCAAATGACTTCAGTAAACGGTGAAATGGTGAGGACGAGATAGCATCCACTGAAAATCTTCTGTGTGTCTGCCGGCAGGAGGATGTTGACCATGAAATCCTACCTATTTAGGGACTTTGGAGAATTATCTCAGATAGGAGTAGACAAGATCTTGAGCTTCTTGGAGCAAAGTAAATGGTTCTCCATTGGGACTAGCGCTTAATCTCGTTAGGGCTTGTATTACGTGGGAGAAAAAGTCTACGATCCAGTTGGCAAACACGGCTCAGAGGATCTCATATTCAACAATTTCTTTAAGAGATTTTGGAATATGTCACATGTCTGCAACGACTTAATAATGGCAATTATTATGCACGACCAGCTATAAGACAAAATACTTTATTGAGCTGGCCCTTCCATGACCAGCTGAGCGACAACATCGCTCAGTGTGTCCTGATAAAACTCTAATGACGACTAGATGGGCGACAATTTATTTGATGTTGTCGTAAATCGTTCTCGATTGACAACAAATTCAGTGAAAGTTTCTAATTTTATTTGTTAGGTAAAAGTAATGGGACATAATAGTTACGACAAAATATAAAGACGGGAGAAAAAGAGACTTCAATAATGGTCAGTTTATTGCAGCCATTATAGCGGTAAGGTGGTTTTCAAGCACGTTCGTGTTTCTTTGTATTAATAATTAAAAAAATAATATTTTCGGGTATTTTAAGCTCATCTGCAAGATGGGAGACAACATGTCGTAAACGATTTACTATAGTCGTGCACCGATCTTTTAAGATGTCTTGATGACACGGCCAACTGGGAAGAGTCGTTTATCGCCTGCCACTAACACATGTACAAAAGATTGCACAACAAGTATTCTAAAAAGTACCAAACTGTACTCAAAAGAACATAAAGTGTAGACAGAAGTGAACAAAGTCTATAAATAAACACAAAAAGTGTATAAACAATATACGCAAACCCACTTTCACAAAACCAGCCATACGTACACTAATACACTTAAACATAGTAACTTCCTACACACATACGCAACCGCTCACTGTATAAGACGAACTGCTACGGTTACATTACGATATCAACCAAGAAACGAGCGGTTACATCAGTCACGAAATGAGGGACAGACAAAACCAGAAATGTTAAACCTAATCGTCGAAGACTGCAAGATGAACGTACACCTTCAAATAGAAAAGATTTACAGTAAAACCTAGTGAAGTCGGCACTGCTTGCCTAAAAACCCAAATGGCCAAGTCACTGAAGGATTTGTGCCGTTCGCCAGATTATCTGCGATATCCAATCCAAAACGTTATAATTCATGAACAAAGGCCACCGGCAATTAGTGCTGCGATTGCAGGTGTAGCCAAACAACATTTAATTAGGCTAGTATCGGGTTGTAGTCCACGATTTAATTGGCCGTTCGGGCCTTGCTGCGTAACATTAGGGTAACTTATCGCAATTCTGACAAAAAAATATCTGTAGCTTGTCGCAAATATATTATACTTGTGTCCAAACTCATTGTGTTTGCTATTCAACATAACATGTTTGGAACACAATGATTAATAGTTAATAATATGTGCATTTGTGACCCAAATGTGGCATTGTTTGTTAAAAATTGCCTAAAACAAAATGTAACAGACAAAAGAAACAAGAAGCACCAGATCTCAAATTCACGAAAACAATATGTGCAAACATGTACACGGTTCCTGCAATATGTAGCAGGGGCCGATATATTTTAGGGTGTATCTGTCATTATTAGTCGAATCTGCGTCATTGAAATATAAAGGGATTTGTCAAGGAAGTATAAAAAGGTCGTATAAGCCTATCCCATCATCTTAAGGTTAAAGGTGTCCACGTATCAGCTTGAAAGCAAAAAAGTTCCAAAATTCTTCGATGAATGCGTTGTATTTGCTTCATATTTATAAATATTTATATTTTCTTTTAGAAAACTTCAAATTCAAACGCACCATCATATGACCGTAATACTTGGAATTTTGGATCAAGTGCTTCCCTTAAATCAAAGTCTAGGTGGGTGAATACCAAAAGTAATTCTGCCGCCAAATGGACGAACAATGAACGATATTTCAACCCGGTATGTGAAAAATGCAATAGCTACACAGAAACCCGAAAATTTTCAAAGTAGTTTGCCATAACTCGCATGTCAATTGACCAAGTCGAAAATTATTTCCTTTTTTTGCTTCTTTATGTTATTTGTATAACTTCTTGTATTGATTTCATTTATATTGTTTTTGTTTTTTACAGATAAACTACCATAACCCTGAAACCTTTAGTCATTATGATTTCCAACCACTGGTTGATGAACGTATTTCAATGGTTAGTATAGAGCGAACCTTCTTTGCTTTGAGCAGGAGGGGGTTCAATAAATTCAAACGAAAATTGTGATTGGTGCATAACTTCTTAGAGATCGATTCTAATTAGAGTGTCCATAAAATTGGTATCTTTTAACAACCGGTTTCTGCTTTGTTCAAAAATCGATCATTTAACACCCGTACTTCATTTGTTCCAAAAATCACTGAACTGATTGTCGGTACTTAAGTTTGGTAAAAGGCAAATTTCTTCTGTTGATTTTAACAAATCTTAAAATAAAATTTTTTTTTGATGTGTTAACATCCATAGGCAGTGGTTGGGCAATCTATCAAAGTGAACACATGCAAACAACACACAGCGTTAGCATCACATACGTGCTTGTTGTACAACAATAGTCTCTAAATAAGTATGATGGTATTGATGTAGCGGCAGCGAACAAACAAGCAGGTCGTCGTGGCCAAAGAGTATTGAATAGTATAGACAACTCATGGAACGAATTGTATGACTCAAAAGCACTAGCGACATCTGGCAAATGATTCAAAACGTATTACTCTCTTTTTGTCATAACTTGGTCCATTCATAATTTTGATGTGAAACACATTTTTGCCTTTTGTATTGTTTTATGTAATAACATTGTCGAAATAGTGCATATATATCGAAATATTCTATAAAGAGAATAAGACTCGTTTACGCTCTTTTACTCAAACTCTCTACATGAGAGCGGAAAAGAGTGCAATAACTTCTCTATTCTATTCAATACTTTTTGTCGTCGCTCTGTTTATGGCAAAACAAAAACAATTATTTCAGTGAGCTAAATATTGCATTATTTATTTTAACAATGGTACATCTAATGTTAAAGCAGATGTAAGAAAAAAGAAAGTGCAATAGCAAAATATCCTTCAGCACAAAAACTATTCTCTTTTTTTATTTTCCAATGTAACATTTACTAATGTGTTCGTAGAAATCGAACAGATACCGTGTAACAAAAAGGTGTTAACACGTCACCCGTGAGTTCGAACACTCATTGATTTTTTTTATTTAACTTTTAAGATTTCAATGCTTTGTAACAAACTTCGACTAAAAACTGACACTGACAATAAAACCTGGTTATGAACACAAACCTCGGTTGACCAGTTTTCCTATTTTACACTCTCCAGCTGTAATAAATATCAACAGTTAAAAGTTTTCTTACATTTTTCTTTACATCAATTTTTGAAGAATAGAAAGCAAACATTTTCAATAGAAAAAATTAATATATTAAAAGTTTAAATACAAAAATTTAAAAACAAAATACAACTAAGGGTTTAAAGTTAGACTGTTTTCGTATGATTTATTGACCATCCCTCGTTAATGTCTGTTAATTTTATTCCATATATGTTTTTCTCCATCATTTAGCCACCAAATGCACCATCATTCTATGACGTTCAAACGCCGCAACAAACTATTATGATATGAAAATTAAAATTTTGAAATGGTTGGATTTTTTATTTGTGGAATAAATCGAAATAAAATAAATAAATATTAAAATAATCGAAATAATATTCTTTGCGTTTTTTATTTGTTGTTAGGTGAACAACGTAAGTATTCCCGAAGGTTCTTGCAAAAGCAGTTAGAGAACTGTTGTCTTTCAGTTTTAAAACGTAAGTTCCTAAATCAATTCTAATGAAATCTGTCATCCCATAGAAACTAAAGGGTGTCCAAAATTGAGGCATCATTTTAATTTTAATAAAAAAAATTTTTTTTTCAGATATTAAAAATATTTATATTACAGTTTATTACAAATAGGTACCGGTTAATAATGACAAATTATGTCGGTCAAGTGACCCTTCCCCTGCCTCGGCAGGCTCGCAATCGTTTACCAAAATTCTCAATCACGTTTTCCAATAACTATTGTGAATGGTCGATATCTGCTCGATAATGTTGTTTTTAAGCTCTTCAACTGTATTGGGAGTATTGCTGTACACTTTCGATTTCAAAAAACTCCACAAAAACTCAAATTGCACGATCTTGGTGACCTATTCACTCCTTCTCTACGAGAGATAATGCGATTTTCGAACTTTTTTCAAAATATCCAATGTTTTTGCTGATGTTTGGCAATTTGCACCTTCCTGTTGAAACCACATATTCTCTACGTGTAAATCATAAGTTTTCTGCCACAAAAGGCTCCGGATCATCTCTCTGTAGCGATTTCCATTGAAAGCAATCGCATTTCCATTTTCGTTTTCAAAAAAATATGGTCCGATGATTCCTCCTGACCACAAATTACACCAAACCGTAACTTTTTGTAAATGTAATGGTTGCTCTAAGATAACTCTTGGATTATCTTCACCCCAAATGCAGCAATTCTGCTTGTTGACGTAGCCATTGAGCAGGAAATGGGTAGCTGAAGATTATTTTGTTAAAAATTTCCTAATTACATCATGAAAACTTTTGCCATTTTCAAAAATTGTTTTAATAACAAAAACACGTTGTTCCTTCGTGTAACGTTCCATATTACCTAATCGGCATGTATTTAGAATCTGAAAATAAAAATTTAGAATAAAATTCAAATTAGACAAAAATGACAGCCGAATCAGACTAATACCTCACTTTTGGACTCCATTTACGTGTATCTTGAATCGAAAATTTCTATCACTTTTCATTTGCTTTGTAGTGCGGTCTTTGCAGTAATTTCGTAAGCAAACTCAATTACAGGGTTGTTATGCCAAAGTTATTGCATAGGAAACCAATGGTTTGTTAATTGTTTGTGACCGGAATTTTGACTTACTTATCCGGTCTCGAACAACCCCGGGTGGTCCGGGGTCTTACAAAATGAAGATAACATAATTCGCCAACTAGCTCGATATTCTGCCATATCACTCCAGTTGGTAATACCAAGTTTCATTAACCAGATTCCACCACCTGGGTCTTGATCTTGCTATTTTTCGTCTTCCTCCGAGTTCGGTTTCGATAACCTTTCGTGCTGGTTCGTCTTCATCCATGGTACTGACATGGCCTAACCAGCGTAGTCGCGTTATTTTGATCTATGTCAGTGTCGGGATAGAGCTCATACAGCTCATGGTTCATGGGTAGCCAATATTCGCCGTTGTGCACTATAGGGCCATACATTTTCGGAGTATTTTTCTCACGAAGACTCCTCGAGATGTTTCGTCTGCTTGCGATAAGACCCAGGATTCAGCGCCATAAAGCAAGACAGGTTGTGTGAGAGTCTGGGTATGGCTGGATTTTCGTCATTCGAGAGAGGGCTTTATCTCTAAAGTGCTTGCTTAGCACAAAATAACTACTAATTGCAAGCACAATTCTCCGCTTGATCTCACGTTGACGTTGCTTTTTCATTCATCCTCCATCTCGAAATTATAACGTTTATCAGCGTTCGCGCTTTGGTCTTATCGCGTGTAGGCCCTGCTCGTTGACACCATTAATCTTGTCTTGTCCTCAATTACTGTCAGACACACGTTTGCTGACTCCTTCTCAATTCTCAAAAACACCACAGTAACTTCACTCGCTGTGCGCCCAATGATATCTTCATAATCAGCATACGCGAGCAGCATGTGAATTTTGCTGCTGATGGTTTTATTCATGTTGGCTGCAGCAGTTCTCATAATGATTTTCATTAAGATGTTAAAGAGATGGCACGATAGGGTGTCGTCTTGCCTGATGCCTGGCTTAGTTTCAAAAGGTTCGGTAAGATTCTTGCCAACTTTCACTGCGGATTTGTTGTTCGTCAAGGTCATCATGAAAAGACGCATGAGTTTTGCAGGAATACCAAGCTCAGACATTGTTTCGTAGAGTTTCTCCCGCTATCGAAGGCCGTCTTATAATCGACAAACAGATGATAGATGTCGATTTGTTTTTCGTGGGTCTTCTTCAAGATTTGGCGTAGCGTGAGCATTTCGACAAACAGATGATAGATGTCGATTTGTTTTTCGTGGGTCTTCTTCAAGATTTGGCGTAGCGTGAGCATTTTGACATTTCTATTATTTTGACATACAAAAGTAACACCACATGCATTAAAAATAGAATGAAGTGCGAAGAGAAAAAATTCTTGAAAAATGTACAAGCTAAATCAGAGATACGTGGTAGCTCTCTGCAAAAAAAAAACCTATTAAAAAAAAAATAACAAAAATTAAATGAGGTGTCAGGGGACACCTCAGGAACGGTAGGAACGAAGTTCCTTTCGCTATATATTATGTACTAATTAGTTAAAACACGCCTAAGGCGCCCGTTGAAAAATACGATAATGTAAATAGATCTTTAAGAAAAGATACTTTTTGTAAAATGATAAACTCTTTTTAAGAAATATTTTACTTATTGAATGTTTTTTTTTAAAAACAAAAATATTTTCCCGTAAAGGTTAATGAGAGGTACTTCTTTTAATAAAAGCTTATGTTTTTTTAAGAAAAGCTGCCATTTTTAATAAGAAGTGCTTTCTGTAAGAAAAAGCCTAAGAGTATGCATTTTTGTACAAAGAAGTACTTTTTTTAAGAAAAGGTACTTTTTAAAGAAGTTATACTCGTCGATGGTGCAATGGTTAGTGTGCGCGGCTCTTGTACATGAGAACGTGGGTTCGATCCCTACTCAGACCACCTTAAATTTCTTTCGACGACGGTCACCTCGCTTAGTGATGGCGACACTATCGAGTACTTAGCCATGAAAAAGCTTCTCAAAATACTGTTCGGAACCGGTGTACAACTGTAGGTCCCAATCAGTGAGTGTAACAACTAGAAAGCGCACATCTCACTGATTGTGAGAAGCTCTCCTCAATCCGTTCATGGGATGTTATGGGACACCATTTTTTTTTTATACTCTTTTTAGGAAAAGGTTATTTTTTTTAAAATAAAGTACTTATTTTCGGAAAAGGAAAGAAAAGATATTATTTCGTTTTCAAGAAAAATTTTTGTAAGAAAATGTATTTTTTTAAGAGAAGGTATATTTTTTTTTAGGAAAGCTTTTTTTTACGAAAGAACATGTACAATTTTAAGAGTAGGTACTTATCTCAAGGAAAGTTATTTTGTTTTACAAGAAAGTTACTCTTTAAAGAAAATATAGTTTTTTAAGTAAAGGCACTTTGTTGTCAGATAATATACTTTTTTAAGAAAAGGATTATTTCTGAAGTAAACAAAAATATCTGCGAGACTGAGGCGAAACTCTTAAATGAAATATCTTCAAGCGTGGACTCCCTTAAATCTGAGTTCCAGTACATAACTGAGCGCATTGTTTCTCTTGAGTCTCAGTGTGGTGAAATAAGTACACTACGTGAGGAAATTTGTGAGCTAAGAGCTAGAAACTGTGATGTTGATGAACGGATGTCCAACCTTGAAAGTGCTGCGGATGATGTGGGCAAATTAAAATCTGAAATCTGGGATTTAAAAATCCAAGCTTTAGCGCACGAAAACTCTCTGGTAGCTGACGAATTGCGATGGAATGGCATTCCTTACCTTAATGATGAAAATCTTGGTGCCTTATTTGAGCATATGTGCTCGTATCTTGGTATTGTTGCCCCTAAATTGAAATGCATTTACCGCCTGCAAAATCGGGACAACAAGAAATCAAATAATTCACCCGATGCAGTAATAATTGTAAAATTCTTAAGTCCTTATGATAAAAATTTTTTTCTAAAGCGCTTGTTTGATTACAAGAAAAGAAATAACAATTATGCTTTGTCTCTTAATGATTTGGGGTTTAACTCGAGTAAACCTTTTTTTATTAACGAAAATCTTTCTAATACCAACTATAAAATATTTAGAGAAGCCATTAAATTAAAAAAGACAAATGCGTCCATGCTGCTTATACTCTTAGAGGCCTTGTATACGTCAGACGCTGTTCTACTGATGAACCAATTTGCATTGTGCAATTGGATTCCTTGGATGGGTTTCGCCACCACGGGAACTAATTTGATTTCTTGGGGTTTCAACCATTCAATCACATTTTCAACCATATATTTTTTGTATTTATATCTATTTTATTGCGTATTTTTGTATCTTCTAGTTTTATCAAGGGTTACAATATTATCGTTTTTCGTATGTACAGGTTTATTACTAGTTGTGAAGTCACATTTCGTCATTTTTATTTGTTTTGCATCACCGACGGAGTTTTTCTCTTATCGTTTTTACTTAATTTTTATCTGCTATGTCTTTTTTGCCTAATACACTTACGGCTTCCAAAGATGTAACTTTCAATGTGTTAAGAATCTTGTCAAAACAACGGACAGGATTGAACATATGTCATATCAATGCTCAGAGTCTCAATAATAAAATTGATGAGTTCAGATTCACGTTTGAAAAGAGTGGAGTTGATGTTATCTGTGTTTCGGAAACATGGCTTAGTGAGTCTACTCGCAACGCTGTGATGGAACTTAATGGATACACTACTTACAGAGCTGATAGGTTGCGACATGGTGGAGGTGTAGCTATTTTCGTGAAATCAAGTATCAAATCTAAACTTTGTATTAAGTCTGGTACAGAGGATCAAGTCGAATACTTATTCGTGGAAATTTCGTCTTCCAGCAGTAGGATGCTGATTGGTTGTGTCTATAGACCGAATCGATGTATAAGTTTTAGTAGTCTATTTAATCTGTTGGACACTTTAACCGTTTCATTTCCAGATATTCTTATTTCTGGTGATTTCAATTCAGATCTTATAACGGATTCGTCCTTAACTGATGATATGTCTTCGATAGGTCTAACGTCAATTAATTCGTCAACTCCTACCCATTTCACTCAATTTTCACACTCATTGCTTGATCTTTTCTTTGTCAATGATACATCTAAGGTTCTTCTGTACGACCAAATATCTGCTCCCTGTTTCTCCAAACACGATTTAATTTTCATGTCGTACGATTTTCTTGGCTCAAGCATAGACCAAAAAATTCCTTACAGAGATTTTAATAATTTAAATTACAATCTGCTTGAATCCAGTTTCACAGAAGTGGATTGGAGCTCAATATTTCACATGACATCAGCAGAGGATCAATTATCATTTTTGCAGGACAATATCATCTCCCTCTATAGTGCAACAGTTCCGTTAAAGACACGAATAATTTCTGCTCAATCCAGACCATGGTTTACGAATGTCATAAAATCCGCTATTAGGGAAAGGGATTTAGCGTATTCCAGATGGAAACGGTTCAAAACGCCTTTTCTCTATGAGGTATTTCCGTCTGCCCGAAGGAATGTCAATATGACAATAATAGCCGCCAAGTTAGAATATTTTACAAGGCGTTTTAGTTCTGCATTTCCCATTTACAAAACGAAGGACATTAACTATCCCTACGCTTCACATAAGAGATACGGAGGTTCAATTCGAGCAGGAGGTAAAATATCTTGGTATTATGCTGGATAGAACTCTCTCCTGGAATCCTCATCTAAACATGATACATAAAAAGGCTACAAAATCAATTTGGGCTAGTAAACAACTCCTAGGCAAAACATGGGGCTTAAGTCCAAAGATGTCACTATGGATATACAAACAAATGGTTCTTCCCAGTATACTCTATGGCTCGGTAATATGGTGGCAGAAAACCACTCAAATCACAGCCCAGAATAAATTGTCGAAAACCCAAAGACTAGCCTGTTTGAATATCACAGGGGCAATGAGAACAACGCCAACGGCTGCTTTGGAGGTTATCTTAAACCTTGACCCGTTGCATTTGGCAATACAAGGAGAAGCCTTTAAACAGGCCATCGAGCTTCATAAATTATTTAAATTTAAAGTAGGCGACCACACAGGACACCTGAAAATCCTTAATAAAGCTAATCATATTAAAGAGATGACTTTATGTAGTGATCAAATAGAGCCTGTACTGGAGCTGAAACGAAATTACACTGTTCTTATCCCAAAAAGGACTGAATGGGATTCAAACCCTATATGGCTACGTGAAGGAGCCCAAAAATGGTTCACTGATGGATCAAAAACAACAGAAGGGGTGGGAGCGGGCATAGTAGGACCCAGGTGTAGGCTCCAGATTCCCCTAAGCAAGGATTCTACAATATTCACAGCAGAATTATACGCACTCAACACGGCTACAGAAACGCTGTTAGACAGAAATCTAACAAGAACGAAAATAAACATAATGACAGATAGTCAAGCAGTTCTAAAGGCACTGAACAAACCCATCTTTCACCACAAATCAGTGTTGGAAGGCCATAGGGCCCTAAATCAGCTGGCAGAGAATAACAAGGTAACACTTGTATGGGTGCCAGGGCACAGTGGGATTGATGGAAATGACTTGGCTGACGAAAGAGCAAGACTGGGAGCGCAACGGCCATTCATAGGCCCAAATCCTCAATATGGCTTCACTAAAAAGGACATTAAAACAATGATCACAAAAGTAACAAAAGGAGAATCGAAGGAGTTTTGGATCAAAAAAGGACCACTCAAACACTCGAAAAAATTCCTATCACCCAATGAAAAAAGGAGCAAGGATGCTCTTCAATTGAACAGACCCAATCTAAGGCTCCTATGTGGAGCTCTCACTGGACACTACACATGCAACTTCATGTTGAATAAGATGCAAATAGCGGAGGAGGGAACATGCAGATATTGTTTGGAGGACGATGAAACCATGGAACATATACTTGCGAAGTGCCCTGCTTTTGCTTACCAGAGACTTAAGATACTTGGCGGATCCGAAGTTATGGAGGACGCATATAAAAAACTAGCGGTGAAGGATATTGTAAAGTTCCTGAATGATACCATGAATTAAACTTTAATGGAGGGCGCACAATAGATCTACCTTGGTCGCGGTGCAGGAGGACACGTCTCTCAACCCAATTACATCGTAAATCGTAAATCGTAGTTCTGCATTGGGATCGCAGAAAAAGTGGAGGGTTATCCGTGACATTGGCATTGGCGTTGGTAAAGAGTTAGGTCATGTAAGCTGCGAGATTAATGTGAATGAGTTGAATAGTAACTTTTTAAATGTGCCTGAAGTTGACATCGCCAGAGGATTTTATAATTTTGACACAACTGCTTTACCTACTTGTAATGCTGACAATCTTTTACTTACTTCTAATCTTGAAAATTCTTTTAAATTTCATCGTGTAACTGAGTTTGACGTCCTTACAGCATTATCTCATATAAAGTCCAATGCGGTAGGAGTTGACAATATGGAGGACCCACGTTTCGTCAGAATACTCGTGCCATTTATTTTACCCCACTTGACTCATCTCCTTAATTCTATAATAACTTCTAGTGTTTTCCCTAAGTCTTGGAAACAAGCAAAAATTGTTCCCATACCTAAATCAAGCACTGAATACCGTCCTATCGCCATACTTTGTTTCTTGTCCAAAGTATTAGAAAAGTTACTGCTCAGACAAATTTCAGAAAATGTACAAATTCGTTCCTTAATGACTGATAAACAATCAGGTTTCCGACCAAATCACAGTTGTGTCACTGCTTTAGCTGAAGTGTCTGAGAACATTAGACAAAACTTAGATGAAGGCAATGCATCGTTTCTTGTTCTCTTGGATCATTCTAAAGCTTTTGACTCTGTTGACCATAATATTCTATGTTCCAAACTTAGCAACTTCTTTAATTTTTCACCTTCCGCTATCTCTCTGCTTCATTCATACATTCACGGGCGTGAACAGGCCGTTTTCTTAAACAATACCACCTCCGAGCTTCTTCCCGTAGTAAGAGGTGTACCACAAGGTTCGATTCTGGGACCTTTGATTTTTTCGTTATACACTAATGATCTTCCCATGCATTTATCGCACTGCAGTATTCACATGTATGCTGATGACGTGCAATTGGTTCTCGGGTTTCCTATAAATGACTTAACGGATTATGTTGACAAATTAAACCATGACCTGTCGAGAATACATTGTTGGGCAGCAGCAAATGGACTTAGTCTTAATCCAAAAAAATCTAAATGCCTATTTATTCAAAAAAGACGCCCTGCAAATATTTGCGATCTCGACATAATTCTAAATAATGAACCCATAGAAATTGTGACACACTCAAAAAATCTTGGTGTAATATTTAATGACAAGTTGACTTGATCGAATCATGTAAATGCTGTTGTAGGTCAAACTTATGGTAAGCTCAGATCACTTTGGCTCACTTTATTTTTTTTGCGCCACAAAATATTAAAATACTGCTGGTAAAAACGTATATCATGCCTGGATTACTATATGGCTGCGAACTGTTTGCCAATTGTGATTTAGCTAGCAAGCAGAAATTAAATGTAATCTTTAACAACGTCATTCGTTATGTGTACGGATTTAAACGATCCGATCGTGTGTCCCAATTTTCCTGTTCACTCTATGGCGTTTCTCTGCAAAACCTTTTAAATATTAGAGCACTCTTATTTCTCCATAAAATTATCTACACAGGGAAACCTCAATATCTATTCATGAAAATAAATTTTAATAGAAGCAATAGGGGAAAGAAAATTGTTCCACTAAAGCGCTGCAGCCTCATCTCCGAGTGGCAATTTTTTATACACTCTGTTCGTCTTTGGAATGCTCTCCCACATCATATTCAGCTCCTTAGTGATGCAAACACTTTTAAGAAAAGTATTTTTGATATCTTTAAGTGATTTTCCTAAACGTACGTGCATACCATTTCATAATATTCTAAACCTTTTATTTATTTATTTTTCATCACTTTTATTTAATTTTTTAAATTTTTTTACTTCTACTGTTTTATGATCATATTTTCTTAATCTAGATTTTGATGTTAAATTTTTAATCTTAATTTTTATTATTTTTCCTGTTTTATCGTTCAAATTAAAACATTTACATTTAAATTTTTGATCAATGAAATTCGTGTACTATAATTATAAGATTTTATCTTGTTGTACTCGATAAGCATAATAAACTCAAATTGAATTGAATTGAAAAAAAGGTACTTATTTAAAAAAAAATACTTTTTTTAAGAAAAGGTAGTTTTTGTAACAAAATTTCCTTTTTTAAGCACAGGTACTTCTTTAAGATAAGGTATTTTTTTAAAAAACGGTAGATTGTTTAAGAATATCAATAGGTATGTTTTTTTTCTGAGAAAATTTACTTTTTTTAAGAAAACGCACTTAAGACAATATTATTTTTTTAAACTTATTTCACTTTAGCTTTTCTAATTTTTATTCGGTTCAAAAATATAATATGTAACAAACAGGCCCCACCTAGAAAAGTTCCCATTAAACAAAAAATATGCCCCAATATGGTAGTCTAGACACAAACCAAACCAAAAGTACGAGTGTAAGAGTGAGAGTGCTGCCAAATGTAATTCCATGCTCAGGGTTGTATTTCATGGATTTGCCAGTCTTGCACTTTGGCTTTTCGAAATTTATTTTTTATTGGGTTCAAAACTACAACATGTAATACACACACATGCTCCACCTAGAAAATTTCCCGTTAAACCAAACCAAACCAAAAGTACCCAATATAGTTGATAATAATGGGTTGTAATAAAGTAGTTTAAACAAAGTTGTTTAAAATTTTCTCATTTAGGTCCCATCCGGCAACGTGCGATAGGGAACTTCGTTCCAAACTGTCCTAAGCGAACCACACACTTGTCATTCATGAGCATGAGCTTCGTCGACAACATTTCATCTGACTGTTGAATTTGAAAATATATTACGAAAAAATTTTGTGAACATGATAGAGATGCGAACAACTTCGATTACATTCTTATTTGATATCAACAAGGGCGGTAAACCGACAATAAACATTAACGATAGTTGATGTTCGTGCTCATGAATGACAAGTCTGTAGTTCGCTTTACGAAAATTTTGGATGAATTGAACACGGGGCTTTACTGATAGAGTCTATTTGTATTTGATTACCCAAAATCATTTAATGGAAAACATGATTTATTTGTTTTTCAAAATAGATTTTTTTTAGCACTTTTAAGTAAATTTACACCCTAAAATCCAGACAACATAAAAGTAACACATTTTGAAAACATAAATTCAACGTTTAAACATAAAATCAACATCTAACCACACTTACATTAATTCTAGAACTATGACCAGTTATTATCCACCATGGACTGGTTTAATTTCCCGTAAGGTAGATGTATCGCCGTATGTATGTATTGGCGGCTCTAGCAAAAATGTTTGTTTTCCCTTTTACGCAGTCCGAGTCGGATGTTTCAGAAGACATTTTTGCTTGTGTTCCTAACATATTTTTTTGAGTGTATATAGTGTTTTTGTGCATTCCCTATATTTTTAGCCAACCATAGACTCGTCATTCATGAGCATGAGCTTGGTCAATTACTTTTTGTCTGACTGATCAGTTTGAAAATATATTGCCAAATAATTTTGTGAACATGATAGTGATGCGAACAACTTCGATTACATTCTTACATGGTACTCGTATCAACAACAACGATTGCTGATGTTCATGCACATGAAGGACAAGTCTGTGGTTCGCGTTAGCATCGAGGAACTTGTTCATATAATGTTGTGATGGAGTTGCCAAAAAAAAAACAAATTACCCGGCAAGTCTTCAGCAGTCGGCTCTGGATCCCAAACACTAACAGCAGTAATAATAAAACTTTAGTGAAGATTTCGAATTTAATCCTTTAGAAAGCCATTCCCTATACAGCCACCCGTTTTATTGGAACTTTTCTTTGCCGCATTTAAATTGCAAATAAATTAGGAATTAGCTGCACAACATTTATATACAAATTTATTTACTCAATTTATAAAAAAGATACAATATTTTACAAATGTCTCAAACAAAGTGCTGTCTTCTATACGCATGTGTGCTCTTAGTTGTAACCAGGAACCCTTAAAAATGGAAACATCTAATGGGGTCCCCATACTTCCTCATGCACTCTTCGGTCTGTCGTGGAGGAAATTTAATTAATTACCATTTTGCCATCATTGTTTGTACTTGTTCGTATTATTTAACCTACCGAAATATAAAGGACCAACGTTATCAGAAGACCAATCCCAAATATTTTCATTGTGAATTTAAGTAGAAATATCTAAATCGTAGAGTTTGACTTGTTTTAATGAATTCTGAGAAATTTCGAAATATCTATTCACTTTTATATGATCGCAAAATGGAGTTGGTGATGGAAACAACGATATTTTGAATACCCACAGAAATACTTTCATTGTTCTGTATTGACATACAAATATTCTACTAGAATTGGGTTCACCTAAAGCTGTTTTAAAAACACCTGTGTACTTCTCACAAACTTCTAGATAAACAAAAAAAAATAAATATTAAATATAAGTAATAGCACTACTGTACGCCACAATTTAGCACGCATGACAATTCAAACAGATTTTGAACATAAATTAAATTATCGAGTCTTCCAAATTTTCCACATCAATTCGTCTACATTTTTAAAACGCTAAACAAGATGTTATGTCCGTCTATAATATATTATGGAAAATTTTTTTCGTATCCTTTGAATTTGTGAACCGAATTTTCTCATTTATTACACCATTACATATTTATATCTAATGTAGAGTTGTGTAGTTCACGAGCGAACTATCGTAGTTCAATTGAACGATTCACTCTTGTGAACTAGATGAACTAGTTCACACTGTTCCGCTCTTTTGTTTCAGTAGTTCACTTGATACAGCAGTTTTTTATATTTCAGTCGAGCAGTTCATTCTGCCATTTGCTAGTTCATGCTCTCTTTGTCTCAATCAATTTGCACAGAGGTGACTAATGTTGTAATCGTTATGGAATACATATCCATTCCAACAAGCCTCTACACAAAAACTACAGACCTAATCAACAGTTTTGTTCCAAAATATAAAAACATTACAGAAACACCAATATTTCGGAAACGGAATAAGCAATCGTTAAGCTGATGTCAATTATTCTCTTTAGTTCACAGCTCAAATGAACTGTTAAGCTTCAATATATATGAATTTATACTATGAACTAAAATGAGCTAGTGAACTAAATGAATGACCTAATTCATTGTGTTGAGCTGAACTAAAAACAGCGCTCACTCGAATGAACTCAAATATCCAACTCTAACAGAAACACCAATATTTCGGAAACGGAATAACCCAATCGTTACACCGATCTCAATTTCTATCTCTATAGAATCTATATATGATGAATTTCATGTAAAAATCGAGATGTATTGAACCCGACCCCTTCAGATATCAATGAAATTTTGTTTATAGCTAAATTTGATCAATACTAACAAACCCTCATTTTTAGAAATGACTGTTTTGCGATTTTTTGTGCGTGGCACAGTGGGAAAGTTTTCGAAAAAACACGAAAATGGTCGAAAAGAGCTCCATTTGAACTACAA
This sequence comes from Phaonia tiefii, assembly GCA_963931995.1. Lineage (NCBI taxonomy): Eukaryota > Metazoa > Arthropoda > Insecta > Diptera > Muscidae > Phaonia > Phaonia tiefii. The sequence goes on from OZ008368.1 coordinate 50,789,973, forward strand.
TAACTCAGAATCGGCTGAACCGATTTCCATGATCTTGGTATCATTAAAAAGATATTTTAACAGGCTTTATGACACTAAGTAAGTGACACTACTTAAAAAATTATATAAAAAAAACTAAAAAGGAACCCATTTTTATTTTTTGATATGGTATAGGTGAAGGATAAAGCCTGTTAAAATATCTTTTTAATGATACCAAGATCATGGAAATCGGTTCAGCTGATTCTGAGTTATTGTAGTTTAAATGGAGCTCTTTTCGACCATTTTCGCGTTTTTTCGAAAACTTTCCCACTGTGCCACGCCCAAAAAATCCCAAAACAGTCATTTCTAAAAATGAGAGTTTGTTTGTATTGATCAAATTTAGCTATGAACATAATTTCATCGATATCTGAGGTGGTCGGGTTCAAAATTTCAGTTTTATCTCGATTTTTAAATGAAATTCATCATATATGTAATTTCTATATGTTTACATCAAGTAATGACTTCAATTATGACGATTTAGTGTTCCTGATTTTTGGCTCCGACTAACTACAAGTTGAACTGATATGAGCTCTTCAGTCGCAGTTGATATGAACTGTTAAGCTGAAATGACACAATGAATTAAAATGAACTAGTGAACTATGTGAACGAACTAGTTCATTCTGTTGATCTGAACTAAAGAGAGCGCTCACTTGAATGAACTAAAATTCCAAACTCTAGTCTGATGGTAACAGCAATAATTATAGTGAAAAATAAGGCATCACGATCAACTATTGTGGACGTAATGGTGGGTTCCACATATTTTAGTGGAATAGGTGTTGATGACATATAGTTTTACATTTTAAAGAAGTAAACGGAGTAGTGGCAATCGTAGTAGTTGCCCTTTGGCTGGGTCGAAACGTCATCACCCCTGAAGTATCAACATCTACTCTCACAGTCTGACTGCTATAAAATCTCAACACTCTGTATGCCTGACTTCACGAACTGCACACAATGCTACCATATTTATCGATATCAACAACATTGAACTATACAACGTTATAGTGTTCATAAAAAAATTTACATGAGGTTTCAGGGGACACCCGGTTGGAACGAAGTTTCTTTCGCTATATATTATGTACTAGTTAGTTCCAACACGCCTAAGGCGCCCGTTGAATAATACGATAATTTAAATGGAATTTTAAGAAAATATACTTTTTGAAAAATGACAAAAATTTTTGAAGAAAATTTTTTGTTAACACTTTTTTCTTACACAGTACCTGTTCGATTTCTATGAACATGAACAGTAAATGTTACATTGGAAGAATATTTTTTGTGCTGATGACTCTTTTGCTATTGCACTTTCTATTTTCTTACATCTGCTTTAACATTAGATGTAATATTGTTAAAATAAATAAAGCAATATTTAGCTCACTGAAATAATGGCTTTTGTTTTGTCGCAAACAGAGCGATGACAACAAGTATTGAATAGTATAGAGAACTTATTGCACTCTTTTTCCGCTCTCATGTAGTGAGTCTGAGTAAATGAGCATAAACGAGTATTATTCTCTTTATAGAATATTTCAACATAAATGCACCATTTCGACAATGTTATTACATAAACCATATATTAGTTTATACATAGAATTGTCAACTCAATTATCGGTTTATTGATTGAAGGGAAGCAAACTTGCGTTTGAACGTCAAGAGAAGGATTCTGTACCTGAGGTTTGACAACACACAGGTGAAATTGTTACCGTGAATGTTCAAAATATGTAAATATATGAACATCGTTAATGTACAAAACTAAAAATGGAGAATTTTTTTCGACGTTGCTGAGAGAAGTTCGTTTCCTCATTAAAGGAGCGCAAAGAGAAACGTCAGATGAGACGAATTGCAAATCTATGTATAAATTAATCTTTGTATAAAACAATACAAAAAGAAAAAATGTTTCAAAAGGCCTCAATGTTTCACATCAAAATTATGAATGGACCAAGTTCTAACAAAAAGAGAGAAATACGTTTTGAATCATTCGCCAGATGTCGCCAGTGCTTTTGAGTCATACAATTCGTTCCATGTGTTCTCTATACTATTCAATACTCTTTGGCGACCATAACCTGCTTGTTTGTTCGCTGCCGCTACATCAACACCATCATACTTATTTAGAGTATTGTTGTACAACAACCACGTTCAACCACTGCGTGTTGTTTGCATGTTGTTTGCATGTGTTCTCTTTGATAGATTGCCCTACCCGTGCCTATAGGTATTAATACATCAAAAAAATGTACGTGCAATTTTTTGTGAAGAAGAATTAGTCTATCTAATTGGGAATCATTGAAAATTTCAATGAAAAAACGGGAATCAGTTTGATATCGCGTCCAAAACGAGAGTTTTTCTTCTTATTAATTGCGTTTTTGGTAGTTTCTGTAATTGCATATTCGTAATCTACGGAAAAAACTCTAGACGAATCAGATACGAAGCCCTCTACACACTAGTCCATTTTGAAGACAATTGTGTTATTATTTCGATTCCTTGATAGTCAAATTATGCTTTCAGTAGTAATTTTAGTTATTGCAATTACCGTTGGTATTGCTGTCCAACAATTTGCTTCGACTATCGCAGTCATTAGCGATTCCCCTTACAATGACTGTAGCTGTAGGCTACGACTGATGTGATTTTCGCTCAGTGAGTTATCTGTCACTAAACCTATAGTGTATAATTTTCCAAATTGTCCCGAGTCTACTCAGTGAATTTAAAGCGACGATGTGAACTCCTATGAATAGTATTTTTCTGTCAATGACCTCATAGCTGACGACCGCCCTGCCGCTTCGCCGAAGGTAAGATGGAATTTGTATGTAATGGGTCTCGGTAGAATAAGTCACCATAACTTTGTTACTCAGATTTCATATTTACTTTTATTGACTATATTACAACCTCATGAGGTCAGACGCCTTACATATATTAATTATAACATATTAATCAAAACGTAATCAAAAATCTTTCGAGCTGGCTCATCTTCATCCATTCTGATAACATGGCCTAGCCATCGCAATTGGCCCACTTTGATTCGTCTAGCTATGTCCACGTCAGAATAGAGATTATATAGCTCTGCGTTCCAGCGACGTCGTTACTCGCCATTTTCCCTAACAGGACCATATATATTTTTTACGGAGAACGTTTCTCTCGACAACTCCCAGGTGTTTTTCATCCGCATCAAGACAGGCAAAATGAGAGTCTGATATATAACATATATTTGTGAGCACAATTCTCCTACCTATCTCCAGGCTGACGTTGGTGTCCTTGTTCACGGCGGATCCAAGGTAGACAAATTCATCTACCACTTCAAAATTAAATCGGTTGTCAACGTTCACGTGCGGACCCTCATTAACAGCAAGACCCACCTTCGCTGATTCCTTTTCGATTCTTGAAAATACTGCAGTAACCTCTCGCAAATTTTGCCCAATGATGTCTATGTCGTCAGCAAACGCCAGCAACATATGGCTCTTCATGTTAATGGTCTTGTTCTTATTTACTGCAGCCTTTCTCATTATTATCTCCATTAAGATGTTGCAGAGATTGCACGAAAGTGTGTCACCTTGTCTAAGTCCTCGCTTGGTACAGAATGGTTCAGTGAGGTCTTTCCCCACTTTCACTGCTGATTTGGTGTTGGTCAGCGTCATTCTACAGAGGCGGATCAGTTTTGCCGGAATACCAAGTTCAGACATAGCTTCGTACACTTTTCCCCGTATGGGGCTATCGAAAGCAGCTTTGTAATCGACAAAAAGGTGGTATGTATCGATTTGCCTTTCGTGGCTCTTTTCCAGGATTTGGCGTAGCGTGAATATTTGGTCAGACTTGCCTGTTCTAAAACCACACTGATAAGGTCCAATCAGGTTTTCAATAATTGGCTTTAGTCTTTCACATAATACGCCCGACAAGACCTTATACGCGATGGATAAAAGACTGATACCGCGATAGTTGGAACAGACACCCTTAAGACACCCTTTTTGGGTACAGGACATAATACACTGAGACTCCAATCGCCGGGCATAGATTCCCCCAGCCATATACCGCATATCAGTTGATGCATGTGGGCTATCAGTCCTTCGCCACCTGCCTTAAAAAGTTCAGCGGGTAGGCCATCCGCACCCGCGGATTTATTATTCCAGATTCCCATTCTCGTCCTTGCAGGAGGGCAGCCCATTATTAGGCCCGTTGGTCGATCTTCTTACCCTCTGGAAAAACTTTCGGGATTCACCATTCATCCTGCATATTTCGGTTCTTTGACTCTCTCTCTGCTCCCACTGCCATTTTTTTCGCCTAAATAGTTGGTTTTCCTCCCTTCTCAGCTTCTTGTACCGCTCACTCGCAGCACGCGTTGTAACTGACTGTTTCGTTGCCATACGTGCAGCGTCTCTTTCATCAGTTGCAATGCGACATTCTTCGTCGTACCATGGCTTATCCTTCTGCGGTTTTTGATAGCCAAGTTCAGTCATTGCAGCGATTTGCAAAGAAAGGGAGATGTGCTTCCACTGCGCATCTGGGTCTTTGGGAGGGGGGGTATTCTGCTCTAGCAGGAGTGAGAGTTTCTGTCGATAGGACATTGATATCTCCGGTATTTGTAGCTTGTCAATATACAGCTTTTCCTGTGTTCGGCTTCGTACCTTTTTCGCCCTGCTCAATCTCGTGCGAACTTTCGCAGCCACCAGGTAATGATCCGAGTCGATATTGGCACCTCGAATCACACGTACATCCATTACACTAGAAGAGTGCCTGCCATCTATTACCAAGTGATCAATCTGGTTCTTCGTCCGTTGATCAGGAGATATCCAGGTCGCCTTATGAATGTCCTTATGCTGGAATCGTGTGCTACCAACTACCATGTTCTTTGCAGCGGCGAAGTCTATCAGTCTTATTCCATTATCGGAGGTGGTATCATGTAGACTGTGATTACCGATGGTTGGTCGAAAGACACTTTCCTTTCCTAATTTGGCATTAAAATCGCTTAGAATAATCTTAATGTCGTGGTCAGGGCAGCGTTCATATACTTCGTCCAGGCGCTCATAAAATGTTTCTTTGACCTCATCATCTTTATCGTCTGTCGGTGCGTGCACACAAATTAACGAGATGTTGAAATATTTCGCTTTGATGCGAATTGTGGCTATGCGGTCACTCGCTGGGTTGAACCTTGAAACTAGGTGTCGCAGTCTCTTGCCTACTATAAATCCGCACCTAAATTCGTGCTTACGCTCATGGGAGCTGTAGTAAATATCGAAGTTTTTCTTTCTGGTGCAACCATATCCTGTCCATCGCATTTCCTAGATCGCTGTGATGTCAGCTTTATATTTTCCGAGGACATCCGCCAGTTGGAAAGTGGCACCAGTCCTGTATAACGTTCGAACATTCCAGGTACATATCCTTAAATCATGGTCCTTATAATGTTTGCGAGGGTCGTCAACAGTTGGGGGGTTTCTTTGTTCATTATATTTTCTGTGTATTTTCATTGCCAATATAACGGTCACCTTATAATCCTGAGACGTATCAGTGATCGCTTTACCACTCAGGTTGCTCATTCGTTTCGCCTTCTCACTGTAGCTAGCTAACGGACGTTTCCTATAAGCCATTGCCCAGGACATACTGCGTGGAAGTAGTGAGCTGCTTGGACTGCCCAATGAAGGAATCATTTCTGGCCACTCCCAAGTGAATGGCTATCAGAAACTTTACACCTCCAAGGACAGTCCCATGTCTCAGATTTCATATACTCGCCGGTAATTACCTCAACCGAAAAAATAAAAACACCGTTAAGACAATTGCTTCAGTTACAACAATATACAAATAATTTTATTGATTTACTGCATTCCATTACCAATTCACTCTAAATTGAAGTCCGTCCTCGTAGTCTATCCCACTAAATGGAAATATTAGATTGACCATATGACCTTGTAATCTATGAAAACTACAGAACTCTTACCTGCATGCATATCCAAAGCATCAGCATATCGCTTACATATGTCATAATTCCTGAATAATAACATGCACTAATAACAAATAAAAGTTTAGAAAAAATATATTGATTTTTCATGAATTTTAATAATTTGCATTAATCTCCACAGGTGGGTGAATATTTAATTTCAAAATGAAAAAGAAAACAAATTAAAACCTCATAACTATGCGGCCAAAGATATATTGCTTAACTTACTTTTGACTGGGCACAGGAAAAATGTACCAATCCTAGTACTACCAGGGCGACAACTAATAAAAACTTCATTGCTGTTTTGACTTGTAATTAATTCAATTCGTTGACGTCGTCAATAAATTTGTGTAGACATTTTGTGAAATCATGTGGACTTTATAGAACCAATCGAACTGTATAGTTAGATATTATTGGGAAATTTGACCAGGATGACATAATCTTATAAATATGTGGCTCTAAACAAAAATATATACCTTGAACACTTGAGTCTACATCAAATTCTCTAAACCCGGGGTTCACAAAGTAGGTGCCGCGGCACCCTGGGGTGCCGCTAGCATAAGCCAGATGTGCCGCCAGTGTATACCAGCAGTGACAACACATTCCATAATTTTCACAATAAAATTGGGATTAATCAGAAGAATTTCATTTTATAATACCCCTATTAAATCACTAATTTCATTTTATAATATGGCAACACCATTATTATACCGCGTCTACTAGGTACTCGTCGGTGATTTTGTGTTTGTAGTGTGTATTTCGTTGCAAATAGCTCCGGGTTTTTAACATTGAAAAAAGATTGATTGGGTTTTACTGTAAGTTTGAAATATTTTCTTGTTTCTTCTAAAAAAAAACTATTTAAATGGTAATATTGGTGACTATAATACAGAGCTCGCAAATTATGGTCAACCAAATTTATTTGCGCGGTCTGGTCACTCAACAGACCGAAAAAATGAGACGGTGTCTGAACAGAAACCCTGTTTTTCGTTTCGTTCGTGTTGTCGCTCTCGGGTTTCGGGTTGAGCGCAACATACGAATCGGTCTCTTACCGACTGTTCGATATGAACAGATCCATTCGTCGCTCATCTACTGAGAGTCAGTAAGTGAGCAAAGCCAACAAAAGGTCCGCAAAAAAGGTCTTTATTTTTATTGTTGCATTTGCCTTATGTTGTTGCCTTAGATATTTCGTCACAGGCAAAGCATTAAAGAGGAAGATAGGGCGCTCATTTGTGTGTATATGGAGATGCAGTACTAGCCAGTGGCGCCGCACAGATACACGCTCAGAAGACCATTTGCCGAGTTTTTACGACGTAAAGTGTCTCGAGTGAACTCATGAGCTCAGCGAGCAAACAAAAACGGTCGTCGGTTGAGCGAAGATCAAGCTAAAGAACAACGAAGTTTGATCGTTTTTTGGCGATAGTTTCTCATCGTGTCAGTGGACGATTGGTTTTTTTCTGACAACAACCACGAAAGAGTCCAATTATTGCGAGCTCTGCTATAATATAATATTTAATCCATGGTACAATAATATATACATGGTAATAGCAGCGCGCGTTGTTGTCGTTGTAGGCACCAACAACAGGCATTTTGTTTTTGTTCTATTCGCTTCAGCTGTCAAACTCTCCACAAATACATACCAACAACACAAGAATGCAAAAGAGTACAAAAACAAAATACATGTGAGTGTGACAGCCGAAGCGAAGAACCTCATGAAAAAAATGAAAACAGCTGTTCTTACGACTTTACCATGAACATATTATTGTACCATGATTTAATCATTCTACTTTAGTTGAGGAAATATTTTTGGAGGTTAATACCAACATTATTAACCTCAAAATATTTTAATCTTTTTTTACGCTTAATGGAGTAATTATGATCGTATTTGTTGCAGAATTATGGACAATTGGCTAAAAACTGGGTCTATGAAAAGGAAAGGTGGTGAAATTGTAGAAGCTTCTGAAACGTCTGATTCAATGACAACCAGCATCGCCGAATGTGACGAAATCTGCCAGCAGCCTTCTGACAGCCTAAGCCCAAACTGTTCTGCTTCAGTTCGCGAAAAGGCAACTCAAGTTTCAAAGGAGATTCGAGGAAAAATATGAAAATATGACCCTAGTTACCTTACTCTGTTTGGCTTTGTTGTAGTTGGAAACGAACAGACACCCAAAGGGAAATGCGTTAATTGGCATAAAATTGTTGCTAATGGCTGCTTAGTCCCAACCAAATTAAAAAGACACCTGGAATGCAATCATTCTGATTTGGTGCATAAAGGTGAAGAAATCTTTAAGCGCCGCGCTTTATCTCTTCAGGCAGGGTCATCTATGATGGAGAGAATTTCTAAAAATGAAAATGAAAATGCAACTGAGGCTTCATTTATTGTCAGTTTACATATTGCAAAAACTGGAAAACCTCATACTATTGCCGAGACATTAATTAATCCTTGTCTGAGGGATGTTGTTAGTTGCATTTTAGGTCCAGATAATGCCAAGAAGATTGACGCTGTGCAGCTATCAAATAATACGATAAGCAAGCGAATTAGCTCAATTTCAGAGACAGTCGAGAACGAACTTATAAAAAGATTTAAATCTTGTGAATTTTTTAGTTTACAGCTTGATGAAAGTACCGACGTAGCGGGACTTGCTGTACTTCTTGTATTTGTGAGGTACCCATTCGCAATGCAAATACAACGTGATTCAAAAAAAGTCATCCGATGTTGTTTGGCTCTCATTTTTTTTCTAAATGAAAAACTTCGATTCTGTTTTTTGATTATGTTCATTTGAACCTTTAGAATTTTATTGGTTAAGTTGAGAAGATGATATCGGTTAAATGGTTAAATGGGCGCCGTCACAATTGATTACCATACTAACTCGTTTTATGGCATTTTTCATCACTTCGACGAGAACTTCGGGCGACAGATTCTCGCACTCGTGTCGAATGTTGAACTTGAGGGCTTCCAGAGTCTCGGGGTTGTTCACGTAAACACGGGACTGTAAAAAGTCTGGGACGGTTAAATCGGGCGATCTTGCGGGGCAGTGCAAATCGTCAAAACGAGAGATGAGGCGACCCGGGAACGCCGCCTTCAGAATATCGGTTCGCAATGTATGCCGTTGCAATGTGTGCCGTTGCTCCGCCCTGTTGGAACCACATGTCCTCCAGCCCTAATTCGTCGAATTGCGGCAGAAAAAACTCGGTTAACATGGCCCTACAGCGCGCACCGTCCACTGTTGTCGTTTGACCAGCGGCGTTCTCGAAAAAAAATGGCACGATGACTCCTCCAGCGTGAACGGCTCCTCGTGCATCACTCGTGGATTTTCGGTGCCCCAGATGCGATAGTTTTGCTTGTTCACGTACCCGCTGAGGTGGAAATGAGCCTCATCGCTCATTATGATTTTCAAATCATTATGAACAAAAATGCCATAAAACGAGCCCGTATGGTAATCAATTGCGACGTCGCTCATTTAACCGATATCATCTTCTCAACTTAACCAATAAATATCTAAAGGTTCAAATAAACAGAATCGAAGTTTTTCATTTAGAAAAAAAAGAGAGCCAAACAACTTCGGATGACTTCTTTTGAAACACCTTGTAGAAGAGGAACTTTTGATAAGCGAAGCGCTTGAGACTTACACCACTGGCGACGAGATTTCCAAAGTTATCGACCAATTCATACAGGAAAATTGTTTGGAATGGAGCAAGTGCGTGGATGTTTGCAGTGATGGTGCGGCCGCAATGGTTGGAAAAACGAAGGGAGCGGTGGCTAAGATTAAGCAACTGGCAAAAAACGCCACCAGCATTCCATCGGCATTCTCTGGCGACAAGAAAGATGCCACAAGAATTAAAAGTCGTACTGGATGATTGTAACGTGGTTTTGTCTAGGGCTGAGGTAAGCTCAGCCATGTCCAGAGTCTTTCGGTAAGATCCACCAAACCTTTCGAAATAAGAACAGAATATTTTACCCTTTCTGGGGGGTGCGAATTCAGATTCTTTATTGATATTTAATTTAAAATTTTAATTTAAAATTTAAAATTTACAAAGTAATTTGATTAACAGGAATAACATCAACTGCTTCACTCGGTGAGAACACTCCTCTTAGCTTGTGAACACTAGTCTTGGTTGATAACACTCTTCTGGGGGTACTTGTTTTGGCTTGACAACATTCTTCTGGGAGCACTTGTCTCGGCTTGACAACACCCTTCCGGGAATACTAGCATTGGCTTGAGAAATCGTCTGGGGCAGGTTGCGGGCTGGTAGATTCTAAGGTGATCGATATCGGATATGCTGGATCGGTATATGCTTTACATATTCGGTTAGAACGGTTCGGTATCGGTTATCATCGGCTGGTTTACATAGGAACAGTGAGCCGAAGCCCCTGTGTAGGAACAGTGAGCCGAAGCCCCTGTGTAGGAACAGTGAGCCGAAACCCTTGTGTAGGAACAGTGAGCTGAAACTCCTGTGTAGAAACAGTGAGCCGAAACACCTGTGTAGCAACAGTGAGCCGAAACTCCTGTGTAGGAACAGTGAGCCGAAGCCCCTGTGTAGGAACAGTGAGCCGAAGCCCCTGTGTAGGAACAGTGAGACTAAAATCCTGTGTAGGAACAGTGAGCCGAAACTCCTGTGTAGGAACAGTAACCCGAAACTCCTGTGTAGGAACAGTGAGCCGAAGCCCCTGTGTAGGAACAGTGAGCCGAAACCCCTGTGTAGGAACAGTGAGCCGAAACTCCTGTGTAGGAACAGTGAGCCGAAACTCCTGTGTAGGAACAGTGAGCCGAAACTCCTGTGTAGCAAATGTATTTACACCGTCTTTACTAAAGAACAGATCCCAAAATGTGCTCCTGTCCTTTGCAGAACTAGAGCCCCAGGCAAAATGCTATAATCTTGTCTGGTTGTTCGCCCGGAGGCGACGACTCGAGTCTAGTTTACTTTAACACTAAGTACCTTCGCTGTAATGACGCAAATGAGAATTACATTCAAGCACTCATTCTTGTGCGGTCATTAAAACTAATTCGCTGCTACCATGTACACAACGTCGACTGAGTGAGAGTGATTGTTCGCGGTGGTTGGTGCGACTGATGGATATTGTGTATGCTTAGGTGACGGGTAGACCAGGGAAGTATGGGGGTGGGAATGTCGGTGAGTGTTTGATATTATGTACGGACGGATCATGACGTCACGTTACATGATGCTGTCAAGATAAGTGGGCGGTTCATATTTAGAGCCGCCCACTTCAAGCACGCCTTTTAAAACTTACCACCGAAGATATGGGTATGGAACACTTTCACCTCTTGCTGCACACAGAAGTGCGGTGTCTTTCAAGGGGTAAGGCTTTGGCCAGACCGTTTGAACTAGAACACATTTACAGAGCAATCTTTCATTCAAAAATTAACTGATGTCGATTGGCTGCTTAAATTGGGGTACCTTTCCGATATATATTCGAAATACTAAATGAAACCACCACATCTCTTCAAGGGAAAGAAGGAGCACAATTAGCTACAATTAAAGGACTGCGCAAAAAAATTTTATTTTTTGACACGTGTGTTATGAGCAAAGATATCTCCAACTTTCCTCGGTTACAAGAATTTGTCAAAACAAATGAGATCCATCTTCAACCAAACTTCCCCGAAATTATTACCGCCCACGTGGTAGTTTTGAAAAACCCCATTGTTGAGTATTTTCCTGATATTGATTCTGAGCATGTCTACAGCTGGATGATAAACCCGTTTTCGTGCAACCCAACACGTAAACCTATTGGGATGGCAAATTAAGCTTTTCAAAATCTACTGGAAATCAGTGAAGACAACACTTTGAAACAAAAATACCACGATGGGAACCAAGAAGAGATCTGGATGCAAGTATACACAGAAAATAATTCTATTGGCAAAATTGCAATAAAATAATTTTTCCGTTTTACTTCAACTTATCTATGTATGTGAGTCTGTATTCTCAACGTATGCTTACATAAAAATCAAATACAGGAGCAAACTTTCAGCGTCAAGTGATTTAAGGTTAAAATTGACAAAACTTCCTATCAGCTTAAGGGAAATAATGAAAAATTCATTTAAACAGTTTCACTCTTCCCATTAAAGGTAAATGAGCACTAAACTGCATTGTGTTTTCTTGTTTTCCTCAGTATTCAAACCTTTTTAAGAGTAGGTGTACCGCGAAATTTTTTTAAGGGCAATAAGGGTGCCGCGGTGAAAAAAGTTTGGGAACCCCTGCTCTAGACAATAGATGATCAACCGGTATAACCGGTTAAATGTTTACTCTAATATCAGCAACGTTTTTGGGAAACTTGTTGACAGTTGGTAGCCTTTTATAAAACTGAATAACAAAATTTCCCAGTAAATTCAAAGTTTGTATACATAAGAATGTGTCATATATTGAAGATTTCAAAATGTACGCAATATCAACTTATAACCTTGAATGCCACACATTGGGTTAAATCAACCTAAAAGCGAATATAGTACAAGGAAATGATAAAAAATTTATAAATTCGTTAATTCTTTATATAATGGCTGTTTTGCTATTGGGTTGGCACGAAAGTCAATTCGGTTTTGTCACATCGATGGTGCATTTCTTAGTTTTGAAATGTATTTGATCAGCTGACTAAATTCTTTGTTGTACCGTTACACAGCTGCTATTTCAGGTTTAAATTTGTGAACACAATTCGCATTTTCGTCATATTTTGGTCTTTTATTTCTGAAAAGGCAAAAAAACGAGGAACATCACCGGGATAGTTGTGCCATCTATGGTTTGGATGCTTTAACAGAACGCACATGCCAAAGCTGGTTCAAAAATTTTGTTCACGATCAAAAATGGACACAGGAGCGGTGGTAGATCAATTGAGGTTGATGAGAACGAAATCAAAGCCGGTATCGAATCTGACCGACACGTTTATGTTCGAGAAGTTGTCGACAAGCTGAAGGTGTCATTTGATGCGGCTTGGACCTGTCAAAAAGTATAATATTTTGGTTCCGCACGAGCTTAAGGAAATCCACTTAAGAAAGCGGATAAGCGCTTGGGATTTATTGCTCAAACACAACAAAAATTATCCATTTTTGAAATGTATTGTCACTGGAGTTGAAAAATGGATTCTTTACAACAACGTCAACCGAAAGAGATCCTGATCCAAGCACGATGAACGCACTCAGATTTCATCAAAGGATGAATTGCGCCAAAAAGGTTATGTTGTCAATTTGGTGGGATTTTATGGGAGTAATTTATTTTTTTAATTTTATTTTAATCCTAAAAAACACAGCATAAACTCTGACGTCAACTGGCAGCAATTAATGTACCTTGATCGGCCATTGAAAGAAATTTGACCTGAATTCGTAAATTGCAAACATGTGGCTCTCCATCGCGACAACGCTTGGCCGTACACATCTTTGCAGACTCGGCAAACAATATTCGAGCTTGGATGAGTACTGGTGCCACATCCACCTTATAGTCCTGATCTAGCACCTTCGAATTTTCATTTATTCCGGAGTCTACAAAATTTTTTGAATGGAAAATCCTTCACACCAGAAAAGGACCTGCAAACTGAGTTGCTCAAGTATATTTGTAGGGCGAACCAATCATTCTATGAAACTGGGATCAAAAATTTGCCTGAACGATGGCAGAAGATCATTAAACACCATGGCACCTACGTCATAGATTAGAATTAATGATTTGAATAAAATAATTGAAATTGAATTAAATTCCTCATACATTAACTAAAATTTAAATTAGTTTGAACAAAAAGAAAACTGAAATTACATTCATGCCAACCCAAAAATTGATTTTTAAAAATTGAAGCCCCTGGTGGAAGAGGTGTTAATATTCCATTCTTCCACCTGGGGCTTTAATTGAAGATAACATATAACATTTGTATAAATAAATGAAATATTTATTTGAATCGATAAAGCAATGACTGAAATTCACTGACACTTTAAAGATTATTTCATGCAAATGTTATCCAAGTCTACGCCTCACTTGCACTATACTGAAAGTCCAATTTACGTACAGTGTATCCAACATTTCGGACCATTATCTCAGTAATGGCACGTGTAATGTTGACTTCCAAGCCAGCAATCGTGGTTGGCGTGTTCCTATAGATGAGAAACTTCACGTGCCCCCACAAAAAATAGTCTAGTTGTGTCAAATCGTAAGAACGAGACGGTCAAATGCCAGTGCCACAATTTGAGATTAATTTCTCATGGTATCACATGCAGTGTGGTATATGGTACCGTCCTGTCGAAACCATATGGCAACCAATTCCAATTTTTCCATTTGGATCCAAAAAAGCCAGTCCTCCATTGAAGGTAACGTTGCGGCAATCATCATCTTTGAAGGAGTACAGTCCACTGATGCTGCAGGCCCTTTATCTGCACCAAACAGTAAATTTTTAAGAGAGAGGCTCGTGAACTGCCTGTTTCTATCCTTCAGACCAAATTCGGCAATTCTGTTTATTGACGTACCCATTGAGCCAAAAATAAGCCTCGTGGCTGAAGACTCAATAAACTCAAAACTCAATAATGTGCAAGAAGAAGAATAATTTACAAAGATGTACTTTTTTTAAGAACAGGTACTTTTTAAAAAAGTGGTACTCTTTTTAGGAAAAGGATTTTTTTAAAGAAAATTTACATATTTTCAGAAAGGCTGCTTATCTCAAGAAGAGAAAAGAAACGGTATTATTTTGCTATTAAGAAACTGTACTTTTAAGAAAAGGGTTTTTTGTAAGAAAATGTATTTTTTTAAAGAAGGTATTTTTTTTTTGAAGAAAACGTTTTTTTTTTTGAGAGATGGCAATTTTTTTTAGAATTTGTCCTATTTACAAGAATATGTAAATTTTTAAGAGTAGGTACTTATCTCAAGAAAAGTTACTATTCACAAAAAATGTGATCTTTAAAGAAAAGGTAGGTTGTTAAGAAAATGCAATTTGTTAAAATTAAAAAAAAATACTTTTACTTATACTTTTTTCAAGAAAATGTACTTTTTGTAAGAAAATTTCCTTTTTTTAAGTAAAGGTATTTTTTTTTTAAGAAAATGTACTTTGTTTATGAATAGGTATTTTTGTTTTGTTGAACAAATATACCTTTTTTAAGAAAATGCGCTTATACTATAAGAAAATGTTATTTTTTTTATACTTCTTTCCCTTTGGCTTTTCTAAATTTAAAAACTACAATATGTATTAAATATTGGTTACAGTCTCCACCTAGAAAACTTCCCTTTAAACAAGAAAATTCGCAACATACATATGTGAGACATCTAGATAGTCTAGACACAAACCAAGGGAAAAGTAAACAATATAGTTGATAATAATGGTTTGTAGCATAATAGTGTTAACACAAAAGTTGTTGTTTTTTATTTAGCCCCCATCCCGCAATGTGCGATAAGGAATTTCGTCGGGTAGAATAATTTTGGTCCGTTACATCCGTTTGAATTTGTATGGACACCCTATTTTCATATACAATAATCCTCCATGTTCTGTACAACACAAAAGCTGATATATTTTCACAAAATCAATTTCTGTGGAAACATTTGAAGATCAAAATCTCAAGAGGAATTAAAATAACTGCCAATTATTTACTTAAATGTTGGTTCTAATTATAAAAATCAGATTGCCTTTGCGTCTATCGACAGGTAAAAGCAACTCTTACAATGGGGCATGCTTGAGGTCGGTCATGGTACTGTGTTCAAAGGGGCTTCCTACATTCGTCGACTACTCGAAAGCGGAACCACTATTTGATGGGAAAAGCCATAATCTCATACCGGAAAGGGATTCCTGGAGCAAAGCAGGACCTGGTATAGAGGGTATGTGAATTTATCCACTGATGAGTCCAAAACGAATGATCAGGCAGGGTGTGTGGTTTTCTCTAGAAACAAAGGTTATCTGTTTCTCGTAGATTACTTGACCATTGTAGCGTGTATCATTCGGAAATTTTGGCATTAGGGAAGTGGGCGGCTTCAATATTCCCTGCAATCAATATTTGTGAACTCAACCTCTGCCCATGATTGACGCAGATATCTTAACAATATGGCCCAGGAGTGTAATATTCGTCTTCTGTGGGTTCCAGACCAAAGGGTTATTTCGGCACAAAAAATGGTTTATGGCAAAACTCTACTAAGCCCTTTAAACACATCGATACATCCTACAATACGGATACTCTACTCCAACATAGGAGCAGCCTACACACATACACAATCGGACACTGTACAAGACGAACAGGTACGGTTACAATATGGTATCAACGAACACTTGTCTAACCATGCGCGCACACACACACACGTCTATACATACCATAGAGTAATTTTGTACCTAGAGTAGCGACGTCTCTCAGTAAATATATGAGATTAGGCTTAGTTGCATATGGACGTTGCATGTTGACAAGTATTGCTTTAATAACACCAGATAGAGGCAATAGTTCAAAACAACCAACAAGAAAACAATAACGGCATTTCGTTGTGTGTGTTGAAAGTATTGTGCTAAATACAACACAAATGTACGTATACTAACAATAAAAGATAAGGAAGAAGTTAAAAATGCGTTTAAACTTCACAGTGTTCACCCAAAAGGGCATGACCTACCTGGTTTAAGTCAATTTACTTCAAACATTTCTCTACACCACCGACCTCAACACGAAGAGTGTGAAATGAAACGTCAGATGAGGAAGATGGCACCTCTAGGTGACATTATCTTATGACATACACCATAGATTTAATGTATACCTAGGGAGAACATCTCTCTCAGCAAATTTTTTGCATTAGGCTTGGTGTGATACGAACGTCGGATGTTGAAAAGAATTGCGTTAATAACAGCAGATAGAGGCATTAGAACAAAATATTCAACAAGAAAACAACAGCAGCATTTTGTGTTTGTGTATTAAAATAGGTGTCTTAAATGCAACACAAGTGTATAAAAAAATGGAGTCCCATAACATCCCATGAAGGGATTGAGGAGAACTACTCACAATCAGTGAGGTGTGCGCTTTCTAGTTTTTACACTCACTGATTGGAACCTACAGTTTTACACCGGTTTTGAACGGTATTTTGAGAGTCTTTTTCATGGCTAAGTACTCGATAGTATCGCCACAACTAAAAGAGGTGACCGTCGTTGAAAGAAATCTAAGGTGGTCTGAGCAGGGATCGAACCCACGTACTCATGTACAAGAGCCGCGAACACTAACCATTGCACCACCGACGCAAATGTATACCAACAGTAAAAGATAACAAAAAAGTTGAAAATGTATTTAATTTTCACAGATCTCCATTGAAAAACGACATGAAATAATTAAGTCAATAGTTATTGTGACTCCACCTGTTGTAAGTCGGACATCTCTGTATCACACCGACCTCACCAAAAAGAGTGTGAAATGAAACGTCAGATGGGAGAAATGTTCTCTCTAAATATATTTATTCTATGATACATACGTCCGAATATACATCGGATAAAAAAGGAAAATGCAAATTAATTTCAATTGCCACTTGAAGCATAACTTCTGACTCCTATCTTCATGACTTCACCACACTGTGCGATGTCGTGTACGATACGAGTGCGTAAACATGAAGCAAAAATATGACTCAAAGAACCATAAATTGTCTTCACTCGAACCCCAACTAATCGTATAAATAGAATTAAACTTCATGAACATTTAAACGAAATCATTTAAACTATTATTGAGTTCACATCGGGCGCTACAAATCAAGTTCATAATGAAACTATTAGCAATTATCCTGGGAGTCCTAGCTTTGACCCACTTTTCAACTGCAGACTTCCGCGAATTGCGTAAAAAAGTGAGTACATACATGCAATTTTTTGTTTCCGATTACTGCTATCACTTTATAATTAATATTTCTCTTTTAAAAGTTATTCGAAGAATGCGTTAAAGAAACTCAGGATCGCCACAACTGTGCTGTGAAACATTTAGGTTGACATTAATTATATTATCCCAGGTGAAATACATGAAACCCGATACTGATTTAATAAAAGTCTATTCCCAACAAATCTATAGTGTTTTATCTAATTATTTTTCATATAAATAGATAGTGGAAATATTTCGTTTTTATGTTTCACTCTATGGTTCACTCTCCGGGTGGAAGCTAGAGACTAGCTATCATAATCATAACAAAAACTTTTTCACCGCCTCTCATCTGACTAACGATTTTTACTTCATAACACTTCAAGTAAAGCCCGGTATTCAGTTTTTATGGCATTTTCGTTGCCATAAGAAATACGTGTATAAAAAATAACGAAAACTTCATGAATCGAAAATTTGGCTCACTTTTCATTTGCTTGGTACTCAGGTCTTTGTGAAAATTTCGTAGGCAAAATCAAGTACAGGGTTGTTACGCCAAACATATTTCGTACGAAAACAATTGTTTTATAATTGTTTGGTACCGGAATTTTGACATTTCGATTATTGTAGTAAACAAAAGTAATAGCACATGCATTAAAAACCAAATGAATTATTAATGAAATATTTTCAAAGAAAATCAGAGAAATGTTCTAACTCTCTGCAACAAAATTTTCCGTTTAGAGATAAATGACAAAATTTCTTACGAAACTTTCACAAGAACTGAATACGGAGTTTAAACTGTGTCCAACGAATAACTACGAAACGAACGAGTTGGCAGTCAACTTGTGACGCGTAGTTGTCGTTTTACCAACAACAATCAAGATTATCAGGCATGCAGACATGTTCATATTAGACTTAGATAGTAGATAGGAAATTGCTATGAATCAACTCTTGACTAACGAGAGACTAAGCCTTAAAAACAGTTTTAGTAATACACTGTTTGTACGGAGCGTACACGCAGTCGGTAATATTATGTTATGGATACGGGGGTAGATGTCGTAGTCTCGTGGGAACTACAAATTTGTGATGGCATGGCAGTTGTTGGCAGCTTCTCAAAGTCGAGGCTACACGATTTTGTTAGCAAAAAAATCGTTCTATGGGTCGAGTAGAATACACACACAAAATATGAGAAAAAATAATTAACCCCTTCACGTCTCGAAATGCACTGAAAGTGTCACGGCACACCCGGTTGGAACGAAGTTCCTTTCGCTATATATAATGTACTAGTTAGTTCCAACACGCCTAAGGGGCGGCCGTTGAAAAATACAATAATTTAAATGGATCTTTAAGAAAATATACTTTTTGTAAAATGATAAACTTTTTTTAAGGAAATTTTTTTTATAGAATGTATTTTTTTTAAAGTATATTTTTAGGTCCTTTTTGTAAGAATCTGTATTATTTTTCCCGAAAAGGTAATTTTTTAAAGAGAGGTACTTCTTTTAATAAAAGCTAATATTTTTTTAAGAAAGGGTACTACTATATTTAAGAAGAAGTACTTTCTGTAAGAAAAGCCATAAGAGCATGCATTTTTTTTATAAAGAAGTACTTCTTCTAAGAACATGTACTTTTTAAAGAAGTGGTACTCTTTTTAGGAAAACGTTATTTTTTTAAGAAAATTTACTTATTTTCAGAGAGGCTACATATCTTAGGAAAATAAAAGAATAGGTATTAACTTATTTTTAAGAAAAGGTTATTTTAAGAAAAGGAATTATTCTAAGAAAAGGTTTTTTTTTTGAGAGAAGTTATCTTTTTGAAGAAAATTTTCTTGTTTTTCAGAAATGGGATTTTTGTTTTTGAATTGGTCCTTTTTTTCAATAGACACATTTTTAAGAGTAGGTATTTATCTCAAGAAAAGTTGTTTTGTTTCACAAAAAAGGTGCTCTTTAAAAAAGGTAGTTTTTTAAGAAAATTCAATTGTAAGCAAATGTAGTTTTTTAAGAAAAGGTACTTATTTTTAAAAAAATTAATTTGTTTTAAGAAAATTTATTTTTTGTAAAAAAAATTTACTTTTCTTAAGCAAAGGTACTTCTTTAAGGTAACGTATTTTTTAAGAAAAGGTACTCTGTTTAAGAATATGAATAGGTATTTTTTTGATAAAATATACTTTTTTTAACAAAATGCAGTTATTTAAGAAAATGTTATTTTTTTACACTTCTTTCACTTTGGCTTTTCTAAATTTACTTTTTATTGGGTTCAAAACTACAATATATACTAAATATTGGTTACAGGCTCCACCTAGAAAACTTTCCATTAAACAAGAAATTGCCCAACATATATTAGTCCAGACACAAACCAATGCAAAAGTACACAATATAGTTGATAATAATGGGTTGTAGGATAATAGTGTTAAAAAAAATTTGTTTAATTTCTTTTCATTTAGCCCCATCCTGCGATAAGGAACTTCGTTCCACAACTAGATGCAATTTCATATTTAGGAAAGTTTTAATATAACATTTCCCAAATTGTAAGAAAGGTGAAATGTAAGGATTGTGAAATGATCCGGATAATCACACCGGATCTGTATAGGGTTCTTATATTTCAGGTACATGTCCTCAAATTTTGGTCATAATACTGTTTTCGAGGGGTCGTCAACAAATCGGGGATTTTTTATATTCTATGTATGTATTTTCATTGTCAGTCCAGTGCACTGGCGTTTTTACTTACACCCATGACTTGTAGTCCAGATCAGATCAGACACAGACCAGCGGCCATTAATTTTCTTTTTTTTCGTACCTGGATTCTTCTTTGGTTTTTATCCGACGTTGGCCAGTTATGTTGGTTCGTCCACCTTCTAATGGTGAATGAACTGACCTAATAATTAGGTGTGACTGTTGTTCAGACGGTTTTTGCATGCGACTGTTGTCACTTGGACTATTGTCGCTAGAGACTGTTGCCACTTGAGACTGTTGTTAATAGAAACTGCTGTCAACTGAGATGGACCAGTGTCATCAATCCATGAAGGTTGCTCATACAAATGCTTTCTTACTTTAACTACCAACAGACAGCAGTCTGATATGACATTGGCGGCGAATACTTTCGGAAATTCTTGAATCGAAAATTCCTCTTTGAAAATTGTTTAAAAGAATTACTTTCAACAGAATGAGAGAGACGCTAATTTAAGTAAAAATAGGTTAACCAATATAAAGTAACCATTTTTCGGATTGTTCTTCAATAGCAGTGTGTTTTTTTACACCGCTAAAGATAATTATAGCTTAATTTGTATGGGACAGCTAAGCATTACAATTTCCCACTTAAATTCCGACTTGAGCAACAACATTGTTGCCACATGTTCAATTTCAAGAAATGGCAACAAAAACTTATCTTAAATAAATTTTGTTATCATTTCTTGTGAATGAAAATGTTAACAAGAAAGACTCAAAAACAGAAATTTGCAAAATGGCTACATATTGTAAATTCATTCAAATTATTTTATTTAATGGAAGACTATGAATAATTTTATATCTCTAACAGCCTAGCTACGTATGTCGAATACTTACGGTCTTTCGTCGTATATGTGTATGGAAACATAATTTTCACATATTAAAAAAAACACACACAAAAAAACCCGTAAATGTATTTACTAATTTTATTCGTGTTTGTTTATTTACATTTACATATGTTGTCAATTATTTCCAGCTGACAATTTGAAGTCGCATAGAGCTGTATTTTTTTGGTGCACTCAAGCGATTTTTATTCGAATATAGCGATTTTTTCTCGTAAATTTTGCACTTTTTTTAGAATTAAAGATCTGGCTCCATTTTTGTTTGACAATTGTTGAATGACCTTCGCTTCGATACATAAGCGAAGAGAAAGAAGAAATCGTAGATATGGAGCGCAAAATAAACGAAAAAGTGAGTGCTTTGATTCGCTTCGCTTCCCTTTCGACATACGGAGCTAGGCTGTAAGTTTAAAGAATAGATTTTTACTTGCGATTGAAAAAAATTGGAATTAAACAGTTCACAACACCGGGGGGTAAACGTTATACACATCTAAACAGGTTATAAAATCTGTTCCATGTCGTTTTTCATTTCACTTGTCAAAATCATATGTATTTTGTGTTTGCACTTTATTGTATTCTTGAATTGTTGGTATATATTTGCGTAGAGTTTGACAACTGAAACGAATGAACAAAAATAAAATGTCTGTTGTTGCTGCCTACAAATACAACAACATCTGCTGTGGCCATGTATTTGTTGGCACTGGCTACAAACGTGTTGCCGTATCGCATTTTTTCACCCATTAGAGCAAATGTTGCCTCAATTCGTAGTATTAAGTGTGGATCGTTCTATTTGGAAGTGACAATAGCTTGATGGAATAAGAAAACAGCCTTATACGGCATTTACACCAAACAAGATTAACGCGTTTCGTAGGTTAACTCCGTTAACCCTAGCCAACCTGGAAGATTACTCATATAATTTTAATCTGTAGAAACTGACGTTTAATTTTTAACCTCATTTTAAAGTGGTATACATTTTGATGCAACACTGTTAGTTACTAAAAAAATTAAACCATAATATAAATATACACAAAAAATCAACTGTTTGGCAGATGGAAGCCGATCGAAAAATTTCCGCCACAAAAAAGTTTCAGTTATTTCAAAAACATCCCAAATTTGGACAAAAAAACCAATAGCCACCAACTTAATTTTCCTGTTATGCCGCCGTCTTCGATAATATTGTCTCGGCGCGGAGTTTGTCTAATCACGGAGTTGTCAACTGTAATGACAATTTAATCTCAAAATTTGTGGTGTAAACGACAAAGATTAGAGAACCAAGTTATCGCTAACCTGGCCGCGATAAACGGCGGTTTAAATTCGTTGTTAGTGTTTCAAAGCCACCATCACATGGTTAAATACAAATAAAGTGGTTAATCGGTTTCTCCAGTTTTTCTGTATCGGTTTTGGGTATGTACTAGACCCGTTGAGGTGGACGTACATTGTTAGAAATATTTAAAAACATCTTATTTGTCAAACAGCAGCTGTTCAAATTCCCCAGTATTGTATTAGTCATCAATCGAATATATTGTACTATAAAATGGTTAACCTTGTTAGAGATACAACTTAAATTAGTTGAAATAATCAAACAATTCCCTCCATATTTCCCAGAAAAAACACGTAATGAAATTTATATTAATTGCTATGGCAGTAGGAATAATGACACTTCTGTCTGGATCCGCTTACGCCGTAGAGAATGGGGTAAGCATAACCAGGTGTAACACAAAAAATAGACAGTACATTTTGCCCAAAATTTTTCGCCTTGCATTGTGGAAAAGATAGAATCTTGAGTTTAAAATCAATTTATAATTGGTTTGATATGGGGACTTAAATTTTCAAGCGCGAAACACTGAAAAAACTAATAGGTAAATATTACGCGATCCTTGAAAAATATTACGAATTCCTAAACGGACGGATGGATTTATATTATTCGATCTTTCAGTTGTTATGTTCGTTAATAATTATTCGGTTCAAGATCAATAATAAATAAATACGAATTTCTTCATTAATTTCCAATCAAATAAACACGTTATTGGAATATTGAGACTAATATCTAGATTCTATGAAACATAAACTTCACAGAATCTATGAAATATATCCTTCAATCAGTTGAACTTCTTCATAACAGCTATGAAACATGTTCATAAAATTTATGAACTAAACCTTCGTGATACCTATAAATAAAAAAAATGGTTTCCCAATACATCCCATGGAGGAATTGGGGAGCGCTTTTAAGTTTTGCACTCACTAATAGGGACCTACAGTTCTACACCGGTTCCGAACGGTATTTTGAGAAGATTTTTCATGGCTAAATACTCGATATTGTCACCGTCCCTATGCGAAGTGACCTGACCGCATCACTATTTAAGGTGGTTAGAGCAGGGATCGAACCCAGGATCCCATGTACAAGAGGTACGCACACTGACCATTACACCACCGACGGCCACCTGGTAAACCTTAAAGCCTTAAATCTGGCTGGATCCGACATTGATTGTTCTGAATGATGTTATTCAAAAACTCGTAAAGCTATATGTAATGTAACCTCTAAACACAATGAGAATTATTTACCACTGAAATACACGAAAAATAGCTCACCCATCCAAATACAAAATGTGCTTACTTTTTCCATAAAGTTTTATGAAAATGGTGAATACCCTGATAAAAATAAATGCTTTATTAAACGAATGAACATTTTTGATTCAAGTATATTTTGCGAAACTTGTACACGGCGCTTTTTTGTATATTCGTAACAATGTTAAGAAACTTTTTTTTTGTAATTTCTAACGAATTTACGAAACACTTCATTGGATTAAAGAAGAATTCAAAATGAAGGATATTTAAAAAGTATTCCGAAGAAAATTCGTTCAGTGCACTCATCCACGATTCGACGATGTTGATCACAGTAAGATAAGCTAATCCATCACTGTCGAGTACCTGTTGCAGTTATTTCATTTCATACATAACCTCTTGATCGCTACAGTTTGATGACACTTTTCTCTCAGTAGCTCCCAGTAGTGATCCTAAAGCCAAACGTAAGGGGAATGCGACTTTTGGTGGAAACTACCCTGTTCCTTTCCAGTTAAATGTTTCTCCTTTCCCTCCCTGTATGGGATACTGAAGGGATCGCGCCTCAAATCATCGTTTGCTATCAAACAGTTTCTCACTGCCTTCAGCCATTTCGATCATTTTGGATGAAGGTAATGCATTACTGTCTCTTTCACTAGGGGAAGACATTATCTAATATTTTGCTAAAAAGAAACTTCGTGTCTCTATATAATTAGTGACATAATTTCTCTGTTTCCCTCAATCTCTTACGAACTCTGGTCACCAAAAAGGCGAATGTATTGTTTCCCTCGAAACCTTATACCGCCGTTGCAACTGACTGCAGCGTTGTCATATATGTTGATTACCCTTTTTATTGAATGATTGAATGGTTTCCCGTTATATTACATGAAGAGATTATGGAGAGCTTCTCACAAACCAATGACCTGTGCGCATTCTAGTTTTACACTCACTGATTGGGTTCTACAGTTTTACACCGGTCCCGAACGGAACTTTTGAGAAGCTTTTTCAGGGCAAAATACTCGATAGTGTCGCCGTCACCAAGCGAGGTGACCGCCGTCGAAAGAAATTTTAAGGTGGTCACAGCAGGGATCGAACCCACGTTCTCATGCACAAGAGCCGCGCATACTACCATTGCACCACCGACGGCCCTTTTTATTGCATATTGCTACTTTTGTTTTTCTTATATCAAGGCGTTATTTTCAATCCGCAGAAGAACTTAGTTAAAGGTAAAATACAGTTTTTTTTTTGTTACTCCTTAATATTTAATTACTAATTTTACTAATAATTAAAATTTTTTTTTAAATGCCACTTACTATTTTTTCTGAACAGAAAGCTAGACAAAAGTTTTTAAATAAGAAAGGAGGCTATGGATCCGATTGGAATGGAAAATGAGCAACTTTTATCCAGAATCAATAATACACAAACTGTTGTAAAATTAACTACCAATAAACGCACTTTCTGCTCTGAAACTCTACACTACCTTCTAATGCAACTCTGCACGCTACCATTTATATTCACCCTTAAGCGACATTTACACCTACCAAGAATATCCCATTTTCGGGTTTATCCACGTTTTTCTTATGGAGTTTGACATTTACAATCCCGAAAAAGCGATAATCTTGGTAGGTGTAACTACAGTTTTATACCGCATTTACAAAGTAGTTTATTGCGGCCAGGTTAGCGATAACCTTATTCTCTAATCTTCGCCATTTACACCACCCAATTTGAGATTAAATTTGCATTTCAGGTATCAAATTTATGCTTAGGCAAACTCCGCGCCGAGGCAAAGTTATCGAAAACGGCGGCACAACAGAAAATTTAAGTTGGCGGATATAGGCTTTTTCCAGATTTTTACAAATTTGGGATGTTTATGAAATAACGGAACCTTTAAAATTTGATCAGTGGGTTAAATCGGGCCAGTCGATAAAATCGGGTCACATTCTAAACCAATAAGAGTCAATTATATCGGCAGCGGCGTGAGGTCGGAAAATCTCGATCAGTTTCCGTCTGCCAAACAGTTGATTTTTTGTGTAAGTTTTTGTTATGGTTGCAGTTTTTTTTAGTAACTAACAGTGCTGCATCAAAATGTACACAAGTTTAAAGTGAGGTTATAAATTAAACTTAAGTTTGTACAGATTAAAATTGTATGAGTAATATTCTGTGTTAGCGCGAGTTAACGAAGTTAACCTTCGAAACGCGTTAATCTTGTTCAGTGTAAATTTCGTATTAGGTTGAAAACACATCGCATCAGACAAAACTCTATTGATTCTTGAGGCAGTAAAGTGTTTTGAAAATAATATTTTCAAAATATATTTTGTGGGATCATTAGGAACCACGAGGGATCATGTCTGTGGGATCATTAGGAACCACGGGTATGAACTCGGAGTTGCTGTTTATGAGTCGGAGTTCAGGTAATTGAGGCGGACTCAGAGGAGGAGTTGGAGTCCATTTTAGTTAGCCCGCCACCTTTTTAATAAAATTAGCAAAGATTTAAGAAATGCAAGAAGATGAAAGAATAAAACAACATCCCGAAGACGCTGAAAAAACGCACACTGAAAATTTTTCTTTTTTGTTGGTTGCATGCAAATATGACGTGTTTGTAGCTTGTCGCAAATATACTATACTTGTGCCCAAACACATTGTGTTCGCTATTCAATATAACATGTTTGAGATTAATAGGCTATAATACATGTTTTTTAGGCCCAAATCTGGCTTTGTTTGTTGAAAACAAGAGACAGAGAACAAAAAACAAAAGGCGACATTTGTTCAATTCATGGCTTTTGTTATTGTGTGGTCACACTTTGGTCATATTGAAGAAATTGTTGATTGCATCCAAATAATTTTATTTGCCCACAATTAGCTGATTTAATGTTTGTCTCTCGCTTTTCGTCAAGTACTCTTTTTGTCAGTTGGTCGCAGGAAATATCTGCAACATGCATCCCGAAATATTTTAATCTTTCAAAATGTATCTATTGAATCAAAAAACTCTAGTTAATCGTATCAAAAAATAAATCAGTGAGTCTTCGAACTCACGGGCAATGTGTTAACACCTTTTTGTTACACGGTAACTGTTCAATTTCTATGAACACATTAGTAAATGTTACATTGGAAAATATAACAAGAATAGTTTTTGTGCTGAAGGCTCTTTTGTTATTGCACTTTCTTTTTTCTTACATCTGCTTTATCATTAGATGTAATATTGTTAAAATAAATAAAGCAATATTTCGCTGATTGAAATAATTGTTTTTGTTTTGTCATAAACAGAGCGACGACAAAAAGTATTGAATAGTATAGAGAACTTATTGAACTCTATTCCGCTCTCATGTAGAGAGTCTGAGTAAAAGATCATAAACCAGTCTTATTCTCTTTATAGAATATTTCAAAAATAAATGCATCATTTTGACCATGTTATTACAAAAAACAATACAAAAAGCATGAATGTTTCAAAAGACATCAATGTTACACATCAAAATTATGAATGGGCCAAATTATGACAAAAAGTTAATAATACGTTTTGAATCATTCACCAGATGTCGTCAGTGCATTTAAGTCGTACAATTCGTTCCATGAGTTCTCTATACTATTCAATACTCTTTGGCGACAACGACCTGCGTGTTTGTTCGCTGCCGCTACAACAATATCATCTTACATATTTTCAGGCAGAGAATAGTGTTGTACAACAACCACGTATGTGATGTTAACGCTGTGTGTTGGTTCTATGTGTTCACTTTGATAGATTGCCCTACCCGTTCCTATAGATGTAAACACATGCAAAAATTATAGAATTAAGAGTCTTGTAGTTAGGGCGCGATATGTTGCTATTTTGCCAAAGGTATTTGCCTTCCTCTTTCCAACAGCATTGTTGCCTTTTTCACTGACATTTTGTTTTGAGTGCATAGTGTTCCCTGTAAAACTTTATAATTACCTTTTAATATGTTGAACCTTGAGTTTTGGCTCCAGACATTTTTCGTGGGGCTTCATTAATATCTACATTAACAGCCAAGGAAGTTTACGAGACCAGAAATATAACACTTAAGCGGAACCTGAGCAAATTACACTAGTCACACTTCGTAAAGTCATGACAAGTGCCATGAATCTAACCGTTGCATGCTTCAATTCTAATGGTGAACACTTAATCGATAGCATTTTCCACACCTAATGCAAGAAACCGTAGAAAAATTAAATTTTAATTTGCATTAACATTTTGGTTTTATCACTTCGTTTAAAGGTTATAAAACATAGTACAGAGACTTTTGAACCACACTGTAGCCGGGATTATATACCAGTTGTGGCATCCAAAAAGCTACTAGAAGTGTCAGTGACTAACACCAAGTAAATCTGCAGTAAAAAGTTGATAAGAACGTTCATTTGAAAGTTAATGTCCTGTAGAAATCGACAGGCTGTTATGTGATCTCTTCAACATCCGTGTAGAAAATTGTAATAAGAAATGTAGTAATGAGCAAGACCGCAATACATCAGTTCCGAAATTGGCACAGTGCTCGCCAAGGTGGATGCGTACGATGACCTGTTGGAAATCATGTGTGGATGGAAAGGGATAATGGAATAACAAGGACAATGCTACTATGTTTACGTAGGATTGTGTATGTAAAACTTTAACATCGAATTATCTCAAAAAAAAAACGATAGAGTTAATAAATATGAACCGGCCCGAAATATATTTGAAGACGCCCTTGAAAAGAAATCAAGTGGATAAATCCCTGTGAAAGGTTGGTTGTGTAATGTGGAGTGAAATAGAGCCGGTTGAAGACATTCTCTCTTTACTTTATGTTTTGAGTTTGCACTACCCAATTAAGTAAGTGAGGCCAATTCCACGTTTACGAAGGATTGTGTATATCAGAGATTAAGGTCGAATTTAAGAAAAAAACGCGGAATAAAATCGGATATTCTGCAGCGCTAATCTCATGGTAACAGGTATGTCCATCCTCCTTGATAGCAGGGAGAATACAAAATATCGATAAAGCATTCGCATTAGAGAGCATACGAACTGCTTTATCGGTATCTTAGAGAGCATACGAACTGCTTTATCGATATCTTGTACATCGGAAGGGACAAATACAACACTAGGATGACTGTCATGGGAAACTTGGTGAGTACAATAAATTGACACGGATAGCGAAACTGAACTGTTTGAATCTTTTTAGTGGACAGATTGATACTGCTAACGCGGTCTTTAAGATTACAAAATTCACGTCGCATATCCAAAAAGGCTCATACCGGCAACAATCAAGCAAATGCCGAGACAACTAATTACAACCTACTTTCCGGCTGGAGAAGCAGGACTGACAGGAAGCCAGGATACGCCAATCAGAGCCACAAAGACAATCTTTGGTATCTCAAAAGAAATGGTAAGAATGTAGGTTAAGCGGTTCGCCCCTCTTAACGTGAAGGAGCCAGATGCAATTTTTCCAGCCATATTACAACATGGAATGGAGATGATAGTTGACCATCTGGTGGAATTTTTCAACGCATTTCATTACTTACGCATATTCTCTTCCAGAAGGCGGATGCAGAGGGACAAGTTATGGAAATCCAAATGCACATCGACCGATTAGCCCGACATGCTTCTTACTTAAAACCATGGGGCGCATTGTCGACGGCATGGAAAAATCGTAGATACCAGACCAGCTGCTGGAGTTCAAACAACACGCTTACGTCAAGTGGCGATCAGTGGTAACCGCATTAATCCAGCTAGCCGACAATGTGGGAAGGCCAGTTAATTGCAAAAATTTATATACTGACTGTTTTTATACGCGCCGACAGTCGTTTCTTAGACCAGTCCTTAGACCATTTTAAAGTCGACAGGAAGTCGAAGGAACAGATGGATTAGCTGTGGGGCGAGTAACACACACATAAGGGATAAAGTATGTAGTGGAACGCCGCAATGTGGGACAATTCTATCACCACTTAGGCTACTCAGCATGACCAAAGGATTATGGCCAAAGATGAGGCGATACTTCTCACGGGGAAAAATAAAATGGATTCCCCTTACATCCCACGAAGGGATTGGGGAAACCTTCTCACACGCAGTGAGATATGAGCTTTCAAGTTTTATACTCACTGATTGGAACCCACAATTTTACACCGGTTCCGAACTGTATTTTTGAAAAGGTTTTTTATTGCTAAATAATCGACATGGACATGGGACTGTCCGTGGAGGTGGAAAGTTTCTGATTGCCATTCACTTGGGAGTGGCCAGAAATGAAAATGCCCTTCATTGGGCAGTCCAAGCAGCTCACTACTTTCACGCAGTATGTCCTGGGCAATGGCATTTCGGAAACCTCCGTTAGCTAGCTAGAGTGAGAAGGCGAAACAACTGAGCATCAAATCAGGTTTAGTAGGTGACTGATGTTACTGAAGCTCATCAAGATATCGGCAATACTCTTTTGTCCTTAGAAGGCGGATGAGCCAAACATACGGGCCAACGGCGGATAGAAACTAAAAGAAGAAAATCCAGGTTCAACATATCGCATCCTGGTCAGCGTCTGATCCATAATGGGCGGCTGCTATCAAATATCCTGGCAGTAGGTAAAATGCAAAAACACGGTGGGTAGGGTTTGCCTCACGCCACCGTTCATAATGGCAGTGAAAATACGTAAACGAACAAGAAATCATAAACAACCCCTATTTGTTGACGACCCCCGCAAACGTTATAAGAACCACGATTTACGGATATGCACTTGGAATGTAAGAACTCTATATAGATCTGGTGGAAGTATCCAACTGGCAGATGTCCTAGAAAGTTATAAGGCTGACATTACCGCTACCCAGGAAATGCGATGGACAGGACATGGCTGCACAAGAAAAAGAAACTGCGATATATACTACAGTTGCCATGAAAAAAACATGAATTTGGTTGCGGATTTGTAGTTGGCAAAAGACTGCGACATCTAGTCTCTAGGTTCAATCCTGTGAGTGAACGAATAGCCACAATCCGCATAAAAGCGAAATAATTTTATATTTCCCTAATTTGTGTGCATGCCCCGACAGAAGAGAAAGATGATGATGCCAAAGACATATTCTATGAGCTTCTAGAGGAAACGTATGACCGCTGCCCTGGCCATGACATTAAGATTGTACTAGGAGATTTTAATGCCAAAGTAGGAAGGGAGAATGTGTTTAATCCAACTATTGGCAATTTCAGTCTACATGCTGACAGTTCCGACAACGGTAGGAGACTGATTGACTTTGCCGTGGCAAAAAACATGGTCATTAGTGGTACAAGATTCCAGCATAAAGACATCCACAAGGCTACTTGGGTGTCCCCTGATCAAAGAACTAAGAACCAAATAGATCACGTGGTAATTGATGGAAGGCAGTCATCCAGTGTAATGGACGTACGAGTGATCAGAGGAGCTAACATCGATTCTGATCACTACCTGGTAGCAGCAAAGGTTCGCACAAGATTAAGTAGAGCGAAAATCGTACGAAACCAGACGCAGAGGAAGCTGGACATCGGAAAGCTGCAATTACCAGAGGTAGCCACAGCCTACTCAAGGAAGCTCTCGCAACTTTTGGCACAGAACCCACCCCCTCCCGATGACGATCCTGATGCGCAGTGGAAACTCATTTCCGACTCTATAAAAACTGCCGCAACAACCGTACTTGGTTTTGAAAACCCGCTTCGCAATAAATCGTGGTACGATGAAGAGTGTCGCATGGCAAATGACGAAGGGAACGCTGCACGTATGGTAATGCTTTAGTCAATTGCAACACGAGCTGCAACTGAGCGTTATAGGGAGAAAAGAAAGGAGGTAAACCGTCTCTTTAGGCGTAAGAAACGGCAGTGGAGAAAGCGCGAGAGTGAGAAAATTGAGACATACAGAAGGAAGAACGAAGCCCGAAAATTCTGCCAAAAAGTTGAAAACGGGACTAATGGACATGGTTCAGGGCCCCCCTTTCTCTAAAGACAAGGACGGAAATCTCGTCGCAGAAGTGCAGAGCATGTTGGGAATATGGAGAGAGCATTTCTCCGCGCTACTAGTACCTGAGATATCCAATGACGATGGGACAATCGATCTAAATTTGGAAGACGACGTCGATTGCCCCCTCCTGACCAAGACGAGTTCAGCACAGCTATTGCCCGGCTTAAGAACTTAAGGCTGGCGGCGATGAGCTGATAAGGTGCATGCATCAGCTCATTAGCAAAATTTGGTTAGATGAATGCATGCCCGGCGATTGGAGTCTCAGTGTACTATGTCCCATATTTAAAAAAGGTGACCCGAGTATCTGTGCCAACTACGGTGGAATAAGCCTTTTATCCAGAGCATATAAGGTTCTACAAAGTATATGGTGCGAAAGACTAAAATCAATTATCGCTGACCTGATTGGACCACATCAGTGTGCCTTTAGGCCTCGATAATCAACAATTGACCAGATTTTCACGCTACGCCAAATCCTGGAGAAGACACACGAAAAACAAATCGGCACCTATCATCTATTTATCGATTATAAAGCGGCCTTCGATAGTCCGATGCGGGAGAAACTCTATGAAGCAATGTCTGAGCTTGGTATTCTTGCAAAACTCATACGCCTTTGCAGGATGACCTTGACGAACACCAAATCCGCAGTGAAATTTGGTAAGGATCTTACCGAACCTTTCGAGACTAAGCGAGGCCTCAGGCAAGGCGACACCCTATCGTGCGATCTATTTAACAGCTTAATGGAGATCATTATGGGAAAAGCTGCTGTCAACATGAATAAAACCATCAGCTGCAAAAGTCACATGCTGCTCGCGTATGCTGATGATATAGATATCATTGGGCGCACAATTAGAGAAGTTACTGCGGTTTTTTTCGAGAATTGAGAAGGAGTCAGCAAAAGTGGGTCTGACGGTGAATGAGGACAAGACAAAATTAATGGTTTCAACGAACAGGGCCTCCACGCGATTAGACCAAACCGTGAACGTTGATAACCGTTATAACTTCGAGGTAGTGGACGAATTTATATACCTCGGATCTGCCGTGAACAAAAACAACAACGTCAGCCTTGAGATCAAGCGGAGAATTGTGCTTGCGATTAGATGTTATTTTGGGCTAAGCAAGCACTTTAGAGATAAAGCCCTCTCTCGAATAACAAAAGTCCAGCTATACCAGACTCTCATCCAACCTGTCTTTCTTTATGGCGCAGAATCCTGGGTCCTATCGCAAGCAGACGAAACATCTGTAGGAGTCTTCGAGAGAAAAATACTCCGAAAAATTTATGGCCCTATAGTGCACAATGGCGAGTATCGGCGACGCATGACTCATGAGCTGTATGAGCTTTATCCTGACATTGACATAGTTACGCGGACCAAGATAACGCGATTGCGCTGGCTAGGCCATGTCAGTAGAATGGATGAAGATGAACCAGCGCGAAGGGTTTACGAAACCGAACTCGAAGGAAGACGAAAAATAGGCAGACCAAGACTCCGCTGGAGGGATCAGGTTGACGAATCCCTGCGTACACTTGGTGTTGCCAACTGGAGAAATAAAGCAAAAGATCGAACTGGTTGGCGAAATATGTTATCTTCGATTTGTAAGGTCCCTGGCCCCCGGGGTTGTCCGAGACCGGATAAGTAAGTAAGTAAATAATCGATGGTGTCGCCGTCACTAAGTGAGGTGACCGCCGTCGAATGAAATGTAAGGTGGTCTGAGCAGGTATCGAACCCACGAACTCATATACAAGAGCCGCGCACCATCGACCATTGCACCACCGACGGCCACGGGAAAACACCACAAAATTCTTTGCAGAAGGGTGTCAAAAAATTAATCATACATGTATTTCTATAGTACAACTGGTCACATCATAGAGGACTGAATGTAGACCAGGATAAACCAGGGAAAAAATTATTTACGAGGAGAATGAGGTAACCCTTTACGTGGAACCACTACATCTTGGAAAGACTATGAAGCTGACATACAGAAATAAGTAATTACTACTTGGAAGCAATCCTGGATCAGAAACTTCTTTGGAAGATTACATTGAAAGCAGAGTGGAAGGGGCTCCCAGATGCTGGTGTATTTGTTTGTAGAACAACTATGGGCTAAAAGTGGAGCATTATCTCTAAAATGACACACTAGCTCTACGCGAGCGTGATAAGGGCGAGTTTGACCTGCGAGTCTGTAGTCTGCTGGACGGGAAAGGTGAAGATGAAGTTATGTATTAAGAATTTATCGAACTTTCTGGCTGGGTATAGACGGTGCACTAAGAACCACATCGTCCAGAGCAATGGAAAAACTACACGCTGAAAAATTTGTCTTTTTTTGTTGTTTGAATGCAAATGCAAATATAGTTTACTTGTGTCTAAACACATAGTGTATGCTATTTAATATAACATGTTTTGGACACAACGATTAATAGGTTATAATACATTTATTTGTGACCCAACTGAGGATTTGTTGTCGACAACTGCTGAAAAGACTGCTGTCTGTCATAATAAAGAAATAAAAAGCATGCACACGGTTCCTGCAATATGTTCATTAAAACCTATTATAGTAAAAATGTAATACTACACTTTATGACGACTTAACTAAAGGATAATAGATCCCAGAGGATCGCAAATGAACCAGCACATAATGGAATACCTGACGATATTGTCACCAACGGAACAGAGAGCAACCTTATTCCAGAGGCAATGCTAATGCGATACTACTATACGAGTAGAACTATCCATGACGAGAATTATGGGTGTAAGTCTTCCTAATCGATGACGAGCGGGGAATCCACTGCTACACAGGCAGACCTGGTACGGAGTGAAGACCAGGAATAGGAGTCTTCCTCGACAACATAAATATTGAACCGTACTTTCTTGTTCACAAAACTACGCTTCAGGATGTCGTAGAAGGAATGTCGAAGGGGGGCACACAAATGTGAAGCTATTCATAGATGTTCAAGCGGCGAAGACATAAACAAATTGTTCACCACTGGCACCATTGGGATCATATTAACTCCAGGGCACCGCCACATGTTGGGAAATGACAGGCCAGTGGAAATGGATCGGTTTGTCTCCAACTGGCGAACTGTGAGTATGGAAAATGCGAAACCATTTTTCAGGCCATGAAATTGAAACTTCAACAATGGGTAAGAATAACCCACATACGATTAAGGACCACGTCAGACGTGAGCAGAACGGAAAATGACCTGTGAGCGATCTGGATGAAAAATAGACGAGAGGGATAATATAGCTGTACAAACTGGAACTAACTACACGCTGAAAAATATCGGCCCAGCAATATATTGCAGGAAACTGTCTTCGTAAATTGAAGGTCTGCTGCTTTTTTGTTTCTCTGTTGTCTGTCTCGAATTTAATTTTAGCGGTTTTCAACAAGAACCCCACATTTTGGTCTCAAAAACATAGATTACAACCTATAAATCATTGTGTCTCAAATATGTTATATGGAATAGTAAACACAATGTGTGTGGGCACAAGTATAGTTTATTTGCGACAAGCTACAAATACGTTATATTTGCACCCAAACAACAACAAAAAGGCAGATTTTTCAGCGTGTAGACACTCCACTCTATACAAATAAATAAATATCTTCCCATTACATCACATGAAGGGCTAGGGGAGAGCTTCTTACAATCATTGAGCTCTGCGCTTGATTGATCACTCACTGATTGGGTCCTACAGTTTTACTCCGGTTCTGAACGGTTTTTTGAGAAGCCATTTCATGGCTTATTACTCGATAGTGTCGACGTCACTGAGCCAGGTGGCCGTCGGCGAAAGAAGTGTAATGTTGTCAGAGCAGGCATCGAACCTACGTTCTCTCGCACAATAGCCGCGCACACTAATCGTTGCACCACCATTATTTGCTGTGCTTGATCGCTGACATGATGGCGTTTCGTCCAAGCTCAACGGATGGGTTCAGTACTTGCCCACTAATCTGTACACATGGGCAGTAACAAAAAAAAATCATGTCAGCCTTAAATCGACGAAAGGTACTTAAGGGACGGGAAGCGTGATAAAGATAAAAGCCAGACATATACTCACTTTAGACACTCAAAAACATGCTTCTAGCGGGTGTTTCGCCAGGAACACGACCACCTCCACTCTACACATCTACATAAAATTAGCTGGCCGATGCAAAATTAACATCGAAACGATGGAGTATTTTATTTGCCTGAAAGCCGACTCAAGGGCA
Source organism: Phaonia tiefii (assembly GCA_963931995.1). NCBI lineage: Eukaryota > Metazoa > Arthropoda > Insecta > Diptera > Muscidae > Phaonia > Phaonia tiefii. The sequence continues at coordinate 50,825,931 of OZ008368.1, forward strand.
TCCTCCGCACAACACACTGCGGCCACTTCGATGAAGGTATTGGAACGTTCTATTTTTACATCCACTGATTGGGTCTTACAGTTTTACACCTGTTTCGAAAAACTGTTTCATTACTAAGTACTCTAAAGTATCGCCGCCCCACTAGTCTAGGTGGCCGCCGTCGAAAGGAATTATCCAGCCGATGCGAAATGAATGTAGGACATACGAGGAGGACAACGAAACGATGGAACACTTTTTATGCCTGAAACCCGACACATTAGTGTCCTCCACGCACCACACTGCGGGTACATCCGCGAAGCAAAGTGAATGTTGGTCAAGCGAGGAGGTCATCGAAGGGATGGCATACTTCATCTGTCATGGCCCTGCTTTTGTTGGATTAGGACTCCAACACCTCTCAGGCGAAACAGTACCTAGTTTGCACGAACTATGGGCAAAGGGTTGGAGAACACTATGAAAATTGATACGCAACACGAATTCCCATAGCTAACTTGAGTTTTCTCCTGGGAACGGGAAAAACGTACAACAGTCCCGCCTGCTGGTTTAAGTGTATGCCAAAAAATTGGTCATGAATCAAGGCACACATGCCAATTCTCTTTCCCAACCTAACCTACAGCTGAGAGTTTGTATGGAATTGGAAATATATAACTGTTCGTGGTGATAATAACTAATGACTAAGAATAGTGAGAATGTATTGTGTTGCCATATATTATTTTATTAAGATTTGAAAAATGGAAATTTTTTCATTTTATTTTTTAAAATCCCCAATTGGATGTCCTTATAGAAAACAAGCAGCGTCCGAAACAGGAATTTTCCGTTAGCGACAATTGTTATCGTTTTATCCCCACAGATTGTGTAAGCAGTTCTGTTATATAAATTATGAAGTTAAAGTAGAGTTTTAAATTTATTAAAGAAGAAAAATTTACCCATGTTGACATGTTGGGATGGTTGGTCTGATTAACACAAAACGCCAAATAAAGAAGAGCCATAGTTACTGTTGGTAGAAGTTCCATTCTGACTTTAAAGATAAACGTATTACCTAAAGGTTTTTCTAATATTTTGCTTGAGATTGTAACAACTGCCAGATATTTTAATCTTATATACGTTTTTTTAAGTGTAACTAATTGTGAAATTAATTCCAAATGTTAACTTTAAATTCGTTGAAGTATCGGAATAAATTATATCCCACACCAAACTGAGGTAACAGGGTACGATATTATAGGTTAGTGCTGATGTTTGTAATATACAGAAATAGTGTGACATATAGATCCATCTTCATATATTCAGATCGCCAGATATTGATAGAAATTTTGACTTTTACGATCACGGCAATCGTTATCAAATCAAAAATAAGCGAAATGTCACTCTATCGCTATGACAATTTCTGCCAAAGAAAAAAAAACAAGTGCCTTCAGCAGTAAAACTTTTTGAGACGCAGCATAAATTTTTATTAAGCTCCTCTTCTCTGCACGCTGTAACATATTCTCGCAAACATATTCCGCTGGCACCATGGACATGTTTGAAACACACTTCACACATTCATAGGATCGCAAGTCCTAAACAAAGTTTTATTTAAATGAAAACAGCAGCATTTTTACCTGCAGACATGTATGATTTTACGTGCACACATATGCGTTCTTCATTACAAACATCGATACACTTACGTGGAAGCTTTCGCGTGTTTCCCCCAAACCTCCATATACTTACGTGGAAACATGTGCATATTTCCTCGCAAACACAATACTATTTAGAAACGAATTATTCTTTGAATTCAATATAATTGTATTATTTATTATAATTAATTTTCTCTATATTATTAATCCACATTTATAAATAATTAATACAAAAAATTAAAAGATTTTAAACGGTCCTTTTTACAATTACTTGCATTGAATGCATTTCTTGATTTTTTTATAAAATGAGAATCTGTTGCTCTTTTGCTTCTCCTTTCTTCGTTGTCTCTCACGGTTTTGTAGTCAGCAGGCTTCAACTATTCATTGGTCATCACTAGGCATTGGTCGACAAACAATATACTTGTATACAAATCTAGTTCATGCAAGCCAAGCGTGTATAAATTACTTGTTTTTTTTATTATATTTCGCTAATGATCCGCCATTCCAATTTCTTCAGGAAAGATTCGGACAGACCAAGAGCTGCACGTTGTTGCCCTTTCTACTTTCCTTCCTCAAATTCGTTTTTCACTTTGATAGCACACATACATATATAGTACGAAACTCATACACAAAACCCAAAGCATCATCACAAACCATTTAACCGTCCGAGCCTTTGTTTATTCTTTTTTCACTGATCAAGCGCTTTTGACATCCTCTGTCCGATGAACCATTGACGACGGAATACATGAAACTTCATTTTCAATTTACACCAACACTCAGGAATGTTTATGAATCACTGACTGAGAGAATAATGCAACAACACCGATACACACTTACAAGATAGACAATCTCATTGTCCATCTTGTATTGTCTTGCTCTCGAGAGAGCATAAACAGTGCAACAAACACAGCTGTATTTGTATTACAAACACATATATATTTGGATCGCAAACCCATATATTATAATCTATTAATAATTGTGACTCAAACATGAAATTTTGAACAGCAAACACAATGTGTTTGCACACAAATATATCAGATTTGCGACGAGCTCCAAACACACGTTATATGTGCATCCAAACAACAAAAAACTACATACTTTTCAGTGTGTGATACTGACGACATTCCATGAAAATAAACACTTAAAATCACATTTGATATTTTGTTTCTAAATACACTAGTTTACAAAAATGTTGTCCCAAAGCTGGGGCAAATTTTTTTTTATGTACTTCGGTCTTCTAAACCCGGGGAAATAATAATAAAAATTTTTATGCAAAAAAAATCATTTTTAAATTTTACTTTTGGTTGGTTGTGGTTTTACTATTTTCAGCATATTTTGTGAAATGGAAAGTCCAATCAAGCCCACTATGGTTTTAAATTCAAAGTATCTATAAGGACTACAAGAATATAGTTTCTAAGCCAGTACAGTAGTTTACGTAAAAATAAAAATAAATGGTTTCCCATTACAGCTCATGAAGGAACTGGGGAGAGCTTCTCACAATCACTGAGCAGTGCGCTTTCCAGTTGTCAATCACTGATTGGGACCTACAATTTTACACCGATTCCGAACGGTATTTTGAGAAGCCTTTTCATGGCTAAATACTCGATAGTATCGCCGTCACTGTGCGAGGTGACCGCCGCCTAGAGAAATTTTAAGGTGGCCAGAGCAGGGTTCAAACCCAGGATCTCAAATACAAGAGGCGCGCACACTACCCATGGCACCACCGATGGCCTACAGTAGTTTAAATACAGTGGAAAAAAATAAATAAAATCGACTCAAAAAAATTATTTCCAAATACAAAAAAATCTGAATAATTAGAAAACAAATTCACAATATTTTCTTCGATCTTGTTTAATCTAGCCTGCATTCGAACGAAGAAAGCGAATCATATCGGAAAAAAATTTGGGGATAAATATAGAAGTTATAACCCATTATATGTAACACAGAGCAGAGCAACTAAAAGTTATTTCTGAGGCTATTTGGGGCGCTGAAATCAAATATGCACTCTGTTTTTAAAGATTGGTTCTAGTTTTCGAGATATTGAATAAAACATATTACATATTTTTAAATTTTTGACAATTAGTGTCCATTTTGTTCAATAAAATGTGATAATTTAGAAATAAAGAGTACTCGAACTGAATCGTTTGTATTCTTTTGGATCTGTTTCACGCATTAGACTCCAACAGTAGTCACTCATCATGTCCTCGTCCCAAAATCCTTGATATCGTCCTTCGATATTCGCCAATTCTTGGTGTAGTCGATGTCCATGCTCGTTGGTCGTACGAGTATCTCCTAAGTTTTCAGGGAAAAAAGACGAGATGCGAAAGGAGAAAATTTATTTTGAGAGACATTTCGCAACAAACTGTCGATTATTTGCTTGAAATCCGGGGACTGGCGGCGCACAGTGCTTTGTCGCAGTACATAGATGGGACAAAAATAGAAGGAGACATCCTAGGGTAATAAAATTTAGCACGAGTCCCTAATATAATATAATTAAGAAAATTTTAAAGAATCGATAAAATTGACCACGCCCATCGCACACCGCCCATACAAACCGAAACTATTTTTGGCTGTAAAAATTGAACTTACTTACTTACTTATCCGGTCTCGGACAAACCCGGGGGGTCAGGGACCTTACAAAACGAAGATAACATATTTCGCCAACCAGTTCGATCTTTTACTTTATCTCTCCAGTTGGCAACACCAAGTGTACGCAGGGATTCGTCAACCTGATCCCTCCAGCGGAGTCTTGGTCTTCCTATTTTTCGTCTTCCTTCGAGTTCGGTTTCGAAAACCCTTCGTGCTGGTTCATCTTCATCCATTCTACTGACATGGTCTAGCCAGCGCAATCGCGTTATCTTGATCCGCTTAACTATGTCAATGTCAGGATAAAGCTCATACAGCTCATGATTCATGCGTCGCCGATACTCGCCATTGTGCGCTATAGGGCCATAAATTTTTCGGAGTATTTTTCTCTCGAAGACTCCTACAGATTTTTCATCTGCTTGCGACAGGACCCAGGATTCTGCGCCATAAAGCAAGACAGGTTGAATGAGAGTCTGGTACAGCTGGACTTTTGTTACTCGAGAGAGGGCTTTATCTCTAAAGTGCTTGCTTAGCCCAAAATAACATCTATTCGCAAGCACAATTCTCCGCTAGATCTCAAGGCTGACGTTTTTGTTTTTGTTCACAGCAGATCCGAGGTATATAAATTCGTCCACTACCTCGAAGTTATAACGGTTCTCAACGTTCACGCTTTGGTCTAATCGCGTGGAGGCCCTGTTCATTGCAACCATTAATTTTGTCTTGTACTCATTTACCACTTTTGCTGACTCCTTCTCAATTCTCGAAAAAACCGCAGTAGCTTCTCTAATTGTGCGCCCAATGATATCTATATCATCAGCATACGCGAGCAGCATGTGACTTTTGCTGCTGATGGTTTTATTCACGTTGACTGCAGCTTTTCTCATAATGATCTCTATTAAGATGTTAAAGAGATCGCACGATAGGGTGTCGCCTTGCCTGAGGCCTCGCTTAGTTTCGAAAGGTTCGGTAAGATCCTTACCAACTTTCACTGCGGATTTGGTGTTCGTCAAGGTCATCCTGCAAAGGCGTATGAGTTTCGCAGGAATACCAAGCTCAGACATTGCTTCATAGAGTTTCTCCCGTATCGGTTTATCGAAGGCTGCTTTATAATCGATAAATAGATGATAGGTGTCGATTTGTTTTTCGTGTGTCTTCTCCAGGATTTGGCGTAGCGTGAAAATCTGGTCAGTTGTCGATTTTCCAGGCCTAACGCCACACTGGTATGGTCCAATCAGGTCAGCGATAATTGGTTTTAGTCTTTCGCACATTATACTTGATAGAACCTTATATGCTATGGATAAAAGGCTTATTCCACGGTAGTTGGCACAGATACTCGGGTCACCTTTTTCAAATATGGGACATAGTACACTGAGACTCCAATCGCCAGGCATGCATTCATCTAACCAAATTTTGCTAATGAGCTGATGCATGCACCTTCGCCAGCCTTAAACAGCTCCGCCGGTAATCCATCGGCTCCTGCGGCTTTGTTGTTCTTAAGCCGGGCAATAGCTGTTCTGACCTTGTCTTGGTTAGGAGGGGGGCAATCGACGTCGTCGTCCATATTTTGATCGATTGTCCCATCGTCATCGGATATCTCAGGTACTAGTAGCGCGGAGAAATGCTCTCTCCATATTCCCAACATGCCCTGCACATCTGCGACGAGATTTCCGTCTTTGTCTTTACAGAAGGGGGGCCCTGAACCATGTCCATTAGTTCCGTTTTTAACTTTTTGGTAGAATTTTCGGGCTTCGTTCTTCCTTCTGTATGTCTCAATTTTCTCACTCTCGCGCTTTCTCCACTGCCGTTTCTTACGCCTAAAGAGACGGTTTACCTCCTTTCTCTTCTCCCTATACCGCTCAGTTGCAGCTCGCGTTGCAATTGACTGAAGCATTACCATACGTGCAGTGTTCTTTTCGTCATTTGCTATGCGACACTCTTCATCGTACCACGGTTTATTGCGAAGCGGTTTTTCGAAACCAAGTACGGTTGTTGCGGCAGTTTTTATAGAGTCGGAAATGGGTTTCCACTGCGCATCAGGATTGTCATCGGGAGGGGGTGGGTTCTGTGCCAAAAGTTGCGAGAGCTTCCTTGAGTAGGCTGTGGCTACCTCTGGTAATTGCAGCTTTCCGATGTCCAGCTTCCTCTGCGTCTGGTTTCGTACGATTTTCGCTCTACTTAATCTTGTGCGAACCTTTGCTGCTACCAGGTAGTGATCAGAATCGATGTTAGCTCCTCTGATCACTCGTACGTCCATTACACTGGATGAGTGCCTTCCATCAATTACCACGTGATCAATTTGGTTCTTAGTTCTTTGATCAGGGGATACCCAAGTAGCCTTGTGGATGTCTTTATGCTGGAATCTTGTACCACTAATGACCATATTTTTTGCCGCGGCAAAGTCAATCAGTCTCATACCGTTGTCGGAACTGTCAGCATGAAGACTGAAATTGCCAATAGTTGGATTAAACACATTCTCCCTTCCTACTTTGGCATTAAAATCTCCTAGTACAATATTAATGTCATGGCCAGGGCAGCGGTCATACGTTTCCTCTAGGAGCTCATAGAATATGTCTTTGGCATCATCATCTTTCTCTTCTGTCGGGGCATGCACACAAATTAGGGAAATATAAAAATATTTCGCTTTTATGCGGATTGTGGCTATTCGTTCACTCACAGGATTGAACCTAGAGACTAGATGTCGCAGTCTTTTGCCAACTACAAATCCGCAACCAAATTCTTGTTTTTTTTCATGGCAACTGTAGTGTATATCGCAGTTTCTTTTTCTTGTGCAGCCATGTCCTGTCCATCGCATTTCCAGGGTAGCGGTAATGTCAGCCTTATAACTTTCGAGGACATCTGCCAGTTGGATACTTCCACCAGATCTATATAGAGTTCTTACATTCCAAGTGCCTATCCGTAAATCGTGGTTCTTATAACGTTTGCGGGGGTCGTCAACAAATAGGGGTTGTTTCTGATTTCTTGTTCGTTTACGTATTTTCACTGCCATTATGAACGGTGGCGTGAGGCAAACCCTACCCACCGTGTTTTTGCATTTTACCTACTGCCAGGATATTTGATAGCAGCCGCCCATTATGGATCAGACGCTGACCAGGATGCGATATGTTGAACCTGGATTTTCTTCTTTTAGTTTCTATCCGCCGTTGGCCCGTATGTTTGGCTCATCCGCCTTCTAAGGACAAAAGAATATGCCCGATTAAGTGACATCAGTCACCTACTAAACCTGATTTGATGCTCATTTGTTTCGCCTTCTCACTCTAGCTAGCTAACGGAGGTTTCCGAAAAGCCATTGCCCAGGACATACTGCGTGGAAGTAGTGAGCTGCTTGGACTGCCCAATGAAGGAATCATTTCTGGCCACTCCCAAGTGAATGGCAATCAGAAACTTTCCACCTCCACGGACAGTCCCGTCCCATGTCAATTGAACTATTGCGTCACATTTAATGAAAATCGATTGAAGAGCATATTTATGCTTCCTTTAGGAACGTATAATTTTCTTAGAACTTTGCAGGACGTAATATATATTTTATCAGCATCTTTTTGCAAAATTTTTGCTGGTTCGAACCACATCTTCTGGTACCTCCCATACAAATGCTTCGATAGATCTCCAAAAATCATCGCACTGTACCACCCTATTGGACAGCTTTATTTTGACCAAACAGTGCCCGATAAAATATTTTTACTATCGCCACTTTTGTGCGTAACTTAGGAGATATCAAACCACGGCTTCTGGTACCTCCCATACAAAAGGTCCAATAGGCCCCGAAATTCTATTTTCAACACAAAAAGATGATTTAACGGTTTTCAAAAGTGACTTATTTTTCCAGTTTAAAGCAAAAATGTTGTATTTTTTTTTATTAAATTAAAGGTATTAATCTAACAGAAATTGCAAAAAATTTTAATTTGTTTTGCCATTTTTTTTCGATAACACTTTCATACAATATAGGTACAAAAATAATATTTATTGCAACTATTCATCGGAAGAATTATCACTCGAGCTCTCTTCAGTCATTTTTGGATCAATATCATCATTGGTTTCAATACGGGAATCATTTAATATATATTTAGATAGATCATTGGGGGTAGAGTGTTTCAAAGGTAGCATTTTATGCCTTTTAGAAGTTATACCTGGATCTGAACTAATTATTAAGTGGGTCAATAAATCCTTGTTGGTATTCTGCCTAGAATTGTTTCTTGTATGTCAGAGGCGAACTTTACGAATAATTTTGTGGCTGGCTTCTAGTGCTTCCTCAGATAAAGAACTTGCAATGAAATTAGAGTGTCAATATTCGAACATCATTTTTTTTTGAATTTGTCTTGTATTCTGGCTATATTCTCCGAAAATCCGTATTTTATTTTAACGAAATAAAATATTGGGGAGCTTTGGCAATTTTTTGTTTGTAACTCTCTGAAACTTTATATTTTTTGTTTATCAGCCTTAAAAACATACACCTTTAAAAAAAAAATTGAATACTTCCATTGAAGATTTTCAACAGACGAACCCCGTAGTGGTCGACCAATTGAGGTGTCCACGCCAGACACGGTTAAGACAATCCACAAAATGTTATTGGATGATCGTCGACTGAGGTGCGTGAGTTAGCTGAAATGATAGGCATTTCGAAAAGTGCCATACATCGTATATGGACCGAAGATTTGAAGATGAGAAAGCTGTGCGCAAGATTGGTGCCGCGCTTGCTTTCAATAGAGCAAAAACAGCGTCGTGAAGATGTTTCAGTCAGGCGATGTTTCACCACAATAAAGCAGAATTTTTGCGTCGATTTATAACCATGGATGAGACAGGTCCACCACTAAACACCTGAGAAAAACGAACAGTCAAAGCAGTGGACTGGAATGGGAGAATCGTTTCCAAAGAAGATGACGACGATTCCATCTGCAGGCAAGGTCATGGCGTCTGTTTTTTTGGGAGGCGCATGGGATAATTTTTAATGATTATCGTCAGAAAGGAAAAGCCATCAACGGCGAATATTATGCTAATTTATTGCAGCGTTTAAGTAATGAAATTGTGGAAAAGGCCGCTTTTAGTGAAAAAGGAAGTGATGTTTCATCAAGACAATGCTCCAGTTCACACATCCACTATTGCGATGGCCAAAATTAATGAATTAAAGTTTGAATTGCTTCATCGCGCACCCTATTCGCCAGATTTAGCTCCCTATTTCCAAATTTGAGTAAATGCCTCGGTGGTAAAAGATTTCTCAACAATAAAGAGGGGGAGTCTGCGGTTGATGCCTATTATAAAGAGTTTGACATTTCTTACCATAAACAGGGTATCGAAGCTATTGAATATTGCTGGAAAAGTGAATCGAGCTAAAAGGAGATTATGTTGAAAAGTAAAGAAAATGTTCCCAACTTTATTGTGTCTTCTTTATTGGGATGGGACCACCTTCTAATTACATAATTTGACCCAACTGTGTACCATGGGGGATAGTACGTACCCCCCAAATCTCATTTCCTACCACCCTAATGCGACACCCTAATGTTAGAAATTTATAGCTCGCGAAAAATCATAAAACTTTTGGTCAGAAAGTATTTCGATAATTACAGCACAACTGTTTAAAAAATGCTTTTATAAATTCATTGTTGCAGACCGTAGGGGTCACCTTTTTAAATTTGTCATAGCTTCAGTATTTACATTCAGATACTAAAGTATGATATATCGATGTGTTGTGCTGTAATTATCGAAATACTTTCTTAGCAAAAGTTTTATGATTTTTCGCGAGCTATAAATTTCTAACATTAGGGTGTCACATTAGGGTGGTAGGAAATGAGATTTGGGGGGTAAGTACTAGATGGTACACTTGAGGTCAATGGACCTAAGAGCAAAAATATTGGCCTCCCTGAGACAAAAAAAATTCGCTATATCAAACTTTAAAATCGGACTGTAAATATGGAAGATATAACGAAAAACCTAAAAAGGCGACCCCTACGTTCGGCAAAAAAAAAAATTGAACTTTTTTTTTTGTGCCTGTAAGGTGATACGGTCTAATGTACATGTATGGAATACCCGTCAAACATTCATATGTTTGAAAGTCCAAACACGCTTGCATTTAAATGCAAACAGTAGCATGTGTAGCACGTCATTACTCTCTTTGCTCTGAGAGTGCTCCACACCCATATTTTATTGGACTTACCTTTCACTATAATAAAAAAACAACAACACCAACAACAACAACTACTTCTACTACTAGTACTGATATGTTGGTGATTTATTTGTGCTTGCTGTTTCGTGGAGTGTTTGTGTGGGTAGTGGGTGTAGGGGGGGGGGGTACCTAAAATAAAAACTGTTAAGTGAATGCAGAGTGGAGAGAGTGTGAGTGTAAATAGTCATGGTGGAGGGTATATAAGCTCCGGCCCGGCCGAACTTAACACCGTTTCTACTTGTTTTTGTATACACCGGGCAATGCTGAACATCAAATGACTCGCTTTGTTTGGCCGTAGCAACAACAACGAAACAACCAAACACACAACATCACACATACTTTGTCCGAAGTAGCTGACGTATTAGTATGTCACCATAACGTCGACTGCGCAAGCCCATGCGGTTGCAAATGAAATTTTGCGTGGCTATGCTTTATATCTCCGTTCAGCAACAGACACATGTACATACATACATACATTATTATGTTAATACATACGCTATGGACACAATTTCGTTTGCCTCATCCCTGCCACACCACTCTTTCATTGCACTCTTGCTCGCTCAGCAGCAGCATAAAATCTGGTTTTAGCAGATTTTGACTTTGATAGATTTAGTCCCTATACGCCGCTACAGATGTTAACACATCAAAAATTATGATTTAAAACAGCTCTTTTTACATTCACTTGCATTGAATGCATTATTGAAATGAATGCATTTTATGAAATGAGAACCTGCTGCTCTTTCCTTCTCCTTTCTTTGTTGTCTCTCACGTTTTTGTATTCATAAGGTTTCAACTATAGGACATGGGACTGTCCGTGGAGGTGGAAAGTTTCTGATTGCCATTCACTTGGGAGTGGCCAGAAATGATTCCTTCATTGGGCAGTCCAAGCAGCTCACTACTTCCACGCAGTATGTCCTGGGCAATGGCTTTTCGGAAACCTCCGTTAGCTAGCTAGAGTGAGAAGGCGAAACAAATGAGCATCAAATCAGGTATAGTAGGTGACTGATGTCACTGAAGCTCATCAAACAATCGGGCATATTCTTTTGTCCTTAGAAGGCGGATGAGCCAAACATACGGGCCAACGGCGGATAGAAACTAAAAGAAGAAAATCCAGGTTCAACATATCGCATCCTGGTCAGCGTCTGATCCATAATGGGCGGCTGCAATCAAATATCCTGGCAGTAGGTAAAATGCAAAAACCCGGTGGGCTGGGTTTGCCTCCCGCCACCGTTCATAATGGCAGTGAAAATACAAAAACGAAACAGAAAACATAAACAACCCCTATTTGTTGACGACCCCCGCAAACGTTATAAGGACCACGATTTACGGATATGCACTTGGAATGTAAGAACTCTATATAGATCCGGTGCAAGTATCCAACTGGCAGATGTCCTCGAAAGTTATAAGGCTGACATTACCGCTATCCAGGAAATGCGATGGACAGGACATGGCTGCACAAGAAAAAGAAACTGCGATATATACTACAGTTGCCATGAAAAAAAACATGAATTTGGTTGTGGATTTGTAGTTGGCAAAAGACTGCGACATCTAGTCTCTAGGTTCAATCCTGTGAGTGAACGAATAGCCACAATCCGCATAAAAGCGAAATATTTTTATATTTCCCTAATTTGTGTGCATGCCCCGACAGAAGAGAAAGATGATGATGCCAAAGACATATTCTATGAGCTCCTAGAGGAAACGTATGACCGCTGCCCTGGCCATGACATTAAGATTGTACTAGGAGATTTTAATGCCAAAGTAGGAAGGGAGAATGTGTTTAATCCAACTATTGGCAATTTCAGTCTTCATGCTGACAGTTCCGACAACGGTATGAGACTGATTGACTTTGCCGCGGCAAAAAACATGGTCATCAGTGGCACAAGATTCCAGCATAAAGACATCCACAAGGCTACTTGGGTATCCCCTGATCAAAGAACTAGGAACCAAATTGATCACGTGGTAATTGATGGAAGGCACTCATCCAGTGTAATGGACGTACGAGTGATCAGAGGAGCTAACATCGATTCTGATCACTACCTGGTAGCAGCAAAGGTTCGCACAAGATTAAGTAGAGCGAAAATCGTACGAAACCAGACGCAGAGGAAGCTGGACATCGGAAAGCTGCAATTACCAGAGGTAGCCACAGCCTACTCAAGGAAGCTCTCGCAACTTTTGGCACAGAACCCACCCCCTCCCGATGACGATCCTGATGCGCAGTGGAAACCCATTTCCGACTCTATAAAAACTGCCGCAACAACCGTACTTGGTTTCGAAAAACCGCTTCGCAACAAACCGTGGTACGATGAAGAGTGTCGCATAGCAAATGACGAAAAGAACGCTGCACGTATGGTAATGCTTCAGTCAATTGCAACGCGAGCTGCAACTGAGCGGTATAGGGAGAAGAGAAAGGAGGTAAACCGTCTCTTTAGGCGTAAGAAACGGCAGACATACAGAAGGAAGAACGAAGCCCGAAAATTCTACCAAAAAGTTAAAAACGGAACTAATGGACATGGTTCAGGGCCCCCCTTCTGTAAAGACAAAGACGGAAATCTCGTCGCAGATGTGCAGAGCATGTTGGGAATATGGAGAGAGCATTTCTCCGCGCTACTAGTACCTGAGATATCCGATGACGATGGGACAATCGATCACAATATGGACGACGACGTCGATTGCCCCCCTCCTAACCAAGACGAGGTCAGAACAGCTATTGCCCGGCTTAAGAACAACAAAGCCGCAGGAGCCGATGGATTACCGGCGGAGCTGTTTAAGGCTGGCGGCGATGAGCTGATAAGGTGCATGCATCAGCTCATTAGCAAAATTTGGTTAGATGAATGCATGCCCGGCGATTGGAGTCTCAGTGTACTATGTCCCATATTTAAAAAAGGTGACCCGAGTATTTGTGCCAACTACCGTGGAATAAGCCTTTTATCCATAGCATATAAGGTTCTATCAAGTATATGGAGCGAAAGACTAAAATCAATTATCGCTGACCTGATTGGACCATATCAGTGTGGCTTTAGGCCTGGAAAATCGACAACTGACCAGATTTTCACGCTACGCCAAATCCTGGAGAAGACACACGAAAAACAAATCGACACCTATCATCTATTTATCGATTATAAAGCAGCCTTCGATAGTCCGATACGGGAGAAACTCTATGAAGCAATGTCTGAGCTTGGTATTCCTGCAAAACTCATACGCCTTTGCAGGATGACCTTGACGAACACCAAATCCGCAGTGAAAGTTGGTAAGGATCTTACCGAACCTTTCGAAACTAAGCGAGGCCTCAGGCAAGGCGACACCCTATCGTGCGATCTCTTTAACATCTTAATGGAGATCATTATGAGAAAAGCTGCAGTCAATATGAATAAAACCATCAGCAGCAAAAGTCACATGCTGCTCGCGTATGCTGATGATATAGATATCATTGGGCGCACAATTAGAGAAGTTACTGCGGTTTTTTCGAGAATTGAGAAGGAGTCAGCAAAAGTGGGTCTGACGGTGAATGAGGACAAGACAAAATTAATGGTTTCAACGAACAGGGCCTCCACGCGATTAGACCAAAGCGTGAACGTTGATAACCGTTATAACTTCGAGGTAGTGGACGAATTTATATACCTCGGATCTGCCGTGAACAAAAACAACAACGTCAGCCTTGAGATCAAACGGAGAATTGTGCTTGCGGATAGATGTTATTTTGGGCTAAGCAAGCACTTTAGAGATAAAGCCCTCTCTCGAGTAACAAAAGTCCAGCTGTACCAGACTCTCATTCAACCTGTCTTGCTTTATGGCGCAGAATCCTGGGTCCTATCGCAAGCAGACGAAACATCTGTAGGAGTCTTCGAGAGAAAAATACTCCGAAAAATTTATGGCCCTATAGTGCACAACGGCGAGTATCGGCGACGCATGAACCATGAGCTGTATGAGCTTTATCCTGACATTGACATAGTTAAGCGGATCAAGATAACGCGATTGCGCTGGCTAGGCCATGTCAGTAGAATGGATGAAGATGAACCAGCGCGAAGGCTTTTCGAAACCGAACTCGAAGGAAGACGAAAAATAGGAAGACCAAGACTCCGCTGGAGGGATCAGGTTGACGAATCCCTGCGTACACTTGGTATTGCCAACTGGAGAGATAAAGCAAAAGATCGAACTGGTTGGCGAAATATGTTATCTTCGTTTTGTAAGGTCCCTGACCCCCCGGGGTTGTCCGAGACCGGATAAGTAAGTAAGTAAGGTTTCAACTATGCGTTGGTTATCACTGTGCGTTGGTACTAAACATCTGAAACAAGCTGAGTTGAATCAGTTTCAAATGACACGTTCCCAGTTCAAGTACTGCCTAACATTCACAACTAATGTTTAAGCAGTTACTGCTGAGGAACGATTTGAACATACAACGTAGAACTTCAATCAAAGCAACAAAAAAAACTACAAAACACGCGGTATACAACGATCAACCACATGCTGCGTTGAGAGAAGTGTTAAGACCCCTTTCACACTCGGCAAGTTACTTGCGCAAGTCAGTTTTTCAACTTTCCGAGTACAAGCAAGTCTGTACTCAAAATTTATTCCCCTATCCCGACCTTACCTCTGTCATCAACAAACCAAGACTTGGGCAAGAGACTTGCGCAAGTAACTTGCCGAGTGTGAAAGGGGTCTAATTGAATCATTCGAGAGCTTGCTTGTGTAGCATTGCGCTCTTTCTTTCCTTCATCGTTTCAGCGCCACACTGTCAGTTGGCAGCAAGTGCAGTAGAATATTACCAATGTTATGATAGCTTGTAGTAGCGCTTGTAGATAACATATGTGGATCTGTGCGACAGTTACTTTCGATTTGTTGCTGACCCCAATCGAAATACCAGCAAAACTGCACATTGTGGGACAGACATTTGTTTGGGTTATCGATATAATTAATGAAATCGTAACACATAATGCAACGATTTCTTAATAAAATGGTAAAATATTAGAATAAAAAAGAACTACCATCACTTTGCATATTTTAGTTTATGAACTGGGCGATTCTCGTGAAATCCACGATATGTAATTTCACTAAAATAATACTTACATCAGTTAACTCCATTATATTGTATATTTATATTCTCGCAAAATTATTTCAGGACGCACAAGTAACCAAACTGTTGAAGACACAGGCACATCAATTACTACACAGAGAGCGATATTTTGCTATCCGCGCTCCTTCAATGTTTCATTGCCACACTGACACAGAAGGCAGCAAGTACAATAGAATAGTGTTCATGTTATTGTAGCTTGTAGCGCGAGGATAGACAATGCATAAACAACATGAGCACTATAACATAGATGTTAGTTTGATACACTTGTAAGTTGATGAATTGCTGTGAATTAACAACTTCGTAACATTCCCTCAAAAACGAGTAAGCATTCGTCAATTTTGGGTTGCTTTGGCTGTTGTTATGTTTTAGGGAAGATGTGTAGTAAAAAATGTTTGCAAGTACTGTACGTATTTTGGAATGTTTTGTTTGTTAAGAAATCAAGCTGACTCGTTCTATGATTTAGTTGGTACACAACCAATATACGTATATACAAATCTAATTCATGCAAGTCACGCGTGTATTAATTACTTGTATTTTTTATTACATTTCATAAATGGTCCGCCGTTCCAATTTTCTCAGTCAAGGCTCGCACAAACAAAGAGCTTCACGTTGTTGCCCGTTCCATTTTCTTTCCTCACTTTGGTAGTACATATTTAGAGCGAAACTCATACACAAATCAACATCCCAAACCATTTAACCGTCCGAGCATTTGTTTATTAATTTTCACTGATCAAGCACTTTTGATATCCTCTGTCCGCTGATCCATTGACGACTGAAGACGTGAAACTTCATCTGCAATTTACACGCCACTCAGCCACATTTAGGAATGAGAGAAAAATGCAAAAATATCGATACACACTTACAATACAGACTCTCTCGTTGACCCTCTTTTATTGTCTTACTCTCGAGAGAGCATAAACAGTGCAGCCAACACAGCTGGATATGTGTCACAAACACATATATATTTGGGTCGCAAACACTTATTTTAGAACATTATAATCACCGTGTCTCTAAGATGTAATATTGAATAGCAAACACAATGTATTTGCACACAAGTATATTATATTTGCGACAAGCTCCAAATATACGTTATATTTGCATCCAAACAACAAAAAACGACAGATTTTTTAGCATGTACGTTCTTTGCACAAGGTTAGGTTAGGTTGAGGAACCAAAGCATTAGTACTGTCCCTCATAAAATATTTGTGGGCACACACTTAAGCCAGCAGGCTGGTCTGCTGTACGCTCTTCGTTCACCCGGGATTATCTTACATTTCTTGTCATTGGAAGTTAGTACTTCTTACTAGACGTTTACGTCGCTGCCGCCGTTTTTTAAGATTATTGCCCCGTCGCCGTCATATTACGTAGAAATAGACGCAGCGGCGTCGTGGTTCGGCGGCGTATAACTTTTTGTTTAATCTTTAATATAATCGATCAATTAATGATTGATCAATTAAAATCTACAAAATTTCCTAATAACAGTCAGCTTAATTTCTCATGAATTATCTTATGGAGTTGAATAACACTTTGAATTTTGCATAACAACAGCCAGTAGTGAAGTGAGGTTCCGCAAATTTTAAGAAGAGAAGAATCGGGAATTTGGGCTCGTTCCGGTTCTCAGCTAATTGATATCCCAAATAGGCTTAAGAGAAATATATTTTTATAAGAGCATAAAATTTGATAAAAATACAAATTTTTGTCGAGTCCGGTTCCGAGAAGAAGCGGTTATTTGGATTCGAGAAAATCCGGGTCTTTGGACCGGTTCGGATTCTCAGCAAATTGCTGTACCAAAGAGGCTTACGTGAAATATCTTTTTATAAGAATATAAAAGTTGATAAAAATACACATTTTCTATCGAGTCCGGTTCTGAGAAGAACCGGTTATTCGGAGCGGAGCCGTTTCTCAGCAAATTGCTGTCACAAAGAGGCTTAAGTGAAATATAAATAAAAGTTGAAAGATACTGTTATTGTTATCCGAAAAAATAAATGGCATAAAATAACTAATATTTTTGCCGGGAAAAATTAATGTTAAAATAAAACTATTAATATCTGCCTTTTTGGATAAAAACCATAACCGGTACGGTCCCTGATATTTTTATATGAATATAAACATTGATAAAAATTCAGATTTTCGTAACCTTGCCCAAAGGTTATCACTTTTGGTTTCTTTGGAAACGAATCCTCTTACCCAGGATCTGTTTAACGGTTCTTCTCAACCAATTTTTCAGTTCATGTAGAATCATTTTTCGATCTTTTTTGAACCTTTTTCGGTTCTTTTGAACCCGTTTTTCGGTCCTTAAAGAACCGTTTTCGGTTCACTTTGACACGTCTTTCGGTTCTTGTAAACCCCGGTCCGGTCGGTTTTTGTAAAGAACCGGTTCCACGATTCTGTGCATCACTAACTGTCAGTTGAAATTCCACACGCTACAACACCAATATCTAGTTCCATTCCCTATCAGGTTGAAGCACACATTACAACTAGAACAACAGCAGGTAGAACTTCCTATGAATTGAACTCTGCTCAGCAGCAGCCGGGTCAATTTCCTAATAATTTGGAATCTCCATTGCCGCCATTAGACGCCGCCGAAGCAGAAACAATCGGCGTAAACCTCTGCTTCGTACAAGTTTTCTCAGAGTTGCACAATCCATTTCCCTGAGATGCTCCAAGCTGGGTATTGTAGGTGTGATACAAAAGCGGGACAATGATCCAGGAAATGTTCCATCATTTATATGTCCTCGTCATTCGTGTCGGATCGTTCAACTCGTCTTAGATGTGACCTTAAAGTAGAGGGTCCAGTGCCGTTAATCTTCAGTCCGAGATACCTTACAGCATCTTCGAAGTTCTGCTGCCTTCTGATGAATTCCATGTTTAATTGCGGGTTAATCTAGCCCGTTAATGAAGTTCAATAGTTATTGCATGTGTAGGTTTTGCGTCGACTGATTTAACGTCCTTCGGTTGGAGACCACTCTAGCCAGCTCGTCTGACATTTCGTTGTCCATAATGCCATGATGCCCACAACTCCATATTATCCCCAGATTGTTGAAGGCGGTGAATATTTGTACTTCCCATTTCATTCGAGTACCTTTAGAGATCTCAGTCTTTATGACGTTATAGCCTTGATTGCCGCTTGGAAACCGAACAAGATTTTCGAAATATTATGCAATTATACAAAACAGTAAACTATGAGAATACAACACAGAGGGGGAGCTTTAATTGCACTTTACTCAAACACTTGTTTTACACACTAGGTGGGTTTTAATATGCAGCGTCACATATACTGTTTTTCTAAAAATCGTCATAATACCTTAACAGTATACCCGAAGGTACTAAATAACTTATGCTATGGTTTACGAAAATATATAAACAAAGTTATAGTGATTCAACACAAACGAAATTATTCACTGTACAAGACGAACGGCTTCGATTTCATTACGATATCTACAACCGATAGACAGACACAACCAGAAAAACTAACCTATCATTTGTCATTATAACTGGAATCTTAAGATCCTGTAATTTTCCTCGAGATCAAAATAACAGATTTTGGTTAAAACAATCTTATAAAAAATTTTACGACTACGTCTATTCGACGTTAGCCTGCATTTGTCAATCGGTGGACGGGTTCAGAAGGTATTGACGTTTAATTTTGGAAATAAATAATTTATTCTCCAATAATGTAAAATATTTTCACTTTCAAAAATCTACGAAAAATATATTTTTTCTAAAAATCGCCTTAATACCTTAACAGTATACCAGCTGGTGTGCAACATTGAGTGTGCGCAGCTCTTGTACATGATAAATTGGGTTCGATCCCTGCTCGGACCACCTTACATTTCTTTCGACGGCGTCACCTCGCTTAGTGCTGGCGACACTATCGAGTACTTAGCAATGAAAAATCTTCATGACATTCGGAACGGGTGTAAAACTGTAGGTCGCAATCAGAGAGTATGAAAACCAGGAAGCGCACATCTCACTGGATGAGAGATTCCTTCCAATTCCTTCATGGATTGCAATCGACTATCAGTTTTAAAATACTAAATAATTTGATCTATTGTTAACGAAACTATATTAACAAAGGACAACGTTATAGTGACTCAACACGGACAAAATTATTCACTGTACAAGACGAGCGGCATCAATTTCATTACGATATATACGATGAAATCGATAGGCACAACCTTAACCAATTAAACCTCCTCTACGAAGATGTCAAAATCAATTTTTCAATAAAATGGAATCGTTAAGCGAACCACAGATTTGTCATTCCAGAGCATGATCTTCGTCGATAACATTTTATCTGACTGATGAATTCGCAATCTATTACCAAAATATTGTGTGAACATGATAGTGATGTGAACAACTTCGATTTCATTCTAATTTGGTATCAAGAAGTCCGGAAAACCGACAATAAACATCAACGATAGCTGATGTTCATGCTAATGAATGACAAGTCTGTGGTTCGCTTTAGATTCTCCAATATTTCTCGATAACTTAATCACAGAATTTAGTGTAAAAAATCTTACACTTTGTTGAATAACAATACATGTTAGTCATTTGCCTACGTTCTTTAATCGGTATCGGTAGAAATTTGTTCACATTCAAGGTTTCATCAAAAATGTAAATACATTTTATAATAATCCTCTTAAAATCGTAACAGATGCATCCGATAACTCTAAATAAATGGCACTATTTTTATTGTAAAGTATATGATTCGATCTGAAATTATTTCTTAGAAGATTATTTTTCTATTTCTTACGAGCTACACAGATCAGGATTTTTTTGCAATTAGGAAAAATATAAACAGTCGGCACCAGGATTTGAACTCACGTTGGCGGACGATCGTTTCGAAGGTTGTGACTCTTTTCATCAGGGCCTTGGCGTTCTAGGCCAGTGGCCGTCTTGTTCACATTGTAACTATTATTTACATTAAATTGAGCTATTGTTTACCAAAACATATTATTAAAAACAAAGTTATAGTGTCTATGCAGATACGAAATTATTAACTGTACAAGATGAACGGCATCGATTTCATTACCGTATCTACGACGGAATCGGTGGGCACAACCAAATCAAATCAACCTTTATCCACACAACAAGAAAACCCAAACCCTCATTTCCAATACACTAGAGGTTCCGCGTTCAAAAAGTCTGACTGACTGCAACAATGCCCCCTTTAGCTTCTCGTTAGATGAAGATGATTCAAAGAAGGTTGAGAATAATATTTTTACCCCAATAAATCGGATAATGTTTACCCCGAAAAATGCAAACATTTTACACAGAACTCTATTGTAATCTGTGCTAGGTCTAGGGAAAATGCAACAGGTCCATTAACTCTTAAATATTTTTAATGGATATGAAGCGCCAACAATTTCCGGTTCAGACCACCATAGATGCAACAAAAATAGATTTGTCGGTATAAACTTTTATTAAATCAGTGACGTGTTTCATGTATTTCACCCGAGATAAGACACTAGTCAACGCCTAGAGCCTAAGTGTTTCACTGCACAGTTGTGACGTTCTTGAGTTTCCTTAAGACATTCTTGGAATAACTTTTAAAAGGAAAAGGATAAATGAAATATTAATTATAAATTGACAGGAGTAATCGAATAGAAAAAATGTCATGTACTCACTCGTGCTCGAATGTTGCGGAAGTCTGAAGTAGAAAAGTTGGTCAAAGCTAGGACTCCCAGGACAATTGTTAATAGTTTCATTATGAACTTGATTTGTAGCACCCGATGTGAACTCAATAATATTTTAAGTACTTTTGTTTAAATGTCCATGAAGTTTGAATCTATTTATATTCTTAGTTGGGTTTCGAGAAAAGACAACTAATTATTCTTTGAGTTATACGTTTGCAACATGTCTAAGCATTCGAATCCTACATGAATCGCACAGTGTGGTGAATCAAGAACACACCCGACAGAAGTTATACTTCATGCGTGTAATTTAAATTACAATTGCATTTGCTTTTTCGTTCATGTGTATAGATGTGTGTATAAATGGATGTTCAAATAAGTGAATACGTTCGTCTTGATTATTTCGAAGATGAGGTTTTATCTTTTCTAGTTGGGTGTGCCCCTCGTTGCTAGGTTGATATCGTAATGAAACGTAGCTGTTCGTCTTGTACAGTGAACGATTGTGAATGTATGTATGTAGTCTGCTACTATGCTGGAGTGTATAGTGTCCATATGGTTCGTTTTCTGAGACTTTGTTTGAGTGTTTGTCCCTATGTTTTTAATGGGCTTAGTACAGTTTTTTCATGAACACTTTTTTCGGACAATCCATTTTCTGTATTTCTGTATACACTTTGGTGACCGTCGTTTTTATAATGGTTAGTGGGCACAACTCTTGCATATGAGAACCTGGGTTCAATCCCCGCTCTGATCACCTTACATTTCTTTCGACGAGAAGGTGGCATCTACATGTATCGAGTAGTATGCCATGGCGAAGCTTCTCAAAACCCCTCTCGTAATGGTTGTAATGCTGAAGGTCCCAATCAGTGAGTGTAAAACTAGAAAGCGCCAAGCTCAGTGATTGTGCGAAGCATTCCCAGTTCCTTCATGGGATGTAATGGGGAACTATTTACATTTTAGTTTTGTACACCTTTTATGTACACTTTTCTGTGTAGACTTTTGTATAAACTTTGTGTACTTATGAGAAAACTTTTGTGATTTTGTATACAATTATTGTGAATACTTTTTGTTACTCTGTGTATAGATAGTGTAAGGTGCTGGTGGCAGTTGATGAACAATTCACTTAAACTTATTAGTCTATTGTGATACTAAATCCTAACGAGATTAAGCGCCAGCCCCACCGCAGAACCAATTAGATTGCTCCAAGAAGCTCAACTCCTGCCGGCTGATGCTGGACATTTGCAAGGAAGATTTTCAGTGGATTCTACCTCATCGTTACAGCTTCTAGCGAAGAAATTTGCCCTGACCTTTACACTCGCCCCATGTCCACCAACTAGACAGTGACCCGTCAATATTGAAACAAGTATTAATACCTTGGACCTGACTGAATACACAAGGTTAAGGATTTCCTGACGTCCACTAACGCCCAGATTTTTCTTGAGCGTATACAATCTGTGGCCCTCATCCATCTCTCCAGCATCGTCATATAGGAGCGCTCTCGCAGGGTATGATTTTAATTTTATTCGTCTCTTGGAGCACATTTTGTTCCCAGGCACGGATACCAATTCCGCTCCAATTTCTTTGGAACCTGTAAGGTAGTTTCTAGTCGGGCCAGCTTATCCGCTCTACAGTTCCCCAGAATGGTCCTGTACTCCGGCATCAACATGGGATTAATATTATGCTGCTGGACCATATCGTTAAGAGATCTGCGCCAGCCCTGGGCCGATGTTGAATTCAAGAATACTGATTCCAGGGACTTGATGACGGCCCAACTGTCAGAGAAGACATTGACCGCAATGACTGCTGGACTCTGAGCAGGTTTTTTACAATGACCAGGTATTTTGCAAGGAAAGGACATAACTAGTTTACTATAGTAGACTCCGTAGCCTACCTTATCAATCATTTTCGACCCATCCGTAAAGAAATTTACATATCCCTCTATACCACACGCTGAAAATCCGTCTTTTTTGTTGTTTGGATTCAAATATAATGTGTTTGTAGCTTGTCGCGAATATACTATACTTGTGCCCAAACATATTGTGTTTGCTATTCAATGTAACATGCTTGAGACACAATGATTAATGGGCTATAATATATGGTTTTGAAAACCCAAAAAACCGCTAAAAAAAAATACGAGAAAGACAACAAAGAAACAATAAGGCAGCAGATCTTCACTTAATGAAAACAGTGCGTGCAAACATGTACATGTTTCCTGTAATATGTTGCTGGGTCTGATATTTTTCAACGTGCAGGAACTCCTTTGTTCCAGGAATCTATTTCCGCTGTGAGAAAGTGGTATTTCCGTTCGGGAAATGCGGGAATGTTGGGAGCACCCTTTAGCACGGTTTGATGACCGACTCCAACAACACCTCATTGTGAGAGTTGCCTTAACCCGATTGCAAATGTCTACCTTTAATGTCCATGAGCAGCAAAATTTAGCATTACATTGAGTAAATCGGTTGGAGCACCCCAGATGCACGTCGTCTCCATTCTCTGAACCCTAGGCAGTAGTGTGCAATAGGAGGGCTCTTAATCGCCTGCCACTACACGATAACCCCATTGGGTTTATTACCGCCGCTTTATAATTCCAGTGAACATTATATAGCCTAGAGCCCTTTGACAGGTGTAGAGAGCTATCGTCGCCTTTCTCGTCCTTTCCAGTAGATTGGGTTTGAAACAAAGCTTGATTTCTAGAATCTTCTCAAGTGCTGTCTCGCATTTTCATTTGCAATAAAAGTCGTACAAGGTTTTGTTTTAATTTTTTTAAATTTATTATTTTCATTACTTTCAGTACCGAATATGATCATAGACTCCTCTCTGAAACGAAGTAAATGAAAAAATAATTTAGTTTCAAAAACTCTGATTGGAAAACTGTCCGCAAAAAAATGTTCTTACTTGAGCGTAAGCAGTGCCCAGAAGAACTACAAATTCTAGAATTGACGTCGATGAGAAATCCATAGTGAAACTTATGTTGGACCACGGGCTTTGATATATGAACCGTAACTTGTAATTAAACCAATTCAAATTGTACCCAATACTATTTTCAATATTCTATATATGGACGTCAAAAGCGTAGCGAAATATCGTAGAAGATTGCAAAATTGTATTCCACCGATATAATCTGCATGAATTATTCATAGATTTTCTTGAAAAATTTATTTGAATAAACAATTAATATAGAGATTGAAGAGATACAAAATAGGCAAACCGATTTACACATTTCATGCAAATTTTGAAAACGTGTAATAATAAAATTTGCATTCAGATGTTTATAGTTATAGACAGACAAAAATCTGAGAGCTCTTATGGAATTCGCAGAGGTTCTCACTATGTAAAGAGTCCGCGTGATTTAATGTGGTACTCGACGTGAAGTCCTTAACCACAGGTGAGCACCTCCCCACCAAGAACATGTTTGATTCGACTGTTAGCGCCGCCCGTAAGATATCCGTGCTACCCCGCATTGAGAGGCAGCCAAGAGATAAGGAATAGAAAGCCTTACACCGTTAGTATACCCTATTAAGTGGGAGAACGAACGCCCCGTATTCGCATATCCGCCAAAGCGGAGGTATCAATTCAGGAACTCTCTTTACGTGAGTTTACCTCCTTGTTAAAAAGTAAGGTACTATCCAGAACTCTTCCGTGATAAGGGCCACGGATCCCATGTTTCGAGAATATGCACTAGCCTAGTAAACTGCGTTACTTTGTAAATGATATACAAGGCAACTACATACCCTCTCCCAGCGATTGTGGCGGCAACCACAGCCAGCATGATGTCCCACAAGGGGACCAACCCACCCGTGCTATCAGATAGGCATACTCACTGGTCCAAGTGTTGCAGGGCAGCTGATCCCAGTTTTTACTTCGTGCTAAGTAGCTCTTCGTGCCCCGCCGATAAAGCTAAAACTATTAACACAAAACAACATCAACAACAACATTACGACAAGATTGGTACTTAAATTCCAAATTGCATCAGTACACAATCTAATAACTACAGACAGTCAGCTGTAGCTTTCTCACCGTAGGAGCAATGCTATTTCCGCCTCTTCCGGTCAAAAACAGCGACCGGTAGTCAATCTTAAGGCTTCGCCTGATGACGCCCCCGTGGATCACACGACACAATCTAAAAGGGCACGAGTTCGAGACCTTGCTCGCGTTACTCTCAAACAGCACACGGTACCAGTAAAAGGCTCCTGGTCAGACCACATGGATAATCCACTTCCATATTCGACTCCGAAGAAATCCGGGAACTGGCAGTGCCTGTATTGGCAGGGTACAACAGCACCGACATCAAGATCCTAGAATAACAAGCTTGAAAAAGCCCGGATCACGAAAAACTCGAACCACTTACTTAGGGGACATGCGAAAACCCGAGAGTTAAACTGTGTTGCCAAACACAACGTATCCGGATACAGAAGCATACAACTCACACACCAATCAACACCAGATCTGGTGACACACATGCCGACGAAGTCCCTAAAAGCCCCGTAAAGGAGACATTCGCACAAATCATGGATCAATCTTTGATTGGCTCTTCGCAATCACACGACTCCCGATCAGCGATTCTCATTCTGAGCAAGACTGTATTCAACGACCCGTGACCTGTCAGTATGACACCACGGCTTAGATTGAAGCTAATACCAGGGTTCTTCCCGACGAATTCTACATCCGGTATAATTTACTCGACCGTTGGTACTGGAATTCTAACGGCCCTGCCACTCAGATATGACCAACCCATCCAAACGAGCCTGCCGCTCACTCCAATTCATGCTTTCTGCTCCAACAATGAGCCAATCTTGATTTTGAACCTCTCTTGATTTTGATTTTGAACCCCTCCTGCGTACCCCTCTTAATTTCGAAGTCAATGCTACGACGCATCACTCACCTCTAGATCAAGAGAAGTTGCACCCATCAGCACACACTGTAGACACCGTACGATATACTGCCTAACAAACCAACAACATTACTCTCTGAATATAGAGTTATCGTCGCTGCCCGAAGAAACCTCTCGCAGTTTCACACCAAACAGAGGATCCAAATGTTGCCATGGCAACAAAGAGGTCCCTGCCCTAACTGCTTGACGACGCAGACCCCAATCACTCCTCACAACGCGCCTAACCTTTCCTACAAAAAAAGTTCGTCCTTTCTCCCATGGTGACTCCGAGATACTTCACCTCTGTAGAGTACCACCATTTACACGAACGACTGGAAAATGGGACTTGAAACTACACTTCAGCAACATGGTCACTGTATTTTCCACCGATATACTAACTCCTACACGCTCGCCCCACCATCATGGCCGAGGATAACTGTTCCAACTCGGAACGAGATCTACCCTCGACCATAATGAGTAGATCATCAGCGTACTCACATGTCTTGCATTCGACCTCAAGCTCATGCAAGAGCGAATCCATCATCATATTCCACACAAAGGGGCCACAAATGGCATACTGTGGTTATCCTCGGACCACGTCGACACACTCTGAACTATTTTCTCCTACTACAACTTCATTTCTGTCAGAGAGTGCTTCTTCCTGAGATCTTAGCCCCACTAGTCTTTCTCCCTCGATCGCCCAACTCAGATTATCAAACGCATCTTAAAAGTCGACGAAAATGCCCAGAACATACTTCTAAGTAGACCCTGCATCTGTTCTCCACACGTGCGCCCAGGCATCTTCAACACTTCGACCCCTCATAAAGCCGAACTGCCAACGGCACATGCTATCAGAAACTCTCTCACTCAGCCTATGCACCAGTATCCTTTCCAGTACTTTTCCAAATACTAGGAGAAGACTGATACCATGATAAGAACGAGGATTACTCCTGTCCTTATCCATTAACTTCAAGAGTACAATAACGTGAGCTACGCGAGGTATTCTCAAATAGCTTTCCACATGCTTTTACACATCACTCCAGCTATTGCATCCATACTAGGTGACTTACGCGACTTAACTAACGCCATGCATTCTGCGATCTCTGAACTTTCCTGCTCGGATGCACTAGGCTCCACTTCCCCAGAAAAATAAGAAGAGGTCACTACCTCCGTTCTAGGCAAGAACTCAGCAGCATACCCCTGATGCAATCACTCCAGGATGTAAGAATGGCATCGCCATCTTTCAACCCGGAAAGATCTACTTCTGCCAAGGAAAATCCTATACACATGACCCTTGGGATCATTCCTATGGCAGGCCACAAACTGGTGCCATTGTTTCTTTTTCCACGATTACAATCGCCGAGACAAATTTTTAAATTTTTTTTTTTTTGTATGGAAGAAATACTCTTTTTGTAGATATATATGTGGCTTAGGCATGGCTTATATTATATTATATCAAAGTATATTGTGTACGCGGATCTAAGCTGGTCAAGATCACTAGCTCAAGATCACCTCTGAAAACGTTTCCTGAGACTGCGCTCCATTCTTCGGATAAATGAATGATCCCGCGATTTTACACCCAGACTGATGTAATTTCTGATTTAACTAATTTCGTTCAACATAACTAAACACTTTTATATCGTTAAGACTTGTACTAAGTTCAACATTTTGCGCTACATTGTACACAACTCCATACAAAGAAATGCCTCCGAAATAACGACGAAATATATCCGCACTTGTAGTACTAAGATGTTCGAAAAAATATCAGCACAATGGACGATCGTTCAAATCATTTTAATGTTTTTAAGAAAACTATAAAGACCAACAGAAATGTAGAAAGAAATTATCAATATTATCAACTGTCATTAAATTTGTCAAAAAAAATCCAATGAGTGTTCGAACTCACGGGCGATGTGTTAACACCCTCTTGTTACACGGTACCTGTTCAATTTCTATGAACACATTAGTAAATGTTATATTGGAAAATAAAAAACAGCGTTCAATCATATGATGATGTTACATTTAAATAATATTAATACTTAAAATTATTTAAAGACCCAGTGCAAGCACATGTGTCATTATTTTCTTGCTTAATACTTTTTGTTTTATTCCCACAAAAAACAAAGACAATGCAAAGCAACAGACACTGAACATACGCTACACAAGTTCACACAATTTTCATTGCCACGTCATTATTCTCTTTGCTCTGAGAGTGCTCGGCACCCGCACAATACAACTATTCGCTGCCGCTACATCAGTGTGTGTTTTTTTTCGCAGTCTGACAATCTGTGTTTCACAGTCGGACAAATCTGTGTTCTGGGGTGGGTCACCCTTATCATTTAGGGTTATGAAAAATAGATGTTGGCCGATTCTGATACCTACCCGATATGCACACAAAATTTCATACAAATAGGTCCAGCCGTTTCGGAGGAGTTTAACGCCAAACAATCTGTGTGATCGCAGTTGGACAAACTGTATTTGGATGTATTCACTTTGTGAACTTAGTCCCTAGCCGCGCCTATAGATGGTAACACATCAAAAAGATCGTGGTACTCTATGTTGGCTGTGTATCTGATCTTTGTACCAGCCTTTAAAGACTCTAGGGAATTTAAACTAAACTGTTTAAAATCGTTCCACTATTAATTAGTATTTAAACGCTAATGTTAATCACTAAGTCAAGCAATTACCACATGCTGTTTTAAAATCCCGTGGTTAATCTTATTAATTTGTCTTGGTTTGGCATTAAATTTGTCACAGAATTATCACAAAGAAGATTCAATCTCTAATTATTGTATCAACGGAGGCACTATATAAGATAGTAAATATTCTGTTGAAAAATTTAACGGTTTTCCAAATACTTAGAACTTGGTTGTAATACGAATATTTCCGATAATGAAAATTGTAACATCTAAACTGGGACTTTTGATTCTGGCCCTTTGCGCAGAGTTGGCACTTGGTCGTGCAATGGTGAGCAAAATTTCTCAATTACTAATATTTCAGTTGCTGAGACAGATATTATTTTTGAAAATATTTGGAAATAATAGCCTGGACGCCTGCCAGTTATGAACTGGGTCAGGGGATAATGCGGATGTTGTCATCAAGTTCAATGAAGGAAGCTTATTATTTGAAAGCAAAAATGTTGTCCTGAGACTTATTAAAAAAGTCTGGATACAATTTTTAATTACAGAATTTGAATAAAATGTGAAAAAAATTTTGACGAATTTTCAATTAAACATAGGATGCTTGACTACACGAGAGTTACTACAGCACCCTACTGGGCCTCGCCGAGCCCAGTGTAAATATATGGAGAAAGGAGTCTGACCTACAAAATAGGTTCAGCGTACTATGGGAACGTAGCTCCTTTTCGGCAAAACGCATATTTTTGAGTATCCATTGGATTGATAAAATTGTTGTAATATTTTAAATTACACTTTTATTGGTTACTGTTTTAACTGTATTGTAAAGGATCTGAAACAATACAACTTTGCAAATTATGGCCATATCTATTTGATTACATTTGGTAACTAATAAGCGAAAAAACGAACAAATTATAATACATATATTAAATTTTTTCACCAATTTTAGAGTACTACATACAACTCTTGTTGATTAGTGTATTTTGCAATGTTATCAAGAATTTTATGGGCTATAATTCCTTCTGAAGCTGTTGGCCCAAATTATTTACCGTATGCTGGAAGATTAGAAGAACTCCAAAAAATATCAAATTTAGATTGGCGCTTCGTCATTTGACAAAGAGACGGTGTATTTTTGACAAAATGTATATTAGCCAATATTATGCAACGATGAAACTGCTACAATTTTGTAGAAGGTTGTAATGAAAAATATTTAACGGTTTAGAATATATTGAAGTGTAATCAGAAGTACAGCTTTGATCAACAGCTAATATCTACTTTGGCCTACAAAAAAAAAATTGTGAAGATCAGACCCAAAACGGAGGGGGATTTCCTAATACCTCGCCATTGGACTTTCAGAATTTGTTGCTTTCGTTGAGGCCCTAATTTCATTGTCGCACAGTGTTATTTATAGATATTCGAAAGGGCGCACTAGTGCGTTTCGGTGCTCGCATAATTCAGAAATCTCTCAAGTCAAAAATGGTAACAAAAATTGCATTAAAAATAAGATCTTTGAAATCCCAGTAAATAGGTAATGGTGATGTTCAAAGAATTACATCTTAGAGCATTTTTGTACACCCTGAAAACTCGTAGCCTCGAATGCTACGACACTAATGAGAAGAGTCACACGCGCTGAAAAGTAGTTCTTATTTTTTGTTTGGATGGAAATATAATGTGTTTGTAGCTTGTCGCAAATATAGTATACTTGTGTCCAAACACATTGTGTTTGTTATTCAATATTACATGTTGGAGATACAATGATTAATATATTACAACATATGTATGTGTGGGTGTCCAAAATTTGGCTTTTTTTGTTGAAAACTGTTGAAAGCAAAAACGTGACAGACAATAAAGGAACAAAAAGGCAGCAGATCTTCAATTCGTGAAATCAATGTTCCAAACATATACGTGATTCCTGCATTATGTTACTGGAACCATTTTTTCAGCGTGTACATTTCGTGAGTAGTCTACAAACGATTTAGAGACAAAATCTTTGCAATTAATGACAAAATAGAAAATTGTAATTGCAGTTTAGGGGTTTCTTTTGCCAATCTTACTAACTTTACACTCTTGCTGGCTTAACCTATCTGCAAAAAAATATTTCGACAAATCTGTAAATTTTACTGCCTCACTGCAAATGCCAATATATGGTAATTTGAACTCACGTTGGCGCACGTTCGTTTCGAAGTTTGCTTGCTAAAAAAACGGCGCCAGCAACATAATGCAGGAACTATGAATATATTTCCAAGCATTGTTTTCATGAATTGAAGATCTGCTGCTTTGTGGTTTCTTTGTTGTCCGACACGTTTTTGTATCCAGCAGTTTTCAACAAAAATAAAGCTATATTTGGGACACAAAAAACATATATTATAACCTTTTAATTATTGTGTGTCCCACATATGATATTGAATAGCAAACACAATAACTTCGGACACATGTACACTATATTTGCGACACGCTACAAACTCTTTGTATTTGCATTCAAACAACAAAAAAGAACTGATTTTCAGCGTGTTTGAGAGTCCAAATATAACACAGTGAAACACGAAAAACTATAACCACATACGGTTTGCCCAAAGTCATGCAGTTTTTTTTATGGGCCTCCAAAGAAAGATATGGGGCCTCGGTGTCATTTTTCCAAAAAAGTTATCATTTTGTCGGCCTCATATCTTGCAAACCGTTTGGAATTTTGATATACTCTCTGAAGGAAAGTTGTAGCTCTTATCTAATTGTGCAAAATTTTTGCAAAAAGTGATCATTTTGTCGGGCTCATATCTTGCAAACCGTTTGGAATTTTGATATACTCTCTGAGGGAAAGTTGTATGAATTGTCATAGAGAATAAAAATTGTCGACACATAACATCAAAACAACTTCATCTTCAAGGACAAAATCGAAAAAAACTTTAAAAAATTGGATTTTTTACCTTTTTCCCATGTTCAGGTCCATAGGTAGCAAACCGATCAAAATTCAAGGAAACAATCAACTTCAAAGATGTATCTAAGGTCTTAATAAAAAAACTTTCTAGAACATATGAACTTTTTAGGAATGATTCTTATATTATGTGTTGCGTGCCTTGTAGCGTGTGCTGAGCTTACTGCCTTGCCTGTGCTGCTGCGGTCGGTGAGTTGGCATAGTATCTCAATGTTGAAGTAAACGGTATTAAGAATTATTCCTAGGAAGTTAATATGTTCTAGAAAGTTGTTTATTAAGATCTTAGGTACATTTTTGAAGTTCATTATACCCTTGAATTTTGATCGGTTTGCTACCTATGGACCTGAACATGGGGAAAAAGGTAAAAAATCCAATTTTTTTAAGTTTTTTGCGATTTTGACCTTGAAGATGAAGTTGTTTTGATTTTATGTGTTGGCAATTTTTATTCTCTATGACAAGGGCTACAACTTTCCCTCAGAGAGTAAATCCAAATTCCGAACGAATTGCAAGATATGAGCCTGATAAAATGATCACTTTTTTGCAAAAATGACACCGAGGCCCCAAATCTTGTCCATGACTTCGGGCAAAACTGGGAGACACGCGTCTTTTTTTTTTGGTCTTTTATCACGTAGTGGTGTCTGTATATGGTTATATTTCCATGACTTAAAAAATTACACACAGTGTAATCAACCACGCTACAGACGCCGACGTTTTTTATATATTTTTCTTATGGCAGGGAAAAATCGTCACAAAACTCCACCGCCAGAATAGAATCTTTTCTAATTTCTTGGAGGCGCTCTCACGAAATTTCTCAATTGAGAGAATGACGTTGCCAAATTTTCATGAAAATTTTAAGAGCAACAACAACAAAATTTTGATAGCAGTAAAAACAATTTAATTCTCTGCAACAATAATATTATTTTCGAAACTTTCCAGAAAAGAGCCGCAAATATATACGAAGCAGAGAGAAAAAAATCAACTGAAGTCGCCAGACACTCTCTCTCCCATTTCGTTTATAGCTTATTCACATTTACCGCGTTTCAGCTGAAACGCCGGCGTTTCGCTTTCTTGAAATCATTTTGAAACCATGGTGTTCACATTATGCTTTTTTAAACTACTGTGGTTTCATGTGACATTTCTCATTTCTGTTTTGTGTTTTCTGTATTGAGTGTAAACAACACAAAGGCACATTTGTGAATAAAGAAATATAAAATAACATTGATACATACATATGAGACATACATTGATAATAACATTGATACATACATACTTAAATCACTTTGCAATAAGTACTTACCACCACAAAGCAAACTAGAAATGTAAACAAACAGATTTGTTTTCCCTCATTTTTCTGACATTTGCTTTGAAGCAGCAATGGAAATTTTTTCATTTTACTCCTTTTTTAACTACTATTGGAGTACAACACTGTGCTCTCTCTCATTTTTACTGTGGTTTCAAACAAACTACAGTAAAAAGAGCATAATGTTTGCGTTTTTTTTTGTATGGAAATAAGTGCCAATTAAAGTGTGTTTCGCTGAAATCATCGAAAGAGAGCGAAACGCCGGCGTTTCAACTGAAACGCGGTAAATGTGAAAAGGGTATTAGACGCTAGAGATTTTTTTTCGTCGTCATCTAAAGCGTGCCTGACTTTGTTTGGACTCTGACTCTTCTCATGAGCGTCATAGCAATCACGGCCAGTGAGCGCCTGGTGCACATTGTCACTAACTGCAGATTTTTATTGGGGTTTCTTCTCTCCTCTTTGTCTCCCTCTTCTGAATGGTGTTGTGCACACATATTTTGTTCATATATAAATCTCAATAATATTTCACTGCTTGAAAAAAATCTAATTTTATATCATCTCCAAAACATTACATGCTATTATACTGCCTTTGAAGATTGAAATATTTGGCACTTTTGAATATCCTTTCTGGTGGACCCAGTCTAAACTAACATACAAATAAAAACAAACAACCCCAAATATTTTGAAATATTTTATTTATTTACTCTCTAACCGCATTGGGGATACAAAAGATGAGCATTTCTCACACCGCACATGCCTGGCAGAGCTGAAGCGAACATTAAAGCGCTTAAGATAACTGAGATATATACTAGAAACTTCATTATTGAGAGTGAAAATGAAAATTATGTGACATTTCCAAAACTAAGTCGTAGAATTTATAGTGTGTTTTTCGTACGGCAACAGTGTAACTAATATCACACATTAATTCAGGCAGACTACTCTGCGAATTCGAACTCTAGCGAATTCGTTAATGACAGATGACTACAAAATTATTTCTTACTTCAACTTGTTAAATATATTTTACATAGATTTAATTTCCTGCATGTTTTAAAACATTTTCAGTTCGCATTTAGAATTAAGTTTTGAATTTGTTATAGTTTAAAACGAAATTCATTTAATTTAATTATTTATAAAGTGCGACAATATATGAATCTCGTATTAGTAGCTGTTCGAGACTATTCAGAATAGTCTATAAACAATTTTGAAAACATTTTCTTCGGAATATTCAGAATGAAGGTAGTGTCAACAATATTGGGGTTAGTAGTGGCTTTGGTTCTGTTAGCCAATCCCACTCTAGCTCATCCTCAAGGGGTAGGTTCACAAATCAGCTTCCATTGTAGTATAAATATAATACTTTAATTGTACTTTAACAGCTCCATCCGGCTCTGGCATGGAAAGGAAGATAAGAATAACTAAAGTAACACATCCCTGTCACTGTCGCCATTTGTAACCACAACAACTTCGGCTCAATAGCTTCGGGTAGGAACGTTTGACGATAATATTAAACAGTGATGTATTAAATTAATTTTTCAATAAATAATGTAAAATAATATGCTGCTATAATTGTAATTGTATTATTTGGGGGGTTGTTTTTTTTCCTAAAAAGGACCTTTGTTTAAAAAACTATTAACAACCAAATGGTTTGCTTTTATAAAATACATTTCAAAAATTCAATTCAAATTTAAAAATCTTACTTGAAATTGTATCCTGCACCGTACCGTCATCCTTCGTCAAAATGGCTACGCGCGATTTTATTTTCGAGCTTAATATGTTTTTTTTTCGTTTTTCTTTTTAACAAATTTTTCGTCTACCGTTAGACGTTTCCAAACTAGTTTTTTGTCGAATATTAATAAAAAAAAAATAACTAAATACAAAAATAACCTCCACTTTGGTTCTAATTTTTGCTCACGATATTATTAATAGCGTCTTGAAGTAGCTTGTAGTCAAAATGACAAAGGATGTCGTTAGTTCACAAAAAATAAGGATGACATTCTAGGATTAAAATACATCACTTGATATCCAACAGACATCAGCCGAAATGTAAATTACATCAATTACATCAAATTCAAACAAACCAAAAAACAATTTAAAATTTAAATACATCAGTTAGAAAACTAATTTATTTAAATTGAAATTTAAAAGAAATGTATAGAAATTCAAGCGAGAACGATTGAAATTCGAAAGACATTGATTGAAGTTCAAACGATATCAATGGAATTTCAAACAATATCAATTTAATTTAATTTAAAATGCATCAATTAAGTTAAATTCAATATTGTCCCATTACATCCAATGACGAAACAAGGGCGTGGACGTAGCCAAACGGTGGCAAGGCGGCCCATTGGCCCTACCTAGTACACGAAACGAATCAATTTTTACACGAGATATTTCTGATTGTTGTAACATAAAGAAATATAAGATCATTCATTTTCGATTAATTAATCTTTGTAATCGATCATTAACAACACGGTGTGTAATTTTTGAAGTCATGGAAATATAACCATATACGGACACCACTACGTAAAAAAAGACCCGTGTCTCCCAGTTTTGCCCACAGTCGTGCACATTTTGTTTTATGGGCCAACAAAGATTTTTTGGCCTCGCTGTCATTTTTGCCAAAAAGTGATCATTTTGGCAGGCTCATATCTTGCAAACCGTTCGGAATTTTGATTTACTTTCTAAGGGAAAGTCATAAAGAACATAAATTGTGAACATATAAAATCAAAAAAAACTTCATCTTGAAGGTCAAAATCGCAAGAAAAAACTTAAAAAAATTCGATTTTTGTTCTTACCTTTTTCCCCCTTGTTCAGGTCAAAATTCAAGGAAATAATCAACCACAAAAATGTACCTAAGATCTCAATAAACAACTTTCTTGCACATATTAACTTCCTAGGAATAATTCTTAACACCGCTTACTTCAACATTGACATACAATGCTATCTCACCGACCGCAGTACCACAGGAAAGGCAGTAAGCTCAGCACACGCAACAAGGCACGCAACACACAATATAAGAATCATTCCTAGTAAGTTCATATGTTCTAGAAAGTTGTTTATTAAGATCTTAAGTACATTGTCGATTGTATCATTGAATTTTGATCGGTTTGCTACCTATGGACCTGAACATGGGAAAAAAGGTAAAAAAATTCAATATTTTAAAGTTTTTTGCGATTTTGAGCTTGAAGATGAACATGTTTTGATTTTATATGTTGACAATTTTTATTCTCTATGACAAGGGCTATAACTTTTCCTCAGAGAGCAAATCAAACTTCCGAACGAATTGCAAGATATGAGCCTGACAAAATTATCACCTTT
The DNA here is from genome assembly GCA_963931995.1 of Phaonia tiefii. Classification (NCBI taxonomy): domain Eukaryota; kingdom Metazoa; phylum Arthropoda; class Insecta; order Diptera; family Muscidae; genus Phaonia; species Phaonia tiefii. The sequence goes on from OZ008368.1 coordinate 50,862,056, forward strand.
TTGCAAAAATCACACCGATGCCCCAAATCTTTGGGGCCCATAAAAAAAAGTGCATAACTTTGGGCAAAACTGGGTGACACGGGTCTTTTTTTCTGGTCTTTTATCACGTAGTGGTGTCCGTATATGGTTACATTTTTCTTGTTGCACTGTGTAATTAATTTAGCCATGTCCGTTTGTCCATGTAATTTTGTGATTAAAGTACAGTACAAACCAATTTAAACGGAATGTAGTACATATATTTAATTGGGTAAGAGACGAATAACTATTGGACTATCCTATCGCTCCACATTTTTACATAGTACATATGTATGCAAACCTGTTTCCAAAACTTGATCATATCGATGATATATTTTGAAAATAGACCACACCGGTTCATGTTTTGATACGGCCGCCATACATAAAAGCCTTTTTTTGAGTCATGATGATCGTTTCTGAGAATCGAACATATCGGCCCACGTTTGTATATTGCCGCCACACAAATTTTGGTAACCAAGCTTGGTACTATTGGTTTTAGAGGTAACAAATATTAACTGGTTTCAAGAAATTGTGGTGCATAAACTTTTCTAAGACCAAGTCTGATTATTTAGAATATACGTCAGATCAGTCCAAGTATGATCGCTTTTGAAAATGTGATATATCGGTTCACAATTTGATATATATAGCTGGCATATAAATGCATGATACTATGAACTTTTTTTATACTTATAAACAGGTTACGAACAGTCGATTTTGGTTGGAAGAAGGCACGAATTACCGAAATTCGGTTTAAAGATATCAGTTGAATATCATAAACTGACAATTAGAATATAGCAGTTCAACACTAGCAATGACCAGTTTTCGTTTATCCCATTGTGCCTTCTTTATACCCTTACCCTCGACAGAGCATAAATAAAGCAACAAACACGGCTTTGTTTGTATCACAAACAATGCTATATTTGGTCACAAACCCATAAAGTCCTACGATGAAACTGGTAATATCGCAAATCTAGTCAATTCTTTTTTGTTCAAATCGAGATGTTTTCGGAACAAAAACATTGTTGGGCAGTATATGCCTTACTGCATCCATCGCGCATGACTGATGGGTCCTGGTGGGCTGAAATGATTATTGGGCATATTTTCGTTATGGAGCAATAAAACGATTTGAATGAAGTTCTTGTAATCGTTTCTGGCTTGTTTTTCGTTCAATTAATCCAAACATATTGACTTGATCTTAATTTGGAGTTGAACTGGTAATTTGGTTGGGAAGCCATCATCTTTTTATGCCTGGACTGTATGGTTTATCTTTAATATTTTCCATTGCTGTTTGAAACGAGTAACCAAATTCGGCAAAACGTCTGGGCCAGGAGGGCCAATCGTTTTGCCGAATTTGGTTTCGAACACTTCTTTCAATTACAGTTCATAAACATGATGCCTGCATGACAGATATAAAAGTATCATTCCAATATTTCTGCCTGCAAGCAATATAACCTAGGAATTGGCCAGTGTTCGTTGATGAGGTGTCGAAAGAAACAACTTGACCGCGTTCATCGATTTTCCACTCAATAAAAAACCCGTAAACTGCCACCGCAATACGTTTGCCTTTTCCTTCACCCGACTGTATCTTTGGGACGCCCAAGAGCTGCCCGTTCGCATCATATGTGACGATAATAGGAAATCGATACACTTTTTTCCGCCGCCTTGCAAGTCTGTCAACATTTTGCCATCCCCGTGCACATTGAAAAATGTCGGTCTAGCCAACGATGGGGTTTCCTTCAAAAATGCAGCAACCTGCTGTCGATTTTTTGTACGGGCTTGTCGAAGGGACTTCCAGTAGGGACTTTCTTTGGTCAAGTAGTTTCCAAAATCCTAGTCATAAAATTCAATTCAATTTTGCATATAACCTTAGGGAAAAGTTTTTAAAATGCATTCAAGTCAAATAAAAACGTTAATACTCATTATTGGGCAACAAAAACAAAAAATCAAAATTCTTGTTGAAATCACATACATACGTTCACTTACAGCCCGTTTATCTATCTCGAACGAAAGCTTACGTTCGTGTTCTGGACGAAAGAAATGTGATTTGAGTTTCACAATCTTGTCGTTTCAAGTAGAATGAACACATCAAATTTTTCAAATATTACAAATGTTGGTTTCTCTCAATTTCGAATGGGCTGTCAGTTGGGAACAAATATAGAGGCAGTCGAACGAAAATTTCAATTTAGAGGAACCCAATTTGAGTCGGATGTGAGTGACTAATTTTCATTCGCTTAGCTTTTCGTTGGAGATAGAGAAATAGGTTTTCGGTTTTCACGATCAAAGTTTCTGTCGTTTTCGGTTTTTTACGATTAAAACAAATATATATTTTAACGAAAATATTATTTTGTGGAAATTTTTTTTTGTATTGGATCCTCCTTCTGGGTAAGGGATAGAGGGTAAATATATTCCCGCAAAATGATGGGACGGGGAAATTAAAGTGTGTCGATCCTTTATATCACCCCCTAGGAGGCACTGTGGGAGCGACAGGATCTGATTTCTTTAAAATTTTTAAAAAAATAAAAAATATTCTTTGGAGACTCCCTTAAGGTTTGAAGATTGAGTGTATATATGGTTTGAGAAACTGTTGGGATTGAAAAGCTATTGGGGCCAGTCATACATTTGACTTCTCCAAGGGAAGTTAGAGCGCTGGGATCAACTTTTATTAAAATTTAATTTTTGTATGGAAGATAGAGGGTAGTTATGTTTAGAAAAATGTTGAAACGCCGAATCCGGGGCAGTTGTAGGGCTTGTTGTGGATTTTTACCCTTCACCAATACAATACCGTCGGTGGTGCAATAGTTAGTGTGCGCGGCTCTTGTACATGAGATCCTGGGTTCGAACCCTGCTCTCACCACCTTCAAAAAATTTCTTTCGGCGGCGGTCACCTCGCATAGTGACGGCGACACTATCGAGTATAGCCATGAAAAAGCTTCTCAAAATACCATTCGGAATCGGTGTAAAACTGTAGGTCCCAATCAGTGAGTGAAAACTGGAAAACGCACAGCTCAGTGATTGTGAGAAGTTCCCCCCGGCCCCTTCATGGGATGTAATGGGAAACCATTTTTTTTTTTTTTTTCAATACAATACAATACCACTTTTGACCACGATGCTCCACTATTTGCCCCTACCACAACTCCCCCATTTTTTGGTTCCTGAATTTTTTTTTCCAAACTGACAAAATTAGGGGTTACCCGTATCCAAATCTTATTACTATGAATCTCCATACTACACTTTCCCACCCCTAATATACAAACAATTATTTTACCATTTTTATTTTGAATTTTTCACGTACTGAAGAATATAATTATAACAAATGGATGTGACTAAATACTTTAGACTCTTGAGACCATTGCCAGACCAAAAACTATTTTGTTAATGTTTCCGAAATAATCAGAACAATTCAAAGATTTAAAATAGTTTAGTTGTACTATATAGAATATTTCAAATTTGCTTGACGTTTCGCCATTTTATGGACTATTGGTACATTGTTTCTGAAAGACATATTAGAAATAGTTTCGAAATGGGGAAAGGGCTACGATATTTCCGAAAGTTGCAATACAAAATTTTTGATAACTTAGGATTTATTGAAGTAAAATCAAAAATACAGCTTTGTATTTGTGTTTTCATCCGCTTGCAGATGTCTAGTATATACACCTTGGTAGCTCCTAGCCGCACGTAGGGACATTTTCAGCCAGGGCGGCCAAAAATACAAATTTCATTATTACTAACATCTAACGCTACAGGAAGGTAAACACCCGGCATGCAGAGTTGAAATTCTGTCATAGGATAAAGGTAAAATGCCACAGGGTAATGGGGAAAATAGACGGTAGGTACCCACGACAATGGGGAACTACCCACCACGATTATCCATTACCCACATGGTAATGGGGAAATAATGGGTAGTTACCCACGTCGTTGGGGAATTACCCAACCGCCTTTATCCATAACCGATCCCCATTTTTTTATCGAAAATATGAAAAAATATCTAAAGCTAATACCAACCGAAAAATAACTAATTTTTGCGGATTTCTAAGGGTTTTTCATAAAGTGGTCCAATTCGAATGGAAGACACGGCTTTTCCCCAAATTCGCCAAAATAAGAATATCGCTAAAATAAGTAAATGGTCATAACCGGTGCGTCCAATCGCAACAATAATAAAGGGTTTTTTTAAATAAAACAAACCCGGTTTTAGATACCAATGAAATTATTTATTCCTGTGAAAGTATGTTCGATGCCATTATGTATGGAACTCGATTTCTTTTGCATGGCCACCACGGGCACGCTTGCAGAAGGCCAAACGCTGAACCCAATTTTCGACGGTTTTCAAGCATAAATTGGCCGATACTGCTGCAATTTCACGTTCGATATTCGTACGAAGTACATCAATCGTCGCTGGCTTGTTGGCATAGACCACAGACTTGACGTAGCCCCACAGGAAATAATTTAACGGCGTCAAATCGCACGACCGAGGCGGCCAATCGACTGGGTCATTTCGTGAGATAACACGTTCACCAAACTTGGTTTCCAATAAATTGATTGTGGCATTCGCTGTGTGGCTTGTGGCGCCATCCTGTTGGAACCACTTGTCCTCCAAGTCCATATTATCCAATTGCGGCCAAAAATATTCGGTTATCATTGAACGGTAGCGATTCGCATTCACAGTAATGTGCCGGTCTTGATCATCACGGAAGAAGTACGGCCCAATAACGCCGCCGGCCCATAAACCGCACCAAACCGTAATTTTTTCGGGATGCAATGATGACTCATGGATTACGTGTGGATTGCTGTCTGACCAATAACGCATATTTTGCTTATTGACGAAGCCATTAAGCCAGAAATGAACCTCGTCGCTGAAGACTATAAATTGGATGTAGCGCTCTTAAAGTTGAGGCCACTGACTCCAAATTTCGGTAGTAAATTTTAATAATTTCGACTCGTTGTTGGCTCGTATATCTTTCCATGATGAAATGGCAAACCTTACTGAAGAGAAATGTCAAAAGAGCGGGAAAAAATATGGCGTCGTTTGCTGTTCCTATCGATTTACTTTTGTAGCGTCTCTGTTGAAAACCCCGTTACATTTTGTATCACCGCTGGAGGCATTAACCAATGGATGGTTTCAAACGACATAAATTTTTGTTAAAAAAATCGCTAAAACTAAAACTTGTCAAATTTAAAATCGCTAAAACGCCCTTAAGTCTATGTTTCGGAAATGGAGCGTTCAATGAAAAATAACCATTTTTTGTTGGTGTCTAAGGGTTTTTCATAAATTGACTTTTTAAAAAAAGACGTTTTAAAAAAAAATTTCCAAAATAAGAAAATCGATAAAATAAAACAAATAGCTAGAACTCGGAAACGGTGCGTCCAATCGCAAAAATGTACGAAATTCGAACCCTGAAGGATAGATTTGTAAACACTTACACACGCATACGCATAGAATATCGTGATAGAAAAAAATAAATATGATTTTTTTTTGCATTTTGTTGTATAGCGAAAGGAACTTCGTTCCAACAGGGTATCCCACTGACACTGACATCTCTACTTTATTCCCAGCTTTTGTTTCGAGTTTGATTTATTTGTGAATTTTGTTATTTAGCTCTTTTGCTTTTGATTTTTGCTCTATTTTGAAGATCTTCCCTCCTTTTTGAAATCTTCTGGCAACACTGGCTATACGTAAGGTTGAGAAAGAAAATTCGCATGCAATTCATGACTAAAGTGTCGGAAAACCAGTAATTTTTTGAAAAAAAAATTTTATTCGAAAAATCAAGTTTTCAAGAAGCCGGTTTTCATTTGTTCGCTTCGGCAAAAACAGGTCGAACCGGTTTTTTCGTTTTTTTGCTTTAAATTAAATTACACATGTAGCACTTAAAATACATATGTTTGGCAATCATTTCATATACTTTTTAGTGTTTAAAACTCAATATTTCGAAACTTTATTTAAATATGACAATTACGTTTAAGAGGGCGGATCACTAAGTCCGTGACTTTTCGAACTTCCCTCGGAGTTGTATGAAATGCAACACTGCTCCCATCAAGTACCACCTGTTAACATACCACTGTCAAATTTTGAGCAAGTTCCGTCATCTACTTTGCGTTTAACAGCTGTTCAAAACATACAACCTCGTTAATTTTTTTAAAAATGCAAAAAAGTGAATTTCGGGTGCTCATTAAACATTATTTTTTGCGAAAAAAAAGGTCAATCAAACCAAGGAAAAGCTTGGTAAATACTTTGGGGACTCTGCACCATCGATTTCAATGGTAAAAAAGTGGTTTACTGAATTTCGTTGTGGTCGTACAAGTACAAATAACGCTGAACGTTTTGGACGGCCAATTGAGGTTAATGCACCCGAAAATGTCGAAAAAATCCACCATATGGTGTTGGCCGATTGAAGAGCAAAAGTGCGTGAGATTGTTGATGCCATAGGCATTCCATATGGCAGTGTAGTTTCGATTTTAAATGGTTAGTTGGGTTTAACAAAGCTGTCTGCAAGATGGGTGCCGCGTTTGCTCTCAATTGACCATAAACGTAATCGTGTGACAACTTCAAAGGATTGTTAGGAGTTCCATGAATTGGGCAAGGAATTGGTACCTCATCCGCCATATTCTCCGGATTTAGGCCCCCATGACTATTTCCTATTACCAAACCTAATGAAATGGCTCGGTGGAAATAGACTTAACTCTAACGATGAAATTATTGATCAAACAAATGCCTATTTTATGGGCCTCGAAAAATCCTATTTTTTGGAAGGGACACAAAAATTGACGAAACGTTGGACTAAGTGTATTGAGCTAAGAGGAGATTATGTTGAAAAATACATTTTTTTTGCCAATAAAAACTGTTTCATTCAAAATGTCACGGACTCATTGATCGGCCCTTTATTATGCATATAGGCCGATGCTTACTAACATTTTAAATTTTAGGATGATAGGATAATAGTAGTCATCTAGGATCGGCAATCAAGATCGCAATCGTACTAATTTAAATTTCGTGCAGTAGCCTTATTTCGATAACAGTTATCGATCGAAATTTTGAATTAAGTTGTACACTGAACGTACCCCTTTACATGTTTTTTCTAGTAGTGAATATAACTGGTTGAAGCTTTGTGATACAAGTGATCAATAATGTCAACGAATTAACTATGAAAAAATGCAACGTTATTTAGAATCTAAATGTCAAATGGGAATTAAAGTGGTTATGTTCATGGATTGCCTTCGGAATCACAGAAGAGGAGCTTAATTAGAATGCTACGTCTCTGCGTAACTGTTGACGCATCGTGTTTTTTTTTTTAATTGACAGAAATTGTCGTAGCGATAGAGTGACATTTCGCATGATTCTGATTTGATAACGATTTTCATGATCTGAAAAGTCATCATTTCGATCAAAATCTGGCGATAGCGGCTGCCGTGATCAGGACCCAGTATTTTGATTACAAACTTTATGAAGACAATAGTCGGACGGGCAGACAGAGCTGAGTCGACTGGTATATATGAAGATGGGACTATGCGTCACACCATTTCTGTATAATCAATAAACATCAGCACTAACTCATAAAGCACTGACACCCAAGTGTGATGTGAGATACAATTAATTCGGATATTCCAGCGCAACATTTGGAATTAATTTCACAATTAGTTACAGTTAAAAAAAAAGTATATAAGATTGAAAATTTCTGTCACTTGTTACAATCTCAAACAAAATATCAGGAAAATCTTTAGTTCAGACGTTTATCTTTAAAGTCGGAATGGAAATTTTACCAACAGTAACAATGGCTCTTCTTTATTGGGCGCTTTGTTATAATAAGTCCACATTTCCGCCCAATATAACAGTGGTAAGTTCTTCTTCTTCAATAAATATAAGGCTTTACTTTACCTTCTTAATTTGTACAACAGAAATGCTTAACCCATATTTGGCCCATATACCATTAATGGAAAATTTATGTCCAGGACGGTGCTTGTTTTCTCTGAGGACATAAATAACATGATAATAATTGTATTTTTGAAATCTTAATACAAAAATTATATTCAAAAAGTAAATTGTTCGAGCGTTAGGTCGTATTTTTAATTAATTTTATTCTACGATATTTCGCTACCCTTTGGGTAGCATCGTCAGGAAGATAAACACAATTATTTATTAAAAACGAAAAGAAACGAATGTATGCCGGGTGGGGAAAATGGTCTACTGGAATATTTAATATAGCAAGTGGGCGTGGTCACGCCCATAGGATGCTGCTTTTAAAAAACACAATATCTAGAGAACTATAGCACCAATCACCCTGGTGCTAGAGAACTATAGCACACATTCATTTGAGATAGCATACATAAATGGGCGGGATCGTATCGATGGATGTGGCACCGTCCATATGACCCCATGAATACAAATGTAATACCTGTAGCACTATTACCTAGATCGCCTTGAAATTTGGTGCGGATGCAATTAATTGCAATATGGGTGAGTGGGCGGGATTAAATTAGTGATCGTGACCACGCACATAATGTCGGATGTTACATTTTCAATTTGTGAGCGAAGGGGCGTGGCAAAATGTTTATTTTGTATAAGGCTGTATGGCTAAAAAATGACTAATGCATGATTACATACTACTGACGACGGGAAAGATCAATTAAAAGCCGGATTATAAATTTTCAGATTGTGGACGGACGGTCGTAGCACAAGTATTGTCTAAAGTTAGCACGATAGCAGATTAATAGAGAAACCCCGTATAGGTTGGGACACCGTACAACAATTTTTGAAATTCTTGAAATTCTATGGGTTGGAACACCTTTTTTTGCACCTTGACGGATACCCAAGTATGTATGTGGTTTTTTACATCTATATCTATTCTATAGATAGAGGGCGGATCAATAAGTCAGTGACTTTTTGAATGAAACACAGTTTTTTTTTGCAAAAAAAAAATTCAACATAATTTCCTTTTAGCTCAATACATTTGGACTACACTACGTTTCCCCAATTTTTGTATCGATCGATTTTGATTCGGATTTTTCGAGATCCATAAAATAGGAATTTGTTGGATCAATAATTACATCGTTGGAGCTAAATCTCTTTCCACCGAACCATTTCTTTAGGTTTGGAAATAGGAAACAGTCACTGGGGGCTAAATCCGCAGAATATGGCAGATGAGGTACCAATTCCTAGCCCAATTCATGCAACTTTGCCATTGAGACTACACACGGGTGCACCCGTGCATTATCTTGATGAAAAATAACTTTTTTCTTGGCCATATGGGGTCGTTTTGTTTTAAATCCTCGTTAAATCGGTCCAATAAGTTGGCATAAATTCGTCGTTTATTGTTTTTCCCATTTGAAGGTAATCGATGTGGATTATCCCGCGTGCATCCAAAAAAACTGTAACCATCACCTTATTGGCCGACAAACTTACATTGGCCTTCTTCGGAGCCGGTTCACCCGGAGAAACCCATTGTTTAGACTTCTGCTTGGTCTCCGGAGTGTGGCAATAGATAAATGTTTCCTCCACAGTTACAAAACGCCGCAAAATTCCATCGTATTGCGGTTAAACAACTCCAAACAATCCTTTGAAGTTGTCACACGATTACGTTTATGGTCAATTGAGAGCAAACGCGGCACCCATCTTGCAGACAGCTTTCTTAAACCCAACTGATCATTTAAAATCGAAACCACACAGCCATATGAAATGCGTATGGCATCAACAATCTCACGCACATTTACTCTTCGATCGGCCAACACCATATCGTGGATTTTTTCGACATTTTCGGGTGCATTCACCTCAATTGGCCGTCCAAAACGTTCAGCGTCATTTGTACTTGTGCGACCACAACGAAAGTCAGTAAACCACTTTTACCATTGGAATCGATGGTGCAGAGTCCCCATAGTATTTATCAAGCTTCTCCTTGGTTTGATTGACCTTTTTTTCGCAAAAAATAATGTTTAATGAGCACTCGAAATTCACTTTTATCCATTTTTAAAAAAATTCACGAGGTTCTATGTTTTGAACAGCTGTTAAACGCAAAATAAATGACGGAACTTGCTCAAAATTTGACAGTAGTATATTAACAGGTGGTACTTAATGGGAGCAGTGTTGCATTTCATACAACTACGAGGGAAGTTCGAAAAGTCATGGACTTATTGATCCGCCCGTATATAGGGTCATTCAATTGTAGTGCAGATCTTGATTGATGTTTTTTTTCCGCCATTTGGTACTACAGGCTTTGGCATGGAGCAGTACTCACTTTAACAACGCGTAAAATGATCCAAACGCTTTATGAAAATGGTCGTTCTGCTAGAAGTGCATTTCGCGCATTGCCTGATTTTTCGGTCAACATGACCGGTTATCTGAGTCAACAATCAGGTCTATCGGCCGAAAATATTGCTGCTGTGAAACAAAGTGTGAACCAGGCCGCGACAACCTCAATTCGTCGTTGTGACCTATTTGATCAGACCCACAAAATTAAATTGATACAGGAACTGAAGCCCAGAGATCAGTTGCAGCGCCGTATATTTACCAATTGGACGATTGAACAACAAGCAGCTAATTGATGCGGATTTTTCAAATCATCATGAGCGATGAGGCACATTTTCAGCTAAACGGATACGATAACAAGCAAAACTGCCGCATTTGGGGCACAGAAAATCCGCATGTCATTCAAGGAAAAACTATGCACCCACAACAAGTCACTGTTTGGGCTTTTGGGCTAGCGGAGTCAACGGATCGTATTCTTCGAAAATTATGCCCGTAACGCTGTTACGGTGTACGTTATTAGTCCTGACGTCAATATCTTTACATTGTTACGAATAAGTAAAAGCTTTTGCTTGCTGTTAATGACTCTACTAACAGTATGTAAATAACAGGCGGTTAGTGCTGCGCCGGAAAGTATGCATTGTAACAACGTACCAGCTCGCTAAACCAGTAGCATGAATTCACCCCAGTAAATATAATTCTCCACCATTCGAGACTGTTCTACAAAGATAAGCAACAACAACAACGTCTAGAAGGTTCTTGAATTCGCTAGATATACCTTCATTCGAGTATGGTGAGTTGGTATAAATAGCGGAGGTCTTTGGAATGGAGAGTTCAGTTTGTGATTAAACCCCGTAAAGTAAGCAACGCGAATTGATAGTAAAATATAAGACTTGTTAAAGTGTCATAAATAAAGTAAACTATTGTACTATATAAGAAAAATAAAAGGAAGTTAAACCGTTGTAATTATCGTAATTTAAAACGAAACTTGTTTTATTATTGGGAATAAAACAACGCAAAAAAGACGAATAAGGAAATTCGTAACAATATACATAATTCCACTGCACGTGTGTTTGTGACTGAACTCCTCCTAAACTTCTGGACCGATTTGAATAGATTTTTTTGTATGCGTTTGGGTGGCGCCCTGGGTGGTTTAGATTTACTATTCGGTCCAATTGGACAAAGGGACGTGGTACCTCCCATACAAATCGCTTGAAATATTATGCAGGACAACGTATGCCGGTTCAGCTAGTAAACTATACTATTGTGTATACGATCTTCACAGACGAAGGGATTTTTGGGTGGAACGACATTAAAATCACACTGTTCCGTGCAAAAAAAATCACACAGTTCCGTGCAAAAAAACACATATTCATATATTATTATTTTTCTATCACGATATTCTATGCGTATGTGTTTGCAAAGCTGTGTGCGTCCTAAACTCCTTCCTATCCTCCAGGGTTTGTATTTCGTTGGCAATGGGTTACCCTAAGTTAAGGCGTATTAAAGATATCCAGTAGTTAAACCCTACTATGGATTGAAATTGAATATGTTTGCGATTTGACGCACCGTTTTCGAGTTATGACCATTTTTTTAATTTTAGTGATTTATTTTGAAAAAATTTTTATTCATTCAAATGGAACCACTGTATGAAACAACGCTTAGAAATTCCTTAAAATTAGTTATTTTTCGATTGGTTGCTTCATTTCCGAGATATAGAAATTTTTTTCTAATTTTTTCATATTTTCGATCAAAAATGAGGTTACCATGGGTAACCCCTTACCCATCGCCGTGGATAATCGATAAAGACAGCTTACCCATTCACCATGTGCAATGGGTAATCGTGAGAGGTAATTCCCCATCGTCGTGATATTTTCCGGGTATTTCCCCATTGTCGTGGGTAGCTACGTATTATTTACCCCATACCCTGTGGGTAATGGGTAATATTTTATTATCCATTCCACACGACGATGTTTATTGGTTTAACATGGGAGAATAAGTGCGAACTCTGTAATCCTCAACTTGTACTGAATCATATTCACAAATCAATGTTTATTATTTCAATAACGACCGATACAGAGAGTGTTTTCACAGAGCAATACTAAATAGCCTCCATACTCTTTTAGATGCCTCTTCATGACGACGAGGTAGTAGGCCATTTCATCGAGTTCGAGTTGATTTGGTAATTTACTCTTTGGTTGGCATATATAATTTAGCTGTCATTAGTATCAATTCAAATACTTTTAATTTAGTTTACTCCAAGGTCTCTAATCTGTATGTCTTCTTTGGTCTCTCATTCTACATCATTTCCCTAGTGGTTTTTCGATCAGCTGTGCCATAGAAATCCCCTGGTACAAGTAAACACAAAATTTCGATCTATAACTGTGATCCAAATAAGTCGACTGTAGGAAATTTGAATTAGTACGATTCCATATTACAAATAATATCACCACGTTCGGCGACATCATTTGCCACATGCAGTTGTTGAACTTTATGCTTTGGTTCGTGAAATGTGTAACGTGACGTCATGATCCGTCAGTACATAATAACAAACACTCACCGCCATTCCCAACCGCATACTTCCCTGGTCCACCCGTCACCTAAGCATACACAACATCCATCAGTCGCACCAACCACCGCGACACACAAGCTCAGTCGACGTTGTGCACATGGTAGCAGCGAATTAGTTTAATGACCGCACAAGAATGAGTGCTTGAATGTAATTCTCATTTGCGTCATTACATCGAAGGTACTTAGTGTTAAGGTAAACTAGACTCGAGTGGTCGGAATGGTTAGTCCTTAGAATATTTTTAATGATATAACAAAAACAAATCATGTCTGATTAAAACCAATGGTTTTACGGCATGATAAAAAGAGTTGTGCATGAAGGTGTTCCAATGGTAGTGCTTGGTATTCTTCAAACGAGTATATAAAGGAATTCTCATTAATATGATGAGTGTTTCTGGATATATATTTTTGAAGAATTCACCAAAAACATACCAAAAACGTCTGCTGATGAAGATCTTGGCAAGATCCGAAATAGCTATACAGACAGCCTTGGTATCATTGGAACATTTTTATGCTCGACTTTTTTGAAAGTAATATAAAGATAATAAGCTTTATATTATTTAAAAAGGTCTTGAGGTTGAATAAATTTGTAAATATTTTTTAATGTTAGGAATAAGTTGTATTAGTCCCTATGGTTATATTTTAATCCGTATTTTATGTTTGTTAATAAGCAAAATTGGTCGAAAAAATAAATGAAAATAAATAAATGAAACGAAAAAAAACTCGAGTGGTCGCCTCCAAGCGAACAACCAGACAATATTATAGCATTTTGCCTGGGGCTCTAGGTCTGCAAAGGACAGGAGCAAATTTTGGGATCCGTTTTTTAGTAAAGACGGTGTAAATACATTTGATACACAGGGGCTTCGGCTCACTGTTCCCATGTAAACCAGCCGTTTCCACCCAATAAGTGCGAAAACAAAAACAGCGAATCCAAACCAGCGAAAAAATAAGAGCGAATAAAAAATGAGCGAAAGGTAAAATGAGCGAATAAAATTAGCGAAATCCGACTTATGAAATTAAGAAAATCGCGCGATTTTTTTAATTTCATAAGTCGGATTTCGCTTATTTTATTTTGAATATTTAAAAGCACTGTACAACAATTATAATGTTAATACTTGTTGTATTTTATAAATTTAACAAGTTTGCCATGAATCATATGCAAATTTGGTAATATTAAAAATATTTTTTTCATAAATATAATTTCGTGCAAGATATTTATAATAAATATTTGTAATAAATTTTTAAAAAATGTCGCTTGAATATACGAGAAGCCAAAAAGGTTTTGTTCTTTTAAAAAACAATGGTTACGTTTTCCGGAAGCACATAGAGAACAATGGCAGCGTTTATTGGAAGTGCGTAGAATGTCTTGCTGGAAAATGTCGCGGGCGTATAATAGTTTCGGAAGGACAAATTAAGAAATCGAGTGCTCATAATCACGTATCACACAAAGCAAAGATTGAAAAAAGGGATGTGCTACATAATATCAAGGAACGAGCTCGTGTATGTCAAGAAAGCAATCATCAAATTGTGTCTGCTGAGACATATATGTTACAACTACCAACAATTCCCCTTATAAAAAAAAGCAGCATTAGAAACAAGAATAATCTTACATTTGTTAATCCAACATCTCTGCTGGACCTAGCTATTCCGGATAATTATTCGAAAATTGAAAATGAGCCTTTTTTGCTTTATGATAGGTGACAAGTCCATGATAGAATTATAATATTTTCAACCAGAAGAAATTTATCACACATGACGCGATGTGATCACTGGTATGCTGATGGAACCTTTAATACTGCTCCACAACTTTTTACTCAAATCTATACGATCCACGCTGTAAAATATCATAATGTTTTGCCAACTGTTTTTATATTAATGGCCAACAAAACGCAAGCATCATATGTTCGTGCTTTAACCGCCTTGAAAAATTTAAATAGCAAATTAGCACCTATCACTATAATGACTGACTTTGAAAAAGCAGCAATGAATGCGTTCAACGAAGTATTTCCCAAAGCAATTCTAAGACGTTGTTTTTTCCACATGAGTGTATATGGCGTAAAAGTATGCAAAGTATTGGTATGCAATCCCGATGCACCAATGGTGTAGAATTTGCGCTACAACTACGGCAGTTAGCAGCTCTTGCCTTTGTTCCGGAAGTACATGTTTTAAAGAGTTTCCAGGAACTTCTACAATCAGAATACTTTCTTAAGAATTATGATGTGTTACAGCAATTAATAGATTATTTTGAAGAAACATGGGTTGGACGTCTTCAAAATAATCTCAATCGTCGCCAAGCATTGTTTCCCATAAAAATATGGACTTGCCACGATGCTTCAAAACTCGGTTTACAAAAAACCAATAATTCCGTGGAAGGATGGCATAGAAGATTTAGCTCCCTTTTAGGATTTAGTCATCCAACTATATGGAAGTTCATCGATGTTCTGAAGCATGAGCAGAAACTTAACGAAGTAAAAATTGAACAATATATTGCAGGCCAACAACACCCACCAAAAAGCCGAAAGATTTATCGTGATACAGCTAAAAAAAATAGAAGACTTGGTTAATGATTACGAAAACCGGGGCTTAATTGATTTTTTACGGGGTATTGCACACAACTTTAATCTCCAAATTTAATTCGAGTATTATAGTTTTATTCAAGTAGTTAATATTGTGGTTTATTTAAAATGCGAAAATTAAATTTATCGTTTGTTAATTAGAAAATTATTATACTTTTGATAATTTGTATAATTTTTTGCGTATTTAATATATTATCAAATTTATGGAACTTCCGCTCTTTTTTATCTTTCGCTCTTTTTATTATCTCCTTTTTTTCTTTCGTTGTTATTTTGTCGCTCTTATGAATTCGCTCTTTTTGGCTGATACCAAACCAGCCGATGATAACCGATACCGATACGAAACGCACACAAGCATACGTTCTGTTAATTTTTTCCCCTAACGATGTGTATACACTGAACAAAATCGCTTGTGCACAAATAGCAAAAACTGACAACATGGCAACAGCATGAAAAATAAATTGTTGTTGTTTTTATATTTGATACATATTAATAAAAAAATCTTTTCTATTAAACTTAACTGAAATACTCTTTCCAATGAGCAAATATAAAAACATACTTTTATATTATTTCTTATTATATAAAAATATTTAAAAAAGAAAAATATGATAAAAGTACTACTGCACGAGCCAATAGTGGTAAGGGTAGTACATTTCTTTATTCAAAAACACAAAATTATTATTAAAATAAGCATTATTAAACACAATCCAATTGTTTATTGATTCAATTTTTTTTTCGCTTTTGTACTTAAAAACTTTTTAAAACTAGTTTGTTAGATTGAATTGTTGCGATGCTTTATGACGTCATCAACATCAATGTCATAAGGACAACATTTAATGCGCATGAGGCATTCAACTTGATTGTCAGAAAGTCTGTTTCTATGTTTGGTCAAAATATTTTTCAAAGACGAAAAACCAACCTCGCAGGTATATGTTGAACCAAACATCGACTGAAGTTTGTACATAGCATCTTTACATTTTGGATAGGTTTCCTCTTTGACATTCTTCCAAAAATCTATACCTGTGCCAAGTGGCATGAAAAGATCAGACCGCATTCTATTTAATTCTTCATGCAGTTCTGGGTCTTGTTCTGAAATATTGCATGTAAGTGGAGAAGTAAATAAGCAAATTAGATGTTTAATGATTTTGAAATCCTCAAATCGCTTTTCATACATTTGTATTAAGGTATTCAATGTCGCCAAAAATTCAGTTTTCTGATCTAAAATAGTGAATTCTGCGACTAATTCATTAGTTCTTTGCATATTTACAAAATTTTCGGCTTCTATTTGCGCAATTAAAACTTTAATTCTTTGTCCGAACTGCTCGATGTGTAGCACTAATTCAGATATAGGTTTATTTCGGCCTTGTAGATAAAGATTTAAGTGGTTAACTAAGCCCGTTACGTCGCATAAAAACCCTAAATCTAGCAGAAAGCTAGGATTTTTAAAAAAATTAAGAAGATCATTTCCATCACTAGAATTTTCCCCTTCCAAAAATTGAACCACTTCTTTTCTTAAATTTAACAATCTTTCCAAACTTCTTCCCCTACTTAACCATCGTATTTCTGTGAAAAAAGTAAGTCACCATAATCTGCTTCCAAATCTTTTAAAAAAGAAACAAATTGTCGATGTTTCAAGGAATTATGGCCTCCACGGATTTTATTTATTACTTTAACAGCGACGGTCATAGATTGCATCATACCTAAAGCTTTTGAAAAGAGAACTTGCTGGTGTATAATGCAATGGAAGCAGGGTACATTAATGTTATTCCTTATTAAGTGCCCAACAAAACCCTCTTTTTTCCCAGTCATAACTCTTGCGCCATCTGTGCAGATGCTGCTGAGTTTTTGCAAATTAGCAAAAGAAAATATTTTTCCATTGACAGCATCGAATAAAATTTTACCCGTAACATTTCCGTGAAGGGAGCAAACACCTCCCACATCTTCTGTGACTTGAAAATTTTGGTCAACAGTTCTACGCAAATGAGTAGCTGACTTAAGTCGTTAATATCTGTAGTTTCATCAAGGTAAATTGAAAAATATTTACATTTGGCGATATTATTTTTAAGATTTGCATACAGAAATGATCCGATGTCTTCAGTGCGTCTGGAAATAGTTTGCTTCGATAACGGTAGCGAGCCCATCAATGCGGAACATTGTTTGCCTTCATTCCCAAAACAGTCCAACACAGATACAGAAAGATTCCTAAAAAATTCTGCATCTGTAAAAGGGCGACATTGTTTTGCTAAAGCTAGTGCCACTAATAATGTAGGTTTTTCCTTAAAATCTCGACCTTTTGCAATGGTAGTAGTACTCATTTTTTCTGTATATTCTGTTGCCATTTTTTCAAAAAATTTCTTTTTATACGACAAAAGAGTTTCTGTCCTTTCTTCACCTCTCTTTTCTTTAAAATCTCGATGGCAACTTCTATAATGTCTTTCGATGTTAAACCTTCTTAGAGTAACTTCTCGACCACAAATCAAGCATTCAGCTCCCCCCCCCCCCCAAGGTTTTCAGCGAAAAAAAATTCTTCCTCCCACTCAACATTAAACATTCCGAAAAAATTAAATACAAAAAGAGAAAAACAAAATTTCAAAAAACCTCAGCGTCGATTTATTTTGTCGGTGTACGCTATTTCACAACAAAAAACTACACTCCCCCCACTCCTTAACTAGCTTGTGTATGAATGAAATCAAAACAAAAATACAGAAAAGAAGCATGTATTTATGGAAGCATGCGACGTGAACCTGCTCACTCAACTGCTGGCATTCAACTGAAAATTGTATTTCAGCGTCGTACTCACATGCATAAGAGCACTCACACAATGACAAATACCCGCGAGCATAGCTCTGGCCAACACTGCCTTAGAATCTACCAGTCCGCAACCTGCCCCGGACGATTTCTCAAGCCAATGCTAGTATTCCCGGAGGGTGTTATCAAGCCGAGACAAGTGCCCCAGAAGAGTGTTGTCAACCAAGACTAGTGTTCTCAAGCTAAGAGGAGTGTTCTCACTGAGTGAAGCAGTTGATGTTATTCCTGTAAATCAAATTACTTTGTAAATTAAATATCAATAAAGAATCTGAATTCGAACCCCCCAAAAAGGGTAAACTATTCTGTTCTTATTTCGAAAGGTTTGGTGCATCTTACCGAAAGACTCTGGACATGGCTGATCTTACCTCAGGCCTAGACAAAACCACGTTACAAACCACGTTTGTTCGTTTCCCATTTTTCTGGAGCTGTTGAAATGAAAACTTTGAGTTTGTTTATTCTGAAGTCTGTCTTCTGTTAAATCTGCTTTTACTGCACGCTAGACATTTGTCTTTTGTTGTTGTTTGGATGCAAATACAACGTGTTTGTAGCTTGTCTCAAATACATATACTTGTGTCCAAACACATTGGGTTTGCTACAACGAGTTTGTAGCTTATCATAAATATTCTTCATTATTCATTATTACATGTTGGGGTCACAGTGATTAATAGGCTATAATATATGTTTTTCTTACCCAAATGTTTCAAAAGGAACAAAAACGCACCAGATCTTCAATTCATCAAAGCAATGCAACCGTACTTGGTTTTGAAAAACCGCTTCGCAACAAACCATGGTACGATGAAGACGGTCGCATAGCAAATGATGAAAAGAACGCTGCACGCATGGCAATGCTTCAGTCAATTGCAACGCGAGCTGCGACTAAGCGGTATGGGGAGAAAAGAAAGGAGGTAAACCGTCTCTTTAGGCGTAAGAAACGGCAGTGGAGAAAGCGCGAGAGTGAGAAAATTGAGTCATACAGAAGGAAGAACGAACCCCGAAAATTCTACCAAAAAGACAAAAACGGAACTAATAGACATGGTTCAAGGTCCCCCTTCTGTAAAGACAATGACGGAAATCTCATCGCAGATGTGCAGAGTATGTTGGGAATGTGGAGAGATTATTTCTCTGCGCTACTGGTACCTGAGATATCCAATGACGAGACAATCGATCTAAATTTGGAAGACGACGTCGATTGCCCCCCTCCTAACCAAGACGAGGTCAGAACAGCTATTGCCCGGCTTAAGAACTTAAGGCTGGCGACGATGAGCTGATAAGGTGCATACATCAGCTCATTAACAAAATTTGGTTAGATGAATGCATGCCCGGCGATTGGAGTCTCAGGGTACTATGTCCCATATTTAAAAAGGGTGACCCGAGTCTCTGTACCAGTGGAATAAGCCTTTTATCCATAGCATATAAGGAGGTTCTATCAAGTATAAGGTGCGAAAGACTAAAATCAATTATCGCTGACCTGATTGAACCATATCAGTGTGCCTTTAGGCCTCGATAATCAACAATTTACCAGATTTTCACGCTACGCCAAATCCTGGAGAGGACCCACGAAAAACAAATCGACACCTATCATCTATTTGTCGATTATTAGGCGGCCTTCGATAGCCCGATACGGGGGAAACTCTACGAAGCAATGTCTGAGCTTGGTATTCCTGCAAAACTCATACACCTTTGCAGGACGACCCTGACGAACACCAAATCCGCAGTGAAAGTTGGCAAGGATCTTACCGAACCTTATGAAACTAAGCGAGGCCTCAGACAAGGTGACACCCTATCGTTCGATTTCGTTAACATCTTAATAGAGATTATTCTGAGAAAAGCTGCTGTCAAAATGAATAAAACCAATAAAACCATCAGCAGCAGAATTCATATGCTGCTCGCGTATGCTGATGATATAGATATCATTGGACGCACAGTTACAGAAGTTACTGCGGTGTTTTCGAGAATTGAGAAGGAGTGAGGAAAAGTGGATCTGACGGTAAATGGGGACAAGACAAAATTAATGGTTTCAACGAACAGGGCCTCCACGCGATTAGACCAAAGCGTGAACGTTGATAACCGTTATAACTGCGAGGTAGTGGACGAATTTATATACCTCGGATCTGCCGTAAACATCTATCGCAAGCAGACTAAACATCTGTAGGAGTCTTCGAGAGAAAAATACTCCGAAAAATTTATGGCCCTATAGTGCACAACAGCGAGTATCGGCGACGCATGAACCATGAGCTGTATGAGCTATATCCCGACATTGGCATAGTTAAGCGGATCAAACTAACACGATTGCGCTGGCTAGGCCATGTCAGTAGAATGGATGAAGACGAACCAGCATGAAGGGATTTCGAAACCGAACTCGAAGGAAGACTAAAAATAGGAAGACCATGACTCCGCTGGAAGGATCCGGTTGACGAATCCCTGCGTACACTTGGTATTGCCAACTGGAGAGATAAGGCAAAAGATCGAACTGGTTGGCGAAATATGTTATCTTCGTTTTGTAAGGTCCCTGACCCCTCGGGGTTGTTCGTGACCGGATAAGTAAGGAAGTAATATGTACTCGCAAAAATCTACACGGTTCCTACAATATGTTGATGGCTCCCATTTTTTCTGCATTTAATTCTTTGTCTTTACTTGGCTCATCTAGATTTTTTCATTAATGTTCAAAATAAATCCGATGCAAAAGTGACAAGCAACTTATAATATTTTTACTTGCATATATTGGGTATTCAGCTTTAAATGGGTATAACTCAGAAACAGTAACGGTAAATTCGAAATTTTATGATACTGTTTGGAAAACTGGTGGTTTATGCATATACAATTCGAAAAACGTCCGGATACCCCGAATTTTGTGTGAAATTCAACGTCTGCGAACTCTAAAACTAAATCTGACAAAAATCTCAAAAATACTTTACCCTCCAAGTTTTCCAATATAGGCCGTCGGTGGTGCAATGGGTAGTGTGCGCGGCTTTTGTACATGAGAACGTGAGTTAGATTCCTGTTCTGGCCACCTTACATTTATTTCGACGAATGTCACTTCGCATAGTGGTGGCGACACTATCGAATACTTAGCCATGAAAAAGCTTTCAAAAATACCATTCGGAACCTGTAGGTTCCAAGCAGTGACTGTAGAACTAGAAAGCGCACAGCTCACTGGTTGTGAGAAGCTCTCCACAACATAGATAAAGTAAACTAATAGATGAAGCACAAGCGTTGGGAAAACGTTAGTGTAATGGGTAATTTTCTAGATGTCGTTGAAAGCAAAAAATGGGATATTTTTTGTTCCCAAAAAAAAATTTAAAAAAATATGACATTAGAATTATAAAATTTCATATCAAAAGAAAAAATTATTTTCAATAAAAATATCATTTCGAAACAAGAATACAATACGTTAGTTAAAGTAGAACATCTGATGGACATCGAATTGCAAAGCCATGGCACCACCCACTCAGTCCTAATAAATTGATTCTTCCTCCGGTTCAGCTATCATTCCTTGTTGAGAGTCCTCAGACACTCTAACGGTTTTGACGTCTGCGACCACAGAAGTTGATACGGTTTTTGCGCGGGGAAGTTTTCAGATGAAAAAGGCCTTCCGGCATGTTCATCTTTGGGCGGTTTTACGGGGTTTCTCTTATAGATAACCAACACCGGTCTCATGGCTTTTTTATATATGAAACAAATGCTATAATATAAAATCATTTAAATTTTGTCACATTTTCCCTTGTTTAAATTACTTTTACAACAATTTCCCACAATTTTGAATAAACGTCAATGAGAATTATGGGAAACTTAAATGAAAGTGACAACACTAGTACAGGACAGCACCTAGTGAACAAAGTTGACAATGGGCGCGCTATATCTATTATCTAGTTTATATATGCTCCACAATCCAGTCATGGGATATAATGGGAAACCAGGTTTTGGCGTAGAATACGTCTTACCTTACGGTATAGGGAGTCATGTCATTGTTATTGTTGTAATCTTTGTAAACACAAACTATGCTGCTGTTTCAGTGTGGACACAAACCTTCGGCTGTTGCTTTGATTGATGAAATATTGAAATTTCGTATATTTACTTATGTATTTAAGTGAAACAAAATGTTAAATGTGAATTTGAATTTAACATGGATATATAATTATAAAAAATATATGAAAAAATTAATTCACATGTTATAATGTTATTTATCATTTATTGTTATATATGTTTTCTGTCTTATCGGATGGCGTATTCTACGTTAAACTTAATGGCCGTGTCTATGACACAGCCTTCAGGGACAGTCCGTGGCCGAAGGCCTCGGACAACTGTCTGCTGTTTTTTTTTGTTTATAAGCTTTCAAATAAAGCTTGAGCAAACACAATTTTTTATTGATGGGATACCTAACCTATAACACCCTATTACGTACCCCAATGTGGTGTGGGATATAATTAATTCCAATATAAGTTAACGAATCTAAAGTTA
Source organism: Phaonia tiefii (assembly GCA_963931995.1). Taxonomy (NCBI): domain Eukaryota; kingdom Metazoa; phylum Arthropoda; class Insecta; order Diptera; family Muscidae; genus Phaonia; species Phaonia tiefii. The sequence continues at coordinate 50,884,706 of OZ008368.1, forward strand.
ACACTTGGAATTAATTTCACAATTAGTTACACTCAAAAAAAACTTATATAAGATAAAAATATCTCTCACTTGTCACTTGTCTCAAACTAAATATTTGGAAAAACTTTAGTTCATACGTTTATCTTTAAAGTCAGTATGAAACTTCTACCAACAGTAACGATGGCTTTTCTTTATTTAGTGCTTTTTTTTAAAACGACCAAACCTCCCAGAATGTCAACATGGGTAAGTTCATCTTTTTCCATAAATTTGAAACTTTATTTTAACTTCTTAATTAATAGTTATAAAGGAACTGCTAAGACACTTTATGGGGATAAAACAACCACAAATGTCACTAATGGCAAATTACTGTTTTGGACGCTGCTTGCTTTCTATAAGGACATCCAATCAAGGAATTTTAAAAACTGAAATTAAAATATCTACATGGTTGACATCTTAATAAAAAAAATATATGGCGAAAAACCATGAACATTTTGTTTGTTCCGTGTAGACGTTTAATCGGCTGCACAGATCTCATTGAAATTCTCACAGCATGTGAAAATAGGTCATTTGAATATTTGATATATCAAGTGGGCGTGGCTCTGCTCATACGACCATATTTTTGAAAGCGTAATATCAGGAGGGATATTGCACCAATCGCCTTGAAATTCGTTATAGACTAATTTGAGATTAGTGTACGTATTCCAAAAAAATGGGCGGAATCGCATCGATGGGAGAGGCTTCGCCCATACGTCCAGGTTAATAGCAATATGAGTGAACGGGTGGGATTAGATTAGTAAGCGTGACCATGCCAATAATGTCGGATTTTAGATTTTTGGGCGGAGGGGCGTGACAAAAGTGTTTTATACAGCTAGATGGCTGAAAACTGGTAGATATGTACTGTCAACGGGGAAGATTAATTTGAAGCCGGATTTTAATTTAGCCGGGGTGTGCATAAGTGTTTTAGAGCTATAACGCCGAAAACTGGTAGAGGAACTCCGTATAGGTTGGGTCACCGTATTGGTTGGGACAGCACATTTTCTCAGAGACTATTTAGTGGGATGCCTTTAATTTTAGTAAACTTTCTATGGTTGTCTGGGGAGTTCACCTGTTTTACTTGCGGTTGCAAAGAGTATAAGCAATGTGTTTTCGAAGCGCTACAAAACTTTTGTAGTGATATGTTACGAACATCACGGAAATAACAATTACCATCAGGAAACCGTGAACAATTTGATGGAGTGCTTTATAGATGGTGTAAATTTTAATATTCACCAACGTTGTGGTAAGTAGCACTATAAGAAAACTTTTATTATACAGGGTGTTTTTTTTAAACTGAGACGATCAAATATCTCGAAAAATAGCCACTCTACAGAAAAAATGTCCATATTCAAAATTTAATCATACCGCGGGGGAAATACATTAGTGCAAAAAAAATAGTCCCCCACCCCCCCCTTTGTAGATGGGGCGGGGGTAACTTTTAAACTAAGATAGGAAGCCATATTTTTTATTGCAGATACTGATTCTACGACTAAACGTAAGTATGATTTGAATGAAATATTTTGTTCGGTTCATGATAGATGGTGTTGTAATCGATGAAATTCAATTTTTTCAATTCGTTTTGATGACGAATTTCGAGTATTTGCAATGATAACGTGATGTTTTTTATTTCAAACATATTGCAGAATCGAATGCGTGTGTTCTAAGGGGGAGAAATTGAAAAAATTGAATTTCATCGATTACAACACCATCTATCATGAACCGAACAAAATATTTCATTCAAATCATACTTACTTTTAGTCGTAGAATCAGTATCTGCAATAAAAAATATGGCTTCCTATCTTAGTTTAAAAGTTACCCCCGCCCCATCTACAAAGGGGGGGGGGGGTGGGGGACTATTTTTTTTGCACTAATGTATTTCCCCCGCGGTATGATTAAATTTTGAATATGGACATTTTTTCTGTAGAGTGGCTATTTTTCGAGATATTTGATCGTCTCAGTTTAAAAAAAACACCCTGTATAAAGAAAACAATAGCCTTCCTCCGTATTGGTTGGGATAGTTTCCCCGTAAAGGTGGGGGGGACACCTTTTCTACACCTTAACGGATACCCAAATGTGTATTTTTTATATTTTTCATTTTACTGTTTATCATCTGATGTTTGATGATTGAAATCTGCCGGGCCGCCAGTTCTTAATATATTAGGCGTTAATATCACCATGTCGGGGTTTGAGCTGCCAACAGTTATATATTTCAAATTCCCCACAAACTGTCAGCTATAGGTTAGGTTGAGAAAGAGGCTCCGCGATTGTGCCTCGATTCAGGACCCATTTCTAGGCATATATATAAGCCAGCAATTGGAAGTGTTGTGCGTTCTTGGCGTTCCCTGGAGAAACATGAAGCTATCTATAGGAAATTTGTGCTGCTTATAAATTTTTTCAGTGTTTTCCAATCCGTTTCCGACAATCTGAAAAATCGGCCGTTTTTTGTTGTTTGGATGCAAATATAACATATGTTTGGAGCTTGTCGCAAATATAATAGACTTGTGCCCAAACGCATTATGTTTGCTATTCAATATTGCATGTTTGAGACACAATGAGTAATATGTTATAACATTTGTGATTTCGACCCAAATATATCTGTGTTTGTGATACAAATACAGCCGTGTTTGTTGCACAGTTTATGCTCTCTCGAGAGCAAGAGCATAAAAGAGGGGCAACGACTGTGTATATCTTGTAAGTGTATATCTGTATCTTTTCATTATTCTCTCAGTGAGTGATCCATAAATATTCCTGAATGTGCGTGATGTATTGCGTTTTAATTTCATGTATTCAGTCGTCAATAGTTCATCGGACAGAGGATATCAAAAGTGCTTGTTCAGTGAAAGAAGAATAAACAAACGCTCGGACGGTTAAATGGTTTGTGATGTTGCTTTGGTTTTTGTGTTTCGCATATACAGAGAAGCGAGAAACGATTTTGGGGAAAGAACTGGAGGGAGCAACAACGTGAATCCCTTTCTGCCCGAGCCTAGCAATATAATAAAAAAACACAAGTGATTAATACACACTTGTCTTGCATGAACTAGATTTGTATATAAGTATAGTGTTCGTGTAGTGATAACCAGTCGTTGTGCGGCGGAGGCAGACGGCTGGAATTCCGATCGGCTTTCCTTTCTGATTGCGTCTTTTACTTCGCCCAAGATGTCTACAAGCTTGCAAAGTCAGCAACATTTTTCTAATTGAAAAATAGTTGGTTTTGGTTGGAATAATAGAATAGTATATATACAAACCCAAATAGTATTTAATTTACATATGAGAATTAGTATCAATTGAAGATCCTTAAGTACCAACACACACCAAAAGGTCTATAATTCCAACACGAGAACAGAAAGCTTTTTTCCTCCATGTTCTTCGTTTCCTCTTGCATACTAGCATTGTTTGAATTGGTACTACATATATCACAGAGTTACATTATTTCTGTAGTGTCAGTTACGTTTTTGAATTTGGATTTTATGAACGATTTGTTTTGGTTTTGTTCCTCTTTGTTCCATTTTTATTGTGATTATTAAGTGCAGCAGAGACAACTTGAACCAGGGGGATTTTATGGCACAGCTGATCGAAAAGATACTAGCCCGATGATGGAGAATGAGAGAGCAAAGAAGACATGAACTAATTTTAAATACTGTTTATTGATACTAATGACAGCTAAATTATGTTTTATGTTGTTTGCATTGAACGAAAATATGCATTCCTTTGATTTATGTCCGCTTTATGTCCAACGAAAGTGCAAAATTGGTAAAATACAGCAGCAAATAAAACTCTATGAAATGGCCTACTAGCTCATCGTCATGAAGAGGCATCGAAGAGAGTAATGGAAACTCTTAAGTATTACTCTATGCCTGAACTTAGTGTTAACGAAATTCATTCGTGGGATTTAATGTAAACAATCATCAAACGGACGACAAGTTTTCATGATAGACCCCTTTCACACTCGGCAAGTTACTTGCGCAAGTCAGTTTTTCAACTTTCCGAGTACAAGCAAGTCTGTACTCAAAATTTATTCCCCTATCCCGACCTTACCTCTGTCATCAACAAACCAAGACTTGGGCAAGAGACTTGCGCAAGTAACTTGCCGAGTGTGAAAGGGGTCCTAGTAACGCATAATTTTCATAAAATTGATAAAATAATTTCCTAAATGTGAGCAACCAAGTGTGGCCAACTCAATGCATTAAATTTGCAACAAGTTTGCATCTTCTCTGATTTCGTTCTTCTTCGTTCTCCGTTTTAATTTTAACACACGTGGTGTTATTTTGTTTGTCAAAATAATCGAAATTTCAAAATTTCTACCACAACAATTCATTTCGTACGGATTAACTATGGGATAACAATCCTGTAATTGATTTTGCTTCAAATATAATCGCAAAGACCCGATTACAAAGCAAATGAAAAGTATGCGAAATTTTCGTCCCACGAAATTTTCCTTATTTTTTTATATCCGCACATCTTATGGAACGAAAATTTCGTAAAAACGGAAAACGGGGCTTCACACCGCTAGCCGTTATCCCTCTCTTCACGTTCTCTTGAAGACGACGAGATAGTAAGCGATTTCGTCGAGTTCGAGTTGCTATTGTAATTAACATAATAAATAAATAAGTGGTTTCCCATTACATCCCATGAAGGTACAGGGGAGAGCTTCTCACAATCACTGAGCTGTGCGCTTTCCAGTTTTCACTCAATGATTGGGACCTACAGCTTTACACCGATTCCGAACGGTATTTTGAGAAGCTTTTCATGGCTAATTAGTCGATAGTGTCGTCGTCACTATGCGAGGTGACCGCCGCCGAAAGAAATTTTAAGGTGGTCTGAAGGCCCAGGATCTCATGTATGAGGGACTACCTCCGCCCGTGTATATTCCCTACCCTTAAAGCACCACTGCTAGCACGCTATAATCCACTTCCCATGATTTAGCCTGGTGAATTTAACATGGGCATATTATAGGAAGGTGGCTATTGACCCCTCTCTCCATTACCTTTCCCTATCATAAAGACTGACGCTGTAGGCTTAGACACCACCGTACCGCCAATAGACGAACGGTAATGGTAGTCACTAGAAGGTAGTGCAAGGGTGCCTCGAAGCAACTAACCACGCTACTAACTCCAATGTACTAGCACATTCGGCACTTCCAGCTTTGTAGTTATTGTGTGCATATTCAATTAAAAAATTCAAATTAAGCTATATCGTTACCTTAATGTAGAAAGCCCCAACTCATAATTTTTCAAAATCTGTTTTATAACTGTTTCGTGCAGCAGACTACCTGATACACATTGAAATAAATACAAGAATATTTTTACCCTAAATTTCTACTATGTTTTTATATAAATATAACATTTAAAAAATTATTAAACATATAATTCTTCCAGTTTTATTATGTTTTTTCTTCCTGCTGTAACATATGGCTTTCCTGAGTTGGGGTGTTTCTATATTAAGGTAACGATATAGTTAATTTTATTAAGATTTATTAAACGAAAAATAAAAATGAATCCATTTTATTAATAGAAAGCATTAAAAGTATCATTAAATTAAATTTAAATCATTAAATAAAAAATATTTCATTACACATCAAGGCTAGCATGACATACATAGAACACATCCGGGCCATCAACAATAAATACATCGACTTTATATTTCAAAATTAGACACTTCTGGTGCAGAGGTTTTTTTCGTTGTAATTTTTTTAAAATGCCTCTTCTTTTGAAGCTGGATATCTTTCCGCAGCTCGTCTTCAGGGTTTCCATCACCTGAGCATGTTACAGAATCTGAAATAAATTTTTATGCATTATAAATATATCAAATCTAAGATTTGACTGTTATTACCAATGAGGACTGGATACAAATTCCTTAAAGACTTGAGTGACTTTTTGCCCTTCAAGCCATCTACATTGTTCTTTTTCTACTTCGGCTTCTATTTTTTTTTCATTACAACTTTTTTTTCTTCCTACTTTATTAAATTCATATAAAAATTTTTCTCTGTCTGACTTAAATAGTCTTTTAAGATGTCGTCCACTCATCTTTAATTTTTTTTTAATAATTGTTTTCTTTTTCACCGCGTAAACGATCACTTTTTCACAACTTTACCTTTCGCTTTCCATAAATCAACTGAATTCTTTTTGCTCTGCATTTACATAGACGGTAGCCAAAAGCATTCAACAAGAAAAAACAACAAAACCAACATTCCAATCGGCATTTGAGTAACGGCATAACGCCGTTGTTGTTGTTGTGCAGCACAACTGTTTTAAAAATCTTCTCCTAACCTCTAATGGTTAGGGAAAAGTGACTGACAATTTCTATAATTGAACATAGGGAACCTGTGACTGGGGAAAGAGGTAGGCACGCTTGAGTATACCATTTCAGTAACCACTGCTGTCAATTGTCATCGTCGGTCATTGATGGCGATGGTTCCTAGTCATACCACTGGGGTACAAGAGGCGCGCACACTACCATTGCACAACCGACGGCCACGGTTGGACATAATACGGACAGAAATAAAAGAGAATGCGTATTTTCGATCGATGCAAACAACAATAACATCAATCAAACACTATTCAAACTTAATTTGGTACATGGTTTGATTCTGGTTGCTTACCGCTCTTTCACTTACATATCTAGTCAAAATCCTTTGAAGCCTCCCTGCGGTAATAAAAAATAACAATTGTGGTAAAATATTCACAAAGCACGGTTGATATTCCGGTAGAGACCTGGCCGAAGTTAATTTCACCAATGCCTAAGAGAAACGAAGCTGTCCTTAAAAATAACGATGGATATACTGGCTATTAATAGCCTGGTTTGATGTTAATGCAAAATACTAACTATAAAGTACAAATTTGGTATTTAAGATTAAGTTTTTTGGTTAAATATATTTTATTGACCACTACAACATTCTTGAAATTATGTTATTTTATATGTTTATTTAGTGTTATGTAAATTCAAACATTGTTTTTAAATCCTTTAGGGCTCATGATCATAATGTCTGGTTGGAGCTAAATAATAGTTCTAATTTTTAAATTCCATATAATCTTATACTATATAAAACTTTTAGCTGGCCTCAACTGTAGGATAAATTGATCTGGCGATAATGGGAGTAAATATGTTTACTTAATAAATAAATCCGAAATATAAAATAAGACAGGGAAAAATACGAAACCCATATACTCTGCCAATTAAAAAATTGCACACCTATTCTCCTGATCATATGGCAGATGTATAAAGATGGGTCTATGTGTCACACTATTGCTCTATATTACAAACATCAGTACTCATAATACCTTGCTACGCCAGTGTGGTGTGGAATGCAATTAGTTCAGATACTCCAGCGAATTTAAAACAACATTTGGAATTAATTTCACAATTAGTTACACTTAAAAAAAAAACTTATATAACATTAAAATATCACTCACTTATTATAGTCTCAAACAAAATATTAGGAAAATCTTTAGTTCATACGTTTATCTGTAAAGTCAGAATGGAACTTTTACCAACAGTAACGGCGGTTCTTCTTTATTTTGCGCTTTGTGCTAATGACACCCAAACTCCCAGCATATTCGTAGGTTCTTCTTCTGCAATAAATTTTAAATTTTATCTTAACTTCTTAATTTATGTACATAACAGAGCTGCATATTCACTATACGTGGATAAAACAATCACAATTGTCACCACCGATAAATTCCTCTCGCGGACGCTGCTGGTTTCCCATAAGGACATCCAATTAAGGAGTTGTAAAAATGAAATAATAGCATTTGCATTTACCAAATCTTGATAATAAAAAATATGGCAACACTATTCTTAACAGATTACGAGCCATTATCACCATGTCGGGTTTGAGCTACCAACTGTTATATATACATATTTACAATTTCACACAAACTGTCACCTATAGGTTATGTTGACAAAGAGGCTCCGGCACTTGTGCCTCGATTCATGACCCATTTCTGGGCTTACACTTAAACCAGCTGTTGGGACTATTGAAAATTCTTTGTGTTCCCTGGAGAAACATCAAGTTATCTATGGGAAACTCGTGTTGCGTATAAATTTTCTCAGTGTTCTCGAATCCGTTGCCATTAGTTTCTTCAAACTAAGTAGGTATTGTCTCCCCTGAGAAGTGTTGAAGTCGTAATCCAACAAAAGCGGGTCTACGAACATTTTGATTGTTATGAAGGATTTATTATTTATTGAAAATGCGATTCGTTTCGATTCTATGAAATTTAATGAATCTAATAATTAGTTTTATTGATCAAATCAAAAATTTCTTCGGCTCAAAATTAATAAGAATTTTTGTAATATTAATAAAGGATTTCTTAATATGAATTTGTAACGACAGTCTTTTTAGAGCACGCCAAGCCAATACATTCCATTGGTTAAAGACTGGTTTACTATTTTTGCGATTGAATGCATCATTTCCAAGTTATAGCCATATTTTTATTTTAGCTGGTGTCCCCAAAACACAAACATACACCAATTATAACTAAAACACACAGACACATTACACACATACACGCACACTCACAGGACATCCTTGCCCGCCTTTTACCAAACACCAGGTTAGCAAACACACTAAGCCTGTCAAACGTCCGTCCATCCGTCAACTTCTCAGTCCGTCCCAGTATACCTAACCCCTATAGTCCCTAATGTCGTCATAAAAAAGGCAGTCTGTAAGTACGCCCTTCCAGTCCTCCGGTTCATTCCCACAGTCACAGTCCCCAGTCTCTGTCTCTGTCAGTCATCTCTTGTGCAAGAATGCGTTAAGAGAGCCATGGCCCGTCAGTAAGTATCCCAGACTCACACCGAAGCCAAAGACTGGTATGTCCCGTACAAAAGTCACGTCCTGTATAAATGCGTACATGACCCTACCTTTGTCACTGTCAGTCCACCTTCTCTGACACGCGGATATAAGATGCTCCTCAAAGACCAACTTTATCCTTCGCACAACACCGTTTTCCACATCATCCCCATACAACCACTCATCTTCTTCCAAAGGCAACCGCTTCTGAACTTTATACAGCATAGTAAGCTAACAACCTCCAAGTCAAGGGGAGGCACGCCTAACCGTACCTGCAGAGCGGCACGCAAGCATCGAAATCCTCTGGCAGGAGAGAACTTTCTCCCTGCCGGCCATAGACATGGCTGTACCGCACTATATCGGTGCCACATACGCTGCGCGAGCAACAAACAAACTACCGTATATAGTAAGGACAACCCTTCTACTTAGGCCCCAATCACTCTTGAGTATGCGCCTCATCATGCCGACCACTGCCGTAAACTTCCCCTTGGCGAAAGGCATATGCTGCATAAAGTTCATCCGCTCACCTACAACGATACCTAACCTGGATGACATATCTAATACTGATATCCTGGCACCTGACGACTGGAGGGCGAGACAAAGTCAATTTGTGCTTGAGCTTCAACGGTACCGTCTTGTCCAGCGACAGGCCCACTCCGACATTTCTACCCCACTCACTCATTACACACATGGCCTCCTCACCCCCTTCGCCCAAGAACAGCACGAGACTGTCCTTCGATGAGGATAAGGAGGTCAGCCGCGTACGCAAACAGCCTGTATCCACCGCAAAGAGTGCCAACAAGGAGTCCATCGTGAGGTTCCATATAAATCGACCACAGATGAACCCCTGCGGACATCCTCGGGTGGTATCTCGCGTATTCCACCAGACTATGTCGTTATTTATAGCTGGCCCACAAACTCAGCTCTCTACAGCCGATCTCCTGGAGTCGGCACAAAATACTGCACCACGGAAGTGTATTAATATCTCTAGCACACACCTAGCAGATGTGTCAGCAACGAAGCGTCTATCGTGGAGCCAGGCATCCTCCACGCTTCTTCATTCCGTAAAACCAATCTGAAATTCAGAAGCTTGCCACTTGATGTTCTCCTTAAGCCGATTCACCATTATCCTCTCCAGTACGTTCGCAAGTACCGGAAGGAGTCTGATGCCCCGATATGAGCGGAGATTACTCAGCACCTTATCAGGGGACTTAAGCAGGACCACAGTACGCACACATCTCCATGACTCCGGGACGTATCCTTCACTGACACACCTGCTAAATATCGTGTTAAGATACTCGGGTACTGCCTTCCATCAACGCCCGGGGATATCCTACACTTAACCCGGAATATACTGGTCGCTAGATCGTATTCCTCTAGGACCGGAGCCCCGACCACCTCCCCATCTAGAGGAGGGCGACCAGTATGATCCACTCCTGGAAAGAACACATCCAGCAGCGGCTAAGTGCATTTCTTCCACGACGTCAACAGGGACGACCTACAGGGACGAGATCTCCGTCTTCCTATATTTGCCTCTGCAAATCTGGTACACCTTACTCCAGAGATCGTCCCTGTGGTCGAAGCTTCTCCACTCCTCCTCCTTGATTCTGATGATGGTAGGCTTATACGCCGTAAGGGCCGCCAGATAAACTGCTCTACGCTGAGCTAAATCCTCAGCATTGGAACGCCTTGCCCTCTGGGAACGCTTACTGATGCGCCCGACATTCCCCCGCATCGGATTCAGTTCAAAGGTGCACCACTTGACTTCGCCAGGCGTAGCCTTACGACATGGCCCAAGCAATGCATCGTTCACCAAGCACATCCAACGGACTATAGGGCGTATCATTTCGTCCACCGTCAGAGCCTTAAATCCATCAAGTGGATATTCAAAATCTACTCCTCTGAGCATCTCTGCGTACAACTCCCAGTTTGCGACCAGGAGTCTCCATTTACGCAATCAAATATTCTCTGTTGTTGGTGGGAGACCATAATATTATTGATATTACACCCCAGTCACCTAGAACCGTCCAGACGAAGTCAAAGTTCGTCATAGCCGTCTCGTTTATAACTGTCACGTCAATGTCACTAGCACCCATTGGCCCCATATACAATCGGGGGGCACTACTGTACAGTAGTAATGAGTGCACGGGAACCGAGTATGTTTTCAGACCAAATCGAATACTGGAGCCGATCTCCTAGACTGCATTTAAATATTTGTTGAGAGCAACTACTGTACTAAACTTCAATTGAAATTATTGATCAAACAAATGCCTATTTTATGGGCCTCGAAAAATCCTATTTTTTGGAAGGGATACAAAAATTGGAGAAACGTTGGACCAAGTGTATTGAGAAAAGGAGATTATGTTGAAAAATAATTTTTTTTTTGAAAAAAAAGACTGTGTTTCATTCATGTATATACAAATACGTTTTCGCACACACAACAGAACTTAAAACAATTTTGCAATTCCTTATTTCATCTGTCAGACCAGTTGTAAGTGTTGTAAAAGTCAAAAACTGTTTAGTGTTAGAAGGTTACTATTGATTAACTACAACTATATCGAGTAGGATGGGTCAAAAAACATTTTTTTTTCGTAACGCTTAAGTAGTTTAAAAATTTGGAGTCCCTTCAAGTTATGCTAAGAAAAGTGAAAAAAATATGTTTTTTCAAAAATAATAAAAATTGTGGAAAATCTGAGAATTGATAAAAATTGTTTTTAAAAAATTTGACGTGATACAGATATTTCCACGAGTCTGCCTGCAAAAAATCAGCTCGATTGGATCACTGAAAAAGGGTTAAAAATCGGTCCAAAGGCTTTCACACAGGCCACTACGAGCTTTATACTTCAAACTTAAAAAAAACAAAATTCTGACGTGTACATGAAAATCGCCGATACACGTGTATTTTTATTTTTATCCCCTTTCCGAAAAAGTAAATTTGGTTCATAGGACAGAATGTGTGTAACACGGTGTTATTCAACTAATTTTGAAGCTGAACCACGGAATTTCTAATGCAACTACCTAGTAGATAATTCTACCTTGAATTTGATGTTGCGGTGCCACCGCCATGTTATTTTTTTTTTATTTATTTATTTATGTCTATGGATTACAATCCTTACAGACTAGCTTAACTAAAAGTAATATAAATCCAAAATATTTTTAAATTTATTAAGTGAAAACGAAAAATCAATTGAACAATTCATATTAATAGTATTATATTCCTTAAGACACCTCAATATAGCCTCAAAAGAAGAGTAATTATTTGTATGAACAGATATATTAAAAAATTCATTATTTCTAAGGCACCGCAAGGGAGTATTAATATTTATGCAGCTAAGAAGCGGAGGACAATCTACAAATCCACAAATTAATTTGTATAAAAGCAATACAGAACACTTGGATCTGTGACTAGCTAGGGTTTCCAAGTGAATTAATCTGCATCTAGCTTCATAAGATGGAATTGGACTATGGAAATTTACTTCAAACAATGCAAATTTAATAAATTTATTTTGCAATGACTCAATACGATTAATGCGTACATTATGGTAGGGATTCCAAATAATGGCACCATAATCTAATTTAGATCTAACAAAAGCGGTGTATAGTAATTTTCGTGTGTAAGGGTTCCGAAAGTCTTTACTATTTCTTTTCACAAAAGCAAGGGTGGAGTACGCTTTAGGCATTATATAATCCACATGCAAGTTAAATACCAGTTTTGGATCGAAAACAATGTCCAAATCTAACATTTTACTAACTTTAGGTATTAAATAAGTCACAATGAAATAGATGGAGTTAACTAAATTTATACGCCTTGCAAAAGGAAGATGGAAGCATTTAGCAGTATTTAGTTTTAAATGATTACATTCACTCCAAATGACTAATCGATTGATGTCTTCCTGAAGTAAAATAGAGTCTTGAAGACAAGAAATTTTAGTAAAAAGTTTTAAATCGTCAGCATACATGAGAAATTTAGAATATTTGAAACATGATTCAATATCATTAACAAATAATATAAAAAGAAGAGGTCCTAAAATACTACCTTGCGGTATACCAGAGGTTGCTGAATACCTATTAGAGTAAACATTATCAACACACACACGACACACTCTATTACTTAAATACGATTCAAACCACTGTAAAAGACACGAATGAAATCCAATTTTAGCCAATTTCATTAAAAGTAAACTGTGCGATACCTTATCAAAGGCTTTGCAAAAGTCAAAATAGAGTGTATCAACTTGAAATCCTGACTCAAAAGACTTGATACAGAAATTAGTAAAGGCTAATAGGTTAGTAATTGTTGAACGATGTTTTATGAAACCATGCTGCGATTCAGATAAAAATTGGAAAATAGAATGATAAATTTTATCATAAACTAAATGTTCCAAGAGTTTCGATACGTTAGATAATTTAGATATCGGTCTATAATTGCTAATGTCATTTTTTGATCCTGATTTATGAATAGGCATTATAGTGGAAACTTTCCATTGGTTTAAGAACGTACCAGCTTTAAGGGAATTATTAAAAATCAATTTTAGCGGACCGCAAATAGATACACTACATTTCCTAAGAAACAACGTAGGAAGCCCATCTATATCAGGTTTAGGTGAATCCTTGAGATCAGATAAGGCAGCGAGTATATCAGATTCAACAAACTGAAAGAAAGATAAATTTGTGATTGAGTTAACACCATCCAAAAAACTTGAAGCAATACTTGGTACCCCAAATTCAAAGTTGGATTTGAAGAAATCGGCAAATAAGTTTGCTTGTTCAACTGGAGAATTTGCAAATTTATCTTCCCAGAACATTGATGACGGAAAATCACTGCTTCTACGTTTAGCTTTTATGAAGTGCCAAAATGACTGTGGATTAGTAACTATTTTATTTTCAAATTGCACAATGTAATTGCTGTAGAGAAATTTATTTAGAAAATCAAATTCCCTAGAATAATGCTCAAACATCCTCTTACTTTCAGCACAATTTGTGGATTTGTAGACGTTGTGAAACTTATTTCTCAAATTTTTAAGTTTTTTTAAGCCAGGGGTATACCAAGGCAATTTATAACAATCGGGCTTAACCTTAGGCACCACAGAATGAAGTATTTCATTAATCTTACAAATAAATTCATAATAACAATCATCGATTAAATTAACATTGCCGGGATACAAGGTATTACAATTAAGCAGTAAAGACCAAACTATATTACATAAATTGAAGTCACCCAGAACCAAACAGTATGCGGCAAAAATTACACAGTTTGCAGTTCTCTGACCTAGTTTTCTGTCCATATGGTATATTAATATGGGTATATGTGTCACTCACTCCTAATACTATGTTACGCCAGTGTGGTGTGGAATACAATGAATTCAGATACTCCAGCGAATGTAAAACTAACATTTGGAATTAATTTCACAATTAGTTACACTTAACAAAAAACTTATATAAGATTAAAATACCTGGCACTTGTTATAATCTCAAACAAAATTTTAGGAAAACTTTTAGTTCATACGTTTATATTTAAACTTAGAATGGAACTTTTACCAACAGCAACGGCGGTTCTTCTTTATTTGGTGCTTTGTGCTAATGACACCAAAACTCCCAACATATTCGTAGGTTCTTCTTATGCAATAAATTTAAAACTTTATCTTAACTTCTGCATTTATGTACCTAACAGAGCTGCATATTCAATATATATGGATAAAACAACCACAATTGTTACTAATGAAAAATTGCTTTTTCGGACGCTGCTGGTTTTCAATATGGACATCCAATTATGGAATTTTAGAAAATAAATTGAAAGCATTTGCAATTTTTAAAACTTAATAAAAAAATATATTGTAAAACTATTCTTAACAGATTACGAGTCATTATCACCATGTCGGGTTTGAACTGCCAACTGTTATATATTTCGAATTCCGCACAAACTGCAACCTATAGGTTATATTGACAAAGAGGCTCCGCATTTGTACCTCTATTCATCACCCATTTCTGGGCATACAGAAGGTGAGAATGATGTGCCTTCTTTGCGTTCCCTGAAGAAACATCAAGTTATCTATGGGAAATACATTTGCGTATACATTTTCTCAGTGTTCTTCAATCCGTTGCCATTAAATAAATAAATAAATGGTTTCCCATTACATCCCGTGAAGGGACATGGGAGAGTTTCTCACAATCACTGAGTTGTTTTCACTGCAGTTTTCACTCACTGATTGGGACCTACAGTTTTACACCGATTCCGAACGGTATTTTGAGAAACCTTTTCATGGCTATATACTCAAGAGTGTCGTCGTCACTATGCGAGGTGACCGCCGCCGAAAGAAATTTTAATGTGGTCAGAGCAGTGTTTGAACCCAGGATCTCATGTACAAGAGGCGCGCACACTAACCATTGCACCACCGTTGCTATTAGTTTCTCCAAACTATGTATAGCCTCGCCCGAGAGGTGTTGGAATCTTAATCCAGCAAAAGCGTGGCCATTACAGATAAAGTTTTCCATCGTTTCCATGTTCTTGCATGCTGTACATTTATTTTACATCGGCCTATTCAATTTAATGCAGATGTGCCTGCAAAGTGGAGTGTGGAGGTCACTCATGTTTCGGGATTCACGCAGAAAAGGAATTCCATCATTTCTATGGCCTCCTCGCAAACCCTATGTTAATTTTGCATCGTCCAGCTAATTTTATGTAGATGTGCAGAGTGGAGTGTCGAGTTAGGACACGCATGAGTGGGCTAAGTTCGAGTTTCTACAGCTATATCAGCCCTCCGGTCTTTTTCTCATCCGGGTCACACACACGGTTATTTCCGTTCTGTTCACGTCTGATGCACACCCTGATCTAATATAGCTTATTCTTACCCATTGTTGAGGTATCAATTATGTAGCCTAGAAAAGGGTTTCACAGTTCACCAGTTAGAGACAAATAAAGCTAGTTCATCTAGTTGATCCTATCCCAAGATGCCGCGGCTCTCTGGTGTGCGTATGATTACAAGGCTGCCAGTGGTTAAGTCTACACGCTGGAACAGTTGCCTTTTACTGTTGTTTGGATGCAAATATAACGTGTTTATAGCTTGTCGCAAATATAATATACTTGTGTCCAAACACATTGTGTTTGCTATTCAATATAATATGTTTGAGACACAGTCATTAATAAATTATAGTATATGGATTTGTCAGCCAAATGTTGCATTGTTGCAACTGCTGACAACAAAAACGTGATATACAATAAAGAAAAAACGCAGGAGATCTTCAATTCATGAAAACAATGCTTGCAAACATGTACATGGTTCCTGCAATATGTTGCTGGGCCGATATTATTCAGCGTGTATCTATCTTTTCGCCGCTTAACCATCTGCGAATTTCTTCACATTTGTGTGCCCTCCTTCGATATTCAGCCATACGAGGGCAACTTGTCCTCTGCCTGAAACATAGTTTTGTGAAGAAGAAGGCGAAAGTTCGGTTCAATATTTAGGCCATCGAGGAAGACTCCCATTCCTGGTCTTCCATACGTACTAGATCCCGCCGTATAGCAATGGATTCTTCGCTCGCCATCGATTAGGAAGACCTCCGCCCATAATTCTCGCCATGGACAGTTGTACACGTATAGTAGTATCCCGTTGCCGTTTCCTCTGGAATGAGGTTGGTCTCTGTTCCTTTGGTGAGAAATCTCATCAGCTTTTCCATTATGTGCTGGTGAGCTGATTTGTGATTGTCTGGGATCTATTATCCTTTAGATCAGAGAATGGCAAAGCATATGCACCGTGCCCTGTTTTGCTTCGTATTTTCACATCGACGTGCGCTCACTCACTTGAGCATTCGAACAAGAAGCCTGGTCGACGCTTGTCGTTAACACCGCACTGTGAGAAATGTTCCATGAAGAATGGGTATATGATTTTTCGTTTTCCAACATTTATTCCTCCTTTGACCGAATGTTTACTGTGTTTCTCTCAATGCAGCTCACTCACACAACGATAGAATTAAGGTGGTATAAGTTTGCCGGTCACTACAAAGTCTGTCAATTGCTATAGTCGCCTTCTATTCAGACGTGCTGTCTGATGATGCAGTGATATCATTTTATCCTGTAAATCACTGCAAATGTATTGATAGTCAGTGTCACCTCAAGTGGCTTTCTGGATATTGCAACTAAGTAGTATGTAATCTAGTGCTACACTGTGGGCCAAAAGTTCCATGCTTATCTTTTAAAACATTTAAACGAAGCGATAAAACTCAAATATAAATGAAAATTAATGTAACAGTTTGTTCTAACTATTAAGTGCTCCTTTTTAAAGTGTGACTAGTGTAATTTGCTCAGGTATCGCTTGAATGTTATCTTTCAGGTCTCGTAATATAAATTGTTTGTTGAGGTAGATATGTATGTTTTCACCTTCAGGTGGCCCCACCACAAAAGCCTGTCATATCAGGCGATCCCCGGTGTGGCCCCAAAAGCCAAATCTAAGTTTTCAATATTTAAAAAGTTTTGCACACTTCCAGTAAAACCGAACCGATACGAGATTAGAAGTTGTCCCAACCGAGTTAGAAGTTGCTACAGCCGAATAAGGGGTTATCACAACCAAATTAGAGGTTGTGACAGTCGAATTATAGATTGTCACAGCCGAGTTAGAGGTTGTCACAACCGAATTGAGATAGTGTCAGAGCTGAATTTAGAAATTTTTGTGTATTAATATAGAAATGATTTATTTTCCTATTTTCTGAAATAATTACAAAGCGAGAAAATCACTTTATGGTGCCATATTTAAGGGTAAAAAATTAATTTTACATCCATTCCCGACTGTTTTTAAAATCACGGCCATCAGCGTCACCCCACCATTTCTGAAGAGTTGTGTCTGTCGATCTTTTAAGTTTCGATAAAAGGACGATGAAAGAACATCGCAAACGGCCGACCTCGAAAAACTGATCTGTCGACATCTGCTTGAACTGCACGCTGATAAATGTGAGTATTTTCCGCAAAATAAGACGCTTTAATGCAGCAGCAATAATTAGGAAATGGGCG
Source organism: Phaonia tiefii (assembly GCA_963931995.1). Lineage (NCBI taxonomy): Eukaryota > Metazoa > Arthropoda > Insecta > Diptera > Muscidae > Phaonia > Phaonia tiefii. Next base: position 50,902,510 of record OZ008368.1, read on the forward strand.
AGATTGTCACGCCAAGTCTGGTACCTCTCATACAAAACAGGGTGTTCGTCCGGGTTTTCGATCCAATAAATCGCGTGAAACACTTCCGAAATTAGGTATATGGCTTCACGTTATAAAACGCCAATCACCGACTAAAACTAGGGTGATTTTGCCACGCCCATTTTGGTACCTCCCCATACAATAGTTGTTTGGCCGTCTGCTTGTTCGGCACGAGAAGTCCCGCAAAACCGAACCTCATATATGAGGGGCTTGGAGCACAAGGGGTGCAAGTGACTTTTTTTCTAAAATTGAGTTAACATATGGAATTAGTAGATGAAGTTCATAGAAGTTCAGAGCACAACAGGTGAATGTGGAATTCTCATCCGGTACCGAAATATGGCGACCAATTTCAGCACTTCTCATTAAAATAACTGTTTCGCTTGGAGCACAAGGGGTGTATGGGCACTTACACCCCTTGTGCTCTAAAGAAATAATAAAATGATTTTTTTAACGTTGACTGAGTGAGTGAATTTAGAGAAGTTCTGAGATAAAATATTGCAATTTATTGTAGCACTTGTCCAGGGACGGCCGATTTCCTTTCTTAGGATTGAATAAAAAAAACACGAACACAGGGCTTATATTCATAAAACAAAACAAATAGGGTTTTATTTAGTTATCAATATCAAGTTAGTTAAAGTCAAGAGGGGAAACAACATATTAATTACGATGAAACGAATGTGTGCTTGCGCGACGACGGTTACGAACTGAGTGACTACTTTTCTCTTCTATGCATTCTATTGCGCAGTTGCATGATGGTTCGGAAGGGTTGCCAGATGTGACACACTTGTTATCAAAACACTTGTTATAAAAAAACCTAATTGAACTTAGTAAGTTTTTCAAAAACTGCTTTGTTTCAAATGTTAATTGTCTGTTGTTTGTCGTTAATAAAATCATTAAAAATGAGTGAATCTGAAACTTTTTCTAATGCTGGCAAGTTTAAAATATTTTACCGTTTGTTATTTATTTTTGAAACTGATTTCATAACTTGTAAATTCTGTTGTAGATGACAGTGATGCAGATCCCACATGGGAAATTCCTGAGACAGCTCAAGTGGATGGTCAACGTGACAAGCTGAAGACGCTCTAGCAGATGCTGAAAGTAGTATGGACGAGATGGAGTCCTTTGGGCAATCAACAAGAAAGAAAGTGAGAAAAGAAAACTCCTGGGTAAGAAATAAACGTCAAATGAAACGGAACGCTGGTAAGGAATATGTAAATAGAAAAGGGAAACTTCACCAGAAGAAACGCGTGAAATCATACAACCATACATGCAGATTCAAGTGCAATGACAACATACCTGAGGAAATATGCAATGACATTTTTATAAACTATTGGAGTCTTAAAGATCACAACTTACAATCTTCTTTTTTGAGCTCAGCAATCACTCTTTCTGCTCCATATAAAGTGAAAATGCAAAGCTCAAAGAATAAAACTATAAGTGCTGGTTATCATGTGATTGGATTTAGAGTCTGTAAAGAGTTTTTTTATGAAAACATTAGATGTGTCAACAAAGAGAGTGGACAATATTTAAAAAAAAAAAGAAATTATCTGGAACAGACATAGTTGAAAAAGACAAAAGAGGCAAGAAAGTCCCTGGCAATAAAATTACTGATGCATCAATACAATTAGTAAAAGAACCCATTAAATCATTTACCAAGTATTCAAGTCACTATTCAAGAAATTGTGCCCCCAATAGAAAGTATTTATGTAGCAGCCTAAATGTAACGAAGATGTACATACTTTACAGGGAATTTTGCGCAGAAAAGGAAACAGAACCAGTGCGTAAGAGCTACTACAGGCATATTTTTAACACATGTTTTAACATTAGTTTCCACAAACCCCAAACAGACACATGTTTTACTTGTGACAAGTTGCAAATTACTATTGAGCATGGTGAAACAGACGCTGTTAAAAATGCAGCCGAGAAAGAAAAACAATTGCATTTGAAAAAAGCTGAAGCAGCAAAACTGGATAACGATAGAGTTAAAGAGTGAAGCAGTTCACAATTATATATACTATTATACATATACATATATGTTCCTGTTTTATTTGAACACAGTATGAAATTATATAAATAACCACATGTTGATATTTATTCACTTGTTTAATTCTAATGTTACTTGATTTGTCTAATATAGTTTGTGTATAAAAGAGAGAACCCTTGTGCTATCGGATCAGTTAGCTTTCTGCCTTCGCCAGCAAGTTACATTGTCTAGACTTTTATGAAGTAAAAGACGTTAACTTCTGACGAATCGGAAAGAAATAATAAAAAATCCAAACATATTGGAAACCTTTGAAAAGCAGCACCGTCGCTTTTTCTTAAAAGACTAATACTGTGAGATACGTATAATATATTGAACAAATAAACGAATAATAATTCATCATATTTGGTCTCTTCACTGAATTTCTGAATTGTAATGCTCCTTTTAGAGCTTCTAGACAATATGTTCCATTTTTTCTACCCGCGTTCAAACATAACTACGAATTCCTTAATCCAGTTTTTACTCTTTGCAATACTTTCTCTCTATCCTTACACCATCTATTCTCTCTATCGGATTCGATTGAAGTAATTAAATGAACGATTATTTTATTTATGAGTGATAATGCTTAGAATTGCCTGTTTTAAGATTTCATTCGAGAAATCATGTGAATGAATTTTGCTTCCTTTTCGCCGAACTAAATTTCCTGCTTCATATGTCTTGCTTCATTCACATCCTGCTGTATCTGTTCCTACATCATCTGTTCATGTGACACCTTTTCTTGCTTTATCTGTTCCTGCTTCAGCTGTTTCAACAGATCCTGCTTCATCTGTCCTTATTCATCGGTTCCTGCTTAATCTATTTCTGTGTCATCTGTTGTCGCTTTTTCTGCTGCTGCTTAATCAGTTCCTACTTCAACTGTCCTGCTACATCTGTTCCTGCTCCATCTGTTCCTGCCTGTCCTGTATCATCTGTTCTTGCTTCATCTGTTCCTCTAACACGTACATCATCAGTTCCTGCTTCATTCGCTTCCTGCTGCATCTGTTCCTGTGACACCTGTTCCTGCTTTATCTGTTCCTACTTCACCTGTTTCAATAATTCCTGCTTCATTTGTTTCTGCTTTATCTATTCCTGCTCCACCTGTTCTTGCTTTATCTGTTCATGTGTCATCTGTTCTTGCTTCACATACTTCATCAGTTCCTGCTGCTGTTGCAGCTTCATTTCTTCCTGTTTTATCAATCCTATTCCATTCAATATCATTCTTATTTTCCTATTAGTCTTTATGTATAATAATTCTGTTAATATCGTCCAATACACTCAAAGTCCCTGTTCGATCTACTATGTCCTGCATAAATTTATTACAATCCTAACTGCTGTTTTTTTAACACTGTACCTGTTTTTCAATTTAATTATTATACTTTAATTTTGTATTTAGTTTTTAACGGAAGATATGTAAAATTATATTCTTCCAGCTGTTTTTAGCTGAGTAAATAAATAAATAAATAAATAAATAAATAAATAAATAAATAAATAAATAAATAAATAAATAAATAAATAAATAAATAAATAAATAAATAAATAAATAAATAAATAAATAAATAAATAAATAAATAAATAAATAAATAAATAAATAAATAAATAAATAAATAAATAAATAAATAAATAAATAAATAAATAAATAAATAAATAAATAAATAAATAAATAAATAAATAAATAAATAAATAAATAAATAAATTCTTTTTTTTTTTTTTTTTTTATTTTTATTCTGTTGTTCGACCTTTTCCTTATCAATAAATAATCAATATTCTTCGAGCTTGAGGTCAGATTTGCTGTTGTTATATTTATTTTTACCTTGATATTTCGCTACTCCTTTGTGTAGCATCATCAGGAGATTTAAACAATATTTAACAATTAAAACAAAACAAAAATAACAATTGTGAAAAAATTATGTCAATTCAAAAATATTCAAACAAATTTTCCCGCCTTTTTTCAAAATTTTTCTGAAGTTACACAAACAAAAATAATGTTCGTAAAAAGTTCATATAAATTAACCCAAAGAAAAATATTAGATTGATATGATAAATAATTCTTGCTTAAATGGTTCTACTTTTTACTAATTAAATGTCTGTAAATTTGGGCTACATTATCTGTATCTGTTTTATAGTTAATTCTTTTCAATGTTGGTGTATTAATTATCTGTAGCATTTCTAACATATAACGACGTTTATAATTGTTTTCTTTATTTAAAACCGCTGTATCCTGAAAGTTTGGGTAATGTTTTAATCTAGCACAATGGGATGTTAATGCTGTTTTCTGTGTAGAAATGTGCCTATATTTCTGATCTGATTTGTGTCCTGCAATTCGTGTCTTTAGTTTATTTTTTGTAGTCCCTACATATACTTTGTTACAAACCTCGTTGTCATTTCCTTTACATGGTATTTTATATACTATATTACTCATATCAAATTTGTCCAAACTATCCTTTGTTTTACTAAATATTCTGCCTATTGTGTTATATGTTTTGTGTGCTATCCTATAATTCTTGTCGTCAAATATTTTTGACTTCGCCAACCTATCTGTTATTCCAGGTATATACGTTATTGACTTATAAATTTTTGGCTCATCTGTAGTAACCCTGTTCGGTTGTCGTTTATCCTCAAATTGCCTTATCAGTCTGTTGGTAAGATGGTTCGGGAAGTTGTTGTCCTTGAGAATGTTCCTTATCCTTTCCTTATTGACCTTGTGGAATTCTACATCACTTATAGTCAAAACGCGGTTTATTAAATTTTTCGCCGTATTTATAATCACACGTTTTTGATGTTTCAAGTGGAAGTTGATTATTCTTCCTGAAGACGTTGGTTTCTGATACCAATTAATTGATAAATTTTCCCCTCTCCTGACCACCAATGTGTCCAAATAGGGAAGTTTTGAATTTGACTCTTTCTCCATTGTAAATTTAATACTGGAGTGGAAACTGTTAAAAACATCCAAAATTGTATTTATTTCGTCCTCTGAAACGACACAAAATAAATCGTCTACATATTTTGTTAAAATTTTTGGTTTTATATCCAATTTTTCGATACAAGAGTCCAGTAAATTTTCCATAACGATGTCAGCAACTATTGGAGAAGCTGGTGAGCCCATTGGGAGTCCCTTTTGTTGCAAATATATCCTCCCATCATGTTGGAAATATCGGTTATCCACTATACAAAATCTTAATATATCTAAAAATAAAGATTTATTAATGTCTGTATGTTGCTTTAATGTGTTCCATTTTTCCTCTATGATACTGATAGCTAAGTCTACGGGAACACTCGGGAATAGAGATACTACATCAAACGAAACTAAAATGTCGTTACTATTAATCTTCTGGTTCTTTATTCTGTCCTTAAATTGTATTGCATCTTTTACATTATATTTTGAATTTTCCGTTATCTTTTTAAGGATGTTTGTAATGTATTTACACAGTTCATATGATGGTGAGTTAACAAAAGAGCAAATTGGTCTTAATGGAAAATCTTCTTTGTGTATTTTTGGTACTCCATATAATCTCGGTGCTGTGGATACTGTTGTTTTAAGTTTATTCTTCTGTGTTTGATTAATAATTCCTACTTTTTGAAGTTCGTCAACGAATTTATTATTCTTCCTTTCTAGTGTACTCGTAGGATCTTTGCTCACTAGCTTGTATTCTGCTGTATTTCCAACAATGTTGCCTATTATCGAGTCATAGTCACATTTCTTTATAGCTACTGTTGCATTTCCCTTATCAGCATTAACAATTAAAATATCCTTATTACTTTTAAGGAATTTCTCTGCCTTATTCACTTTATCTAAAAAGAATTTATCTGTACTCGTTAGTTTCATTTTATTCATTTGACTATCTAACATTGTCGTTAATTTAGTCCGTGCTATTTCCTGTTCTTCCTTTTCCTCTAAAGTTTGTACAAGATCCTCCCCCTCTGCGATCATTTTCAAAATTGGGAAATCTTTCCTCTCTACTGGTAGTGCATGTTTCTGACCAAGTGAAAGAATCCACTTCACCTCTCTAGGAATGTCTACGTCAGTTTTATTAACAAACCACTTTTCATTTAATTTAAATCCTAAATTCTTTTCTTGTAAATTTACAAGTGAATTAAATTTCCTTTGATGTACTTCCTTTGTCCTATTATTTTTTGATATCGTTATCCTATCCTCATATTCTAAAAATTCTCTAATTTCTTCTTCTGAAAAATATATACGTAAATTATTTCTTATAGTATCCATCTCATTATTAGTTTCCCTTAGTAACACGTGCTTTTGTTTGATTGCTAGATTGAGTAGTTTGTTGTGTAACTCTTGTGTATAATTGGAAATATTTTGTTGAATTGATGGCAACCCATTTTCAAAAAAGATTCTTTGTATATTCCTAGTTGAGTTTGTGATGAAATTTGGGAAAATACCTGTTTTTCGACAACGTATTAGAAAAGTAATTGTCGACCTTATCCTTACGATCTTGTCCCTGGTTGTCTTGAACCTGTTAATTATTGATCTCGTTCGATTATCCCTCTTGAATTTTCCATAACCCATTCTCGTCTGGATGTGCTCTCCAATTTTAGTATTTTTATTCTGTTGTTCGACCTTTTCCTTATCAATAAATAATCAATATTCTTCGAGCTTGAGGTCAGATTTGCTGTTGTTATATTTATTTTCCTCGATATTTCGCTACTCCTTTGTGTAGCATCATCAGGAGATTTAAACAATATTTAACAATTAAAACAAAACAAAAATAACATTAAATCTCCTGATGATGCTACACAAAGGAGTAGCGAAATATCGAGGAAAATAAATATAACAACAGCAAATCTGACCTCAAGCTCGAAGAATATTGATTATTTATTGATAAGGAAAAGGTCGAACAACAGAATAAAAATACTAAAATTGGAGAGCACATCCAGACGAGAATGGGTTATGGAAAATTCAAGAGGGATAATCGAACGAGATCAATAATTAACAGGTTCAAGACAACCAGGGACAAGATCGTAAGGATAAGGTCGACAATTACTTTTCTAATACGTTGTCGAAAAACAGGTATTTTCCCAAATTTCATCACAAACTCAACTAGGAATATACAAAGAATCTTTTTTGAAAATGGGTTGCCATCAATTCAACAAAATATTTCCAATTATACACAAGAGTTACACAACAAACTACTCAATCTAGCAATC